>JAODAL010002252.1:0-201409 GCA_025379985.1 Phyllomedusa bahiana | reverse complement strand
TGTCACTATGTTTAATCTACCATTGCGTCTCATATGTTTTTTGTTTAAATTTAATAAACCACATGGAAAAACCCATTGGCCCAAAACAGCAGGGGGGAAGGAAACCTTTGTATTTTGAATAATTTGTGCTTTTTTATACTTTTGTGTTTTGTGCTGTTTGAAAAAGGGCCCAAACAGTGTAGGGGCTGAAACGTTGAAATTTTGTACTCCTTAGGAAAAAAGATTTCCCTTTTTTTTAAATCCATCTGGTGTTTGCCGTTCGCATTCTTCTATTACTGGAAATTTGTAGTCACCACAGGTGAATTGATGGGTGCCAAAAAATATATTTTATTATACGAATACATTTCAGATACTTTTTTTTTTCACTTTTGGCGAAAGGCCAGTTTTGTTGATAGATCTATTTTTGCATTTAAAAATTTAAACAGAAATTTTTGTAGTTCACCACGGGTGAATTGATATCCCCAAAAATCCCTTTTTATTTTCCAATACATTACAATAGGTTTTTTTTTGCATTTTTGCCCAGTCCGGGTTTTTGTTGATAAGCCCCCTTTGCAGTTAAATTTTGAATCCAGCAATTGGTATTTTACCCCCCTTGGTAAATTTGGGAATGGGTTGCCTAAAAAAAAACCTTTTATTATCCAAATTTACATTTCAGATTGTTTTTTTTTTTTGACTTTGGCCCTAAAAAGCTTTTTTTAAAAAATTTTGAGGCCCTTTTGCATTTAAATTGAAAAAATTGAAAATTTTTTAGCCCAACCAAAATTAAAAATTGATAGGCCCCCCAAAAAAACCCAAAACCAATCCCTTTTCAGAAACTTGTTTTTTCACTTGGCGCGGGCCAGCTTTGGGTAAAAAGATCAAATTTTTGCATTTAAAATTTTGAATGCAGAAATTTTTGTAGTCACCCAAAAGTAAAATTGATGGGTTTGCCCAAAAAAATCCCTTTTATTACCGAATACTTTAACAGATACTGTTTTTTTTGCACTTTTGCCCCCCCAAATTTTTGGGTTGAAAAAAGCCCCCTTTGAAATTTAAAATTTAAAATCCAAAATTTGGGTGTATTTACCACTGGTGAATTGATGGGTTGCCAAAAAATACCTTTTATTATCCGAATAAAATTTCGGGTATGTTTTTTTTTGATTTTGGTGCACTACAGCTTTTTTTTCTTTTAAACCGCAGCTTGCACGAAAATCTAAAAACAAAATTTTTTATAGTCCCCCAAAAGGTAAATTTAAAAAGGTTTGAAAAAAAATACCCGTGTATTAAACAAAAAATATAACAGATAATTTTTTTTTGACTTTGGCGCACACACTTTGTTCTTTTGACGCCGTTTTTAAAACGTAAATCAAAAAAACAGAAAATTTTATAGCACCAAGGGAATTAAAAGGGTGCAAAAAATAAAATTTT
This sequence comes from Phyllomedusa bahiana, assembly GCA_025379985.1. Classification (NCBI taxonomy): domain Eukaryota; kingdom Metazoa; phylum Chordata; class Amphibia; order Anura; family Hylidae; genus Phyllomedusa; species Phyllomedusa bahiana. Next base: position 200,002 of record JAODAL010002252.1, on the reverse strand, counting down.
TTTATTCAAAATTACATTTAAAGAAACGTGTTTTTTTTATTTTTGGCGCACTACGGGCTTTTTTTTTCAAAATTGACGCAGCTTCCCAATTTAAATCTGAAACAGAAAATTTTTATAGTCCCCACAGGTAAATTTGGGAAAGGTGCAAAAAATACGTGAAATTATACAAAACATAAAAAGATACGTGTTTTTTTTAAATTTTTTTCCCAAATCCAGATTTTTTTAAATAAAAGACCCCTTTGCATTTAAAAAATTTAATCCACCAATTTTTTTTGTTTAAGGGGTTTTGAGAAAAGCTTTTATTTGCCTTTTTTTAAAATAAAGATTTTCCAAAACTATTCCATACCCCCCTCCAAATTTTTTATATTTCTGAACTTGGAGCGAAATGCAGGGGGAAAGGGGGGCCCAAAGAGGGGGGTAGGACTTTGGGGGGTTAGGGGTACGAGGAAAGGGCCCCTTTCCCAGTGCGGGTTGAAAAACACGCATGCCAGGGGATCGTCTTTGGCAGGGCCTTAAATCGCTGGGCCCGGGGCCCTGTAAATTTCTAAAATTAACGAAAAGCGTCCCCAAATCTGCCCTTTTCCAGGGGGTTTTTTAAATAAAACCTTTGGCATCCAGCACCCCCTTACCTCCTCGCCCTCCCGGGTCAGGGCCCCAAAAATTTGTCTTTCATCAGCATCATCACATCCGTCCAACTTTAAAGCAGCCCAAATGTCAACTCGGAAACCCACATTTGTGGAAAAATCCATTGTCTGAAGCCCTTTCTTTGAATGCCCAAAATGCGGTTTGGGGTCAGAAGGCATTTTAAAAAAATTCAAGGGGATAATTTAGCCCCTGTTTCTGAGGGCCCATTTTATGATGCCATCAGAGGAGGAGAACGAACCCGGGGTCAACCCCAAAATCCCCCGGGGGGTCGGGCAACCCCTTTTGCGGGCCCTCTTGTTTGTACCCCGCAAGTCACTTTTGTGTTTTAAATGATGATGATGAAGACATTGCGGACCACCTGGTCTTTTCCGAGAATTTGCTTCCCGACGCTTCATCAGTGGACGGGGAAAGGAAGACGAGGGGTATTGTAATAGGGGTTCCCCGCCAAAAAAAGGGGAGGGGGCCCGGTCGCAAAATTCCGCTGATATAAAACCGCCACCCGGTCGGGCGAAAAACCCCGCTCCTCGCTTATCGCCGTAAAAAAGGGTTTCCAGGACCTCTCAAGCCGGGCCTTCTTTGAGCAAGGGGCCCCCCCCCCCCCCCCCTTTTTTTTCACCCAGAAATTTGTCAAAACCGCCTTTCCCGTAAACGCATAAGTAGGGGTAAGAACCTTAAGGGGTTAACCACCACCAACGTCAATTAAACATCCCAGCAAATGCATGATTTTGAAATGGAGGGAACATTTGGCCAAAAAAAGGGCCAAAAAAACCCCCAAACCCGGGAACCTCCAACCCCCTGTCAAAACCCCCCCTTTTCCCTGCCTCCTCCCCCTCCGCCCCCCAACCAAGCGTTTCCTCAGCTCCCCAAATGCCCTTTTCCAAATTCCATGATAAAAGGGGATCAGCCTCTGCTTTCAGCCCCAAACCGTCCCCCAAAGCCCCAAACCACCACCACCAGAGACCCACCCCTCCCCCCTTTCCCTTCCGCCAGTTTGACGACCTGCACGCCGCCAACATTGGGCCAGTCAAGCACCACCTTCCGCCCTTTCATTTTAGGGGGGCAAAAAGAAACCCCCTTTAACCCAAACCACCCCAAAAAGCCAAAACCTGAATGTCAGCTTTGCCGGGGTTTTTTTGGCCTTGGAAAATGTTCCTTTTTCCGTCTGGTGGACCCAAGAGGGGTTTTCCGCCACGTAAATTGGCCCTTCCCCTCCCCCCCAAACCAGATGGGGGGGAGCAGGCTTTTCTTTGCCAGAAAAGCCTTCCCTGCCCTGGCCAGCCACGTGTCACAAAAAATTCCAAGCGCGTTGCTGCACCCGGGGCCCGGGAAAAAGCCAAACTCCCCACCGACACAGGGACTAGTAAGCAGGGCCCAAAGGGCCGTTTATATCTCTTGACACTCCCCGGGGTTGAGCGGGTTTTTGTTTTCTGGGGGTGACGGTGGCCCCAGGCTGGGGCGCACCTTTTTAAAAAACCGCAGGAATGGTGCAGGGTTTCATTTCCCCCCCAAAGTCCTCGGGTGGATCACTTTCCCAAGAAAAAAAGCCGTTTTAAAATTAATTTTCCCTTGGAGACCGTCCCCAAACACGGGGCAGGAGCGTGGACGGCTCTCCGCAATGAGCCCGGAGCCCCCCCCCCCCTGGGCTGGGTGACAAGAACCTTGTCCCCAAGGCAAGGGGGTAAGCGATAAGGGGGCGAAATCTGCGGGCCCCGCCTTAAAATCGGAAAGGTGGGGGCACATCCCTTGCCGGGCCCACATTTTCATGAACCTGGTGTCCAGAAATTTCTAAAGAGCTCCCCGGGTCTGGACTGCCTGCTGAAAAAAAGGCTCGAGGCCCGGGTTTGCATTTTTCCGCCGTTCGACCCTCTTCGCCCCCCGGGCTGCGTTGCAGCGTCAGTTTCGGCCTCCCCGTCAACCGTTTCATTGTTGCCCGTGCAACACGCGGGAATTTCCCAAACCCCCCCACATCCCTCCAGCGATTGTGGGCAGCAGCGCAATGCCTTTACACAGTACGAAGTGAAACAGGGGCCCTGAAAAACAGCGGTGCGGACCTCGGGGTGTTGACCACCGAGAGTGGAGCAGGTGAAAGAGCTCTGCACCCATCCTTGCCATTTTTGAAAAACCCAAACCAAAATGGTCATTGCGGACGGGTGCCCATGTCAGCATGCATTGGGGTGATTTTAGTTTTGGAACGATCGTTGGACACTCTGAAACAACAGGTCCCCCCAGCGACGGGGGGGGAGACGGACACAGATGGGACACGGCCCCCTTTCTTCCATAAAACCCACAAGGCCGGACAGTTTCAAAATTTCATGGGCCCTTATTGGGCAGGGGTTGGGGTTCCAAGCAATGCAAGGGGGCGCATAGCTCTCAAGTGCATCATCTCAGGCAAGCCCAGTGCTGTTTTGAAGCTGTGCCGGGGGGCAGCGGGGGAAAGGAGGAGGTATTCCTAGACCCGATTTCCCGATTCCCTGCCTTGGAAAGAGGTTGGCGCAAATTTTGAGGCGGAGGAGGAAGATGAAAAAGATCATTTTTGCTATTGCCCCTCTCCCCAGGGGTTTGGGGAAATAAAGGGCTCCCCCTCACATGGGGTGCTTGGGTGCCCATTTCCTCCAACATATCCTCGATTAAGGCCATCAAAAAGAAAAAACATTTTTCTGGTTTGGGCCCCCCTCCTGGATCCCCATAAAAAACCCAAAAATCACCAAATTTTCCCCTTTTAAACCCACCCCAAATAAAGAGAAAACGCGGAAATGGAGACCTTGCCTGATTGGATCAACTGGAGACATCTTTTTGCGGGCTGCCCTTTACGTTCTTTAAAAGTCCCCGGTGGAGCAACCCCCAGCGACGTGACAGGGAGTAAGTGCCAAATAGCCGTAGCGGCAGCAGCAAGGGCCCGGTGGGGAGAAGCCTAATGGGGGACCTCTGCAATCTTTATTTACCCCCTCAAACCCAAACCCATGCAATGCAGGGCACACATACAACACCCAGAGACCATTTTAAAGATCAGGGGGCACGAAATATCCCGCGTCTCAAAAACCATGTTTTTTGTATGTGTTTTCCGGGCCCCCAAAAGACTTCGGGTTCCAAAATGGATGAATGGCCCAGCTGGCTTTGCCCCGCCATAGAGGGGTTTTCCTGCCCAGCAGCCAGCGTCAAATCGAGCGGAAACCCTTTAGCACAAACCGGGGGGTCATTACAGACAAACGCATCTGGGTTTCCCCCAGATAATGTGGATCGTTTTTTCTTTTATCAAGATGAAACAGGGATGGATCTCTGATGAGGTTTTGGCCCCAATTTCCCAGGTCACCGATTATTTTCTGGTCTTCTTCACATTCCTCCCCCAAACAGAAAAGGTCCCCCTTGAAAAACTTTTTTTTAAAATGATCATTTTTTTACTGCAATTTTTTAAACCAATTCCCCAAAAAAATTCATTTTGCCGGTTTTTTCTGTGAGGAGACGTAAAAAAACACCAAGGTTTTCCCTGACAAAACCATATTCCATTTACTCAATTCTCTTTTGAATTTTTTTTGCATTTTTCAATGGGTTTTTGGGGGGCATGTTGCCTTTACAATTTTTAAAAAAGTGGCTGAAAGTCATATTTAAAATTTTTTGGGGGCATGTTGCGTGAATACAGCAATAATTAAAGGTCCCTTTGAAACAGGGAAAAGGGGCCTTTTTAAAAAGGGATTGCTCCCCCACAATTTTTTAAAAGGGCTGAGAAAAATCATAATTTTTAATTTTTTTGGGGGATTCTGCTTTGAAATGAGCAATACTAAAAGCCTTATTCTAAAAAAAGTTTTTAAAAAAGACATTTTGTTCTTTACAATTTTTCCAAAAAATTGGGCTCATTGGGGCAGTTTTTTAATTTTTTGGGGCATTTTGCTGTACACACAAACTACAGGTCCTAAATTTTAAAAAAAAAAAAGTTTTTTCCCAACAGACAATTTTTTCTTCCCCCAAAATTTTCCCAAAAATGGGTCAAGGGTTTATGTTTTGAATTTTTGGGGGCATTTTTGGGTGTGACATTCAGGGTATATTACAGGTCCTATTAAAAAAAAATGTTTTTTTCTAACAGACATTTGTTTTTCACAAATTTTCAAGATGGCTCAAGGGTATGGTGCTGTCAGAAACAGGGAAAAGGTAGGACACTGTTAAATTTTACACATATTGCAAAATTTACTTGTTTTTTGCAAGATCTTTTAAAATAGCTAAACAATCCCCTTTTTTGAGACAACCCATTTAATTTTAATTAAAAAAAAAAAGAAACAAAGACATGGTGGGATTCCTCCTATTTTAAAAAATGTTTTTTTCTAGAATTAAACTACTAAAAAACTTGCATTACAAAAAAAGCTGATAAACAAAAATTCCTCCGAATTGTACAAAAGGGGGTAAAAGGAAAAAATTTACCAGATTAGGGTTTTTCAGAGGAAAATGGGTATGGACACGGACAGAGGGAAAAAAATAAAAAGACCATTTCCCCAGCAAGTTAGTAAAATGAGAAAAAAAACCAAGAAAAAGGGGGACCCCGGGTGGGAACAGGAGCGTTAAACCACCAATAAATTTTCCCAAATGAACCCCAATTGGTCCGCCTCATACGAGGGGCCAAACGCTACCCAGGCTTTACCCGTGTACTGAGGAAGGCTGGAGTTTTTCACACTTCCGCTTCCGCAACCCCCTGCTTTACACAACTTTTCGTTTTCGCGTCCCTCAGGGCATTTTAACCTGCGTGTTTTAAAAGATGACGGGGCGCCAGCCTGGGCTCCTCACCCGCACCCACTGAAAATCCGGGCCCCGGGGGATGGGTGTGGCACAGACAGTTTTTATAATGGGCCCCGTTTTAACTAAAAAAGGTTTGGGTTTAAAAACTCCTTTTTCCGGGACTTTTTTTTTCTGGGGGGCCCGACAGGTTTTATGGTCATACTGCGGTCCCGGGCAGGGATATTCCCAAGTCCAATTCCCAAAAAAATGGGGGTTGAAAGACTCCTTTTTCCGGCACTTTTTTAATCTGGGGGTCGACAGGGTTTTAAAGGTCAAAACTGGGGGTCCGAACAGGGAAAAATCCAAAATTTTCCCTTTTAACTAAAAATGGTGGTTGAAAACTCCTTTTTCCCCGGGACTTTTTTAAACTGGGGTCAGACAGGTTTAATGGTCCCTACTGCGGTCCGGACATTTTTAGTCAAATGTCCCCTTTAAACTAAAAAGGGGGTTGAAAGACTCCTTTTTTCCCCATTTTTTTTAAAACGGGGGGCATGCAGGTTTTTGGGGGTCAAGCTGTAGCCCTGGACAGGTTTTATTAAAATCCATTTCAAAAAAAATGGGGGGTTGAAAGACTCCTTTTTTTCCGGGACTTTTTTTAATTTTGGGTCAGACAGGGTTTTAAAGGGGCATGCGCGGGCCAGGAAAAGGTTTTGTCAATGTCCCCTTTTAACTAAAATGGGGGTTTTTAAAGACTCCTTTTTTTCCCCCGGACTTTTTTAAACCCGGGGGGCAACAGGTTTTTAAAGGGCATACTGGGGGCCCAGGGCAGGGGGCATTTTAAAGTCCAGTGAAACTAAAATGGGTTGGAAAAAACTCCTTTTTCCGGCCCCTTTTTTTAAACTGAGGGTCAGACAGGTTTAATGGGCCCTACTGGGGGTCCAGGGCAGGTATAAAATCAATTTTCCATTCAACAAAATTGGGGGTTTAAAAAACCCTTTTTCCGGGACTTTTTTAAAACCCGGGGGTCAGAAAAAGGGGTTTTTAAAATTTTTTGGGAAAAAAATATTTTCGGTCCAAGGACCAAGTTTTTTTAGTTTTTTTAAATTTTTTTTTTCCCCCGTTTTTTAAACCCCCAAAATTGGTTTTTTTTGGTTTTTTTTAAAAGAAAACTTTTTTTTTTCCCGGCCAACCTTTTTTTTTTTTAATTTTTTTGGGGGGTTTTTTTTTTTTTTTTTAACCCCCCCGGTTTTTTAAAGGGGTCATGCTGCGGTCCCCCGAACAGGGTTTTTTCCAAAGGGCCCCGTTCAACAAAAAAGGTGGGTTTTAAAAAACAAATTTTTTTCCCGGGACCCTTTTTTAAACTGGGTCATGGGAGGGTTTTGGGGGCCTGGGGCGTTCCAGGACAGGGGTATTCAATGTCCATTTTAAATAAAATGATGATTCAAATAATACTGCCTTCTGGGAAATTTTTTAATTTTTGGGTATGCAGGGTTTTAAAGGGCCCCCTGTGGTAAAAAAGGCAGGGGAAATGAATTTGGGGTGTGACTTTTTTTTTGTGGCTTTTATAGCCCAAGTGTTTTTGCCTAAGATGTAAACAGGTAAACCCCCCCTTTGACTTTGGCTGTTAATTTTCAGCTTCTCCAGCCCTTTTTTTGGGGGGTAAAATGAAAGGGGTTTTTTTGCCTCCCATTGACTTTAAAAAGGTCAAACCCCAGATGAAACGACATCGACTATCCCAAAAAAACCCTTTTCGATGGTGGGCCCACTAACGACTAACGCCCGATGCATAGCCCCAAAGTTTAAACCCCTCAACACTACTGGGCACTATAACTTGTTTTATTTTTTTTCATCTAAAAATTTATCCCCGACCTTTCCCCGAACCCCGTCCTAAAACTTTTTATTTATTACACCAGAAATTTATTTCCCGACCCTTTTTGAACTCTGTAAGTGAATTTACTATGACCCTTCCTCTGGCCCGAGAGTTCCACAGTCACTGGCTTTTACAGAAAGAATCCCTTTTTTTGTTTATGTAGAAAAACCTTTTTTCCTCTAGAAAGAAGGAATTTCCCCTTGTTCTAGAATCCAGTCCTAAATAGATTTTTGGGGGAGATCTTTTATATTACCTTTCATAAAAAATGTTTTTTATGAATAGGTCGGGAAATATAAAGGGTTTTACAATAAAGTGTTTTTAAAAAAATAAATATCACATGGGTTTGGGGGCGATTAAACTTTTAGCATAATACATGCGGCCCCTCTCCTTTTCCCAACAATACGGACATATATTTAAAAAAAATAAAATATCTATATATGTCTGTATTGTTATTATACAAATTTTATATTTTTTTCTTGATGCTTTATTTCATCTTGTCACAATTTTTGAAAATTTGTATATTTTGATGACTGGGACATTTTGTTGTTTCTGTTAATATAATTGTTACATCGTAGTATTATTTGTATAATCTGTATTGGTACTGGTTAGTGAGGTTCTGCCTACGGTTCTGTATACCGACAGCAGCTAGGTGTGCTGTATAGCAATACATTTCTTTTGCCTTTTTATCTGTTTTTAAAGGGGTTGTCCTACTTTGTAGAAGGCTGGTATACCGCTAGGATACGGCATCATTGTCTGATAGGTCCATCTCCCACCTCTGGTTGCTGCATCTATCTCCTAATTGAGCTCAAACATATCTTTGTTTTGAATGGAGAAGTGATCGGGATTCTCCAATAGACATAACTGGGAGCTCCAGTCACATTATGATAGCACCTCCGTATTTATATATGTGATGCCTGTTCTTTTCTATTTAGTTACTTGTTTGCATCTATGACTAAAAGTAGTCAGCCCCATTTTTCATAAACTAGTCTTGTGCTGTTGAATCTAAATGCAAAAGTCATTGTAGTTGGGCGAAGGATGGATCATGACAAGGAAAGGATCCGTCTCGGAATCCCAGAGGTCTGATTCATACTGTTCACTTAAGGGGGTTTTGCCAAGAAGTGAGTTCCTTACCTATCAGGCTGGTACTCCCCTCTTGATGCCTGAAAAAAGGGGCGTTGTGTTTCTGTCTTTAAAAAAACAAGTACCTCCTCTGTGATGTCATCACTCCACCTCCCATGCAAGTTCCTGATACTCAGTCTCTGTAGTTGAGCAAACATTGGTTTGCTAATCCACACAGGCGAACTGTCTGCATGTTTACTCAGATAATTACTTTACAACCAGTGGATTCTCTATACAAAAGACACAGAATCTTTCTCCACAGTCCCTTCAAAGCTCGTTCAGTTCCCTGCCATCAGATAAGAAGTGCAAACAATGCAAGCGCGGCCAGATCAGCTCCTGGTTGTGTCTAATGTAAACTTTCAGGAAACCAAGGGCATGTAAGCCAAGCTGTAGCTCTCAGAGGCTTCACTTTTTTTTTTATTACATATATTTAGAAAAGTGATTAAATACCAATTTTGGAGGATCCCACGTCAACATTAGATCGGGCAAAACCCCTTTAATGGGTGGTAATATGTCTCAGCCCCATTCAACCCAATTTGTCTGGTTTGCAGTATCTGAGCAGCTCCTGAATGGATGTGATCCTGTACCGGGAAATAGGTAGACATGGCTGTGGTGCTCCTCAGGGTGCAGCAGCCTCTTGATTATAACACTCCCTTGGTGTTGCAGTTAGACCTCCGCCAAACAGCTGGAGGGATTGGGGGGGGGGTGGCGGGAATAGGCACGTGCCCTGGGAAATAAGTGCCAAGTGGCTGCCAACAAACCAGTTTATCTTAGCTAAGGTATCTAAATAAAGTGCTACAGCAGCAAATTGAACGTGGTCCTTCATAATGGGAAGCCTTGTTATAATATGGCTCTGACTAATACCCGAAACAATTAGCAGCTAAAGATGTATTCTACTTATTGCCATCTCTTGCTACCACTGGAAAATCATGTTAAATAAAGAATCTGTGAATTTAGTAAAAAATTTCTACCACCAAACCATTTTTTATCATGTATAGTACTGCAATAGTCCCCCTATGTGATAGAGGGGGCATTGGACCCATTTGATATTGGGGCATAGATTCTATTAAGACTATGTCCACCCTATAGCTACTCCACTGATATCTTTAAGGTTTGGTTCACATTATGTTTGGAATGTCCATCACAAGGTAAAAATGGACATAAAAGGATCCGTTTTACAATGGACAGCAACTTTGCCCAACAGTTACATTAAAATACATAACATATCTTATTCTTCATCTGGTGTTATTTTACTTTTATACACATTTCTATACATGTGCAGATCAATGCATAGTCTTCCTTTGATTCACATCTGTAGTTTTCTATCCTCGGAGTGCATTTAGTTATGATTGGATTATCTTGAATGCATCTGGGCACCACATTTTTCTTGGGTGTCTCGCCTTTGCTCCCACTAATACAGAAACTCCATGATCACAAATTCCTATTGTGGTGCAGCCAGACATGTAATATTTCTTCTCTTTTCCACCTGAATGCAAAAGAACAAAAATAAGAGATAAAAATTTAAATTCCATTACAAGGCGCTATCTTCTGTTGTTGGGTCTTGGTTTAGGAGAAAAAAAAAATGACAATTGATTTGGCCGTCATGACCTCTTCCCGAAGGGTTGCTAACCAACTCCTTCAGACTCAAAGGCGTGCGCCGCCATAGACTTTGATGGTATATTGATAGGATATGCCATAAAAGTCTGATAGGTGCAGATACTATCTCCAGTACCTGCACCTATCTCAGGAAAGGGCCCTCAAAAGTTATGGCTTCAAATGGAGAGATGGTCACACTTGCCTACAACTCTCCATTCTGTTCCCAGTACAGGGAAGGGATGTTTTGGGCTGTAATTCTCCCATAAAACAGAATAGATAGTCGTGCGCAAGTGTGACCGGCTCTCCATTCAGTTCTGTAACTTTCGGTAGCGTGTTCTCGAGATGCTGTTCCCAGAGGTGGAACCTGCATTTATTAGACTTTGATGGCCTATCCTATGGATTATGGTGGGAACAACTACACAACTTGAACAGGTTATTTTATGACAGGGGTGTCAAACTCAAATACAAAATGGGACTAAATATAAAACTTGGACAAAGTGGTGGGCCAAACTTGATGTTTATTGAAAAAATGGCTACAATACATGAAGTTTTTTTTCTCATTAGATATCACGATTAATCTTTTCATAAGGAAACAAACTTAAGTTTTTCTTTAACATTGAATCGGGAACATGCAAAGCTTAATACTATAAATACATGTGCATGTGAGAGAGTTTGTGAGAATTTTAATCTAGAAACAAGACACCAAAGAATACCTGACACTAACAGCTAGCTTATCCTAACTCTGTCCATAAGTTATCCCTAGTGCTAGCCCTAACGCCAGACCTCTGGCTCTATTCTACCCATGACGATATCCCTATTAATATCCCTCAGCTATGTTGACCCTAACCAAAAACAGCACAGAACCAACAAAGAAAACTCAGGATTAGAAGACACTGAAAGACTGGCACAGGGCAGAGCAAATGCAACAGAAAAGACAAACAGGGCTCTAACAGACTAGGAACACAGAACTAGCCAAAACAGGACTGAATGCTATAAGCTTACATAACACAAGCTCTCAGCTAACAGTATACTCAGCACTAGCCACCAAGGAAAGCTCAGCTCTATAGAGGACTAACAATTAACCATCCTCAGTAATTAAGCTCACATGTGCAGCATGGTCAGCTGATAGTCCAAAGAGTTTTTTGAGGCAGTCGCTAAGAAGGAGGCGATATAGGAACCATATTACAAATATTGTTTTAAGACTATTTGGGGTTGTCTCACTTCAGACAATGATGGTATATCGCTAGGATGTGCCATTATTGTCTGATAGGTCCGAGTCCCTACTCTGGGATCCGCACCTGTCTCATAAATGAGCCCTGAAACCTCTCCATTCTGAACGGAGAGGTGGTAAGGAATCTTCCATAAGCATGAGTAGCAGTTCCGAGCTTAGCCGAGCGATATGTGCCTAGTAATATGCCATCATTGTCTGAAGTGAGACAATCTCTTTAAGTACTTTTCCTCCTTAAGTCTTCTCTACTTTGGCGAGGATGGCACCATAACATCTTCATTAGATCATATTAATGAACCTGTGTACAGTTTAGCTACACCACAACATGTGTTAAATTCCTTTTTTAAACCCTGGATAAAGGCCAGCTCCAGGAGTATGTAGGCTTTGGAGGACAGAGTCACAGTTTTTTTATTGACTTCCCCAGCCATCCCTAGCCAAGCATAGAGCTTTTTTACTCAAATATCCATGGCCACCCAAGGTCAGTAGTTCATCTGCCCAGGTTTGTCTGGTCTTTTAAGCGCTATACATAGATATAATATGACATATTTCACAAAAAATATTAATCTGCTGAAGTTTTGGATGTCCTCCACTATATACAGTGATCATATATCCCATATTGTCTTCCTCCTTATAAACAATTCCTGATTCCTTTACTATGTAAACTATTATTAATTTATCCAGTAACCTGGTATTATGTAACAAACTGAGCTTCAGCTGTGACGATAACCAGGAGCTCTTTAAACATGATCTATGGAACCTGTAAATGACTCAAGAGCCTCAGGCAATGTCTGTGACGGTTGCTTATGCCAATAATTTAATGGCAATCTTTCATTAATTTCAAAGCAGGACTGAGGTTTTTCCACCTCCATTGCCAAAGATGACTACATCTAAATAAGAGCTTTGGATTCCGGTGCAGGCGGTTGTGCCCTGATGTGTTGGGAGAGAAAGATCTTTGTTGTCTTCTTCTTAGCTTCATTTTTCATGACATGATTAGCTACAACTTGTTTTTTGGCAGTACCATATAAATAACAAAATTTACCTGGCAGGAAACTTGGGATGACCCCCAATATTGTATATATAATAAAGTATCACTCTCTCATACTGGTCCCAGGAAGTTCCACTCAGAACAGGCCTCTCCATGATCGACCAAAGAAGTTGAGTGTACATGCTCAGCATTGTATCTAGAGATGAGAGCTGCCATCATTGCTGCAGATGTTACAGGGGTTGTGGGTCAGCTTTTCAGTGCTTAGACCATACGCCACATACTGCATCAAATTGGTCTGCATGGCTGTCATCCCAGAAGGAAGCTTCTTCCAAAGATGATGCACAAGAAAGCCTGCAAACATGTCCTGTGCTCTGATTACCAAGTTAAACTTATTTGGTTTAGATGATGTCAGGCGTGTGGGGTGACAACCAAGTCAGGAGTACAAAGACAAGCGTGTCTTGTCTACAGTCAAGCATGTTGGTGGGAGTATCATGGTTTGGGGCTGCATGTGGGCCGATGGCTGGGGGGAGCTATAGTTCATTGAGGAAACCATGAAAACTGTGACATACTGAAACAGAGCATGATCCCCTCCCTTCTGGGCCACAAGGTAGTAATCCAACATGATAATGACTCCAAACAGACTTCCAAGACGACCACTGCCTCGCTAAAGAAAATTAGAGTAAAGGTGCTGAACTTACCAAGCAAGACCTAAACCCTGTTGAGCATCTATGGGGCATATTCAAATGGAAGGTGGAGGAGCGCATGGTCTCTAACATCCACCAACTCTGTGATGTTATCATGGAGGAGAGGTAGAGGATTCCAGTGGCTGCAAATGGTGAAGCACTAGTGACCTACATGCACAAGAGAGTTAAGGCAGTGCTGGTAATTAATGGTGGCCACATAAAATATTGACACTTTGGGCACAATTTGTCCATTGAGGGGTGTACTCACTTTTGATGTCAGTGGTTTAGACATTGATAGCTGTGTGTTGGGTTATTTAGAGGGCACAGCAAATTAACACTGTTAAACAAGCTGTAGACTGCCTACTGTTACGTTTCAAGGCTTTATTAAGGAAAACACAACTGTACATGAAACAAATGGGGAAGCCTTGGAACAAATGCAAAGTGGGAAAGTGGATCCTTGGGACCACGGAGGCGGAACGCCACCTACTGCGGTCAGGGACGTAAGGCCTAGGCCGAGATACTGGAACACTGTTCGTAAGACATGAAAATTCCAAAAAGGCAAGGCCAAGATCTTACACACCAGGAAGCTGCAGATGCGGACGAGGAGATTTGGACCACCACAGGAGAGAAGAGCACAGCACAACAAGGAGGGACAGCCCAGGCACACGACAACACCAGGAGGAACAGCACAGGAACTTGTTGGCATCGTCAAGAGGAACAGCACTGGAACTCGTCGGCACCGCCAAGAGGAACAGCACTGGAACTCGTTGGCACCGCCAAGAGGAACAGCACTGGAACTCGTCGGCACCGCCAGGAGGAACAGCACTGGATCAGGGCACGGCCAGGGGGGACTGCACGGGAACAAGGCACAGACAACAGGAACTCCACGAGGACGCAGCACAGACCGGAGATGGGGGCTTGAGGCAGTGAAGCAGATCTTAGCCCAACAACACCAATACACAGGCACCAACTGTTGGTAGGAGGTGCCTTTTAACGGAGTCAGCAGGAGAGGACATGCTGCACCTGCACCCGCCCAGTTGGAGGATTTAACGGTTGCAGTGCTGAAAAGCAGAAGCAAATTTCAACCTCCAGGATCGAACACACAGTTATATGCAGGCAGGAGGCAGAGGAATTTGCAGACTGTAACAATTACTTTACATGGATCAAAGTATCAGATCTTCAGTGTTGATAATACAATATTTATAATATCTTACTTTTGTGAGATACTGTATATTATTTAGTCTTGTTTTCATTTGGACCATAAAGTTTATATTTGGACAATTTTATGCTAATTTGTAAATAAAAAATTACAAAGAATATATAGCTATACATGGCAAAAATTACATATTTTATTCAGTGAACCATAAGTGTCCCTCTTTGACCATCCAGAAAGTGGGAAGGTATGGAGACGAGTGGCGTCTGATTTGACTGAAAGCTGTTTAACATAACTTTCCTATAATAATAAACATGCATGCAGGAGCGCAGGATTTCTTCCAGGCAGTTAAACAATTGATAGGAATTGGAGCTTTTGGCCCATGATAATAGATTTTAGTCTACAAAATCGCCTCTCCTGCCACAATGTTATTTTTGGAAATTCAATGTGACTGTTTTTAAAACTCCAACGTTTTTCTGCTGAAAAAAGTTGAAAAGGGTTGGATGGAATTGGGTAGTAGAGACCGTTGGGCAGTCTGCCACTGCCCTATTCTAGTTACGGCCTAATTAGTAACTGGTTTAGCTCCATAAACTGAAGCTCCAGCCATACATTATAGTATTACATAATGAGTGGCTGACCATGTAATACATGGATCAACCAGCTCCACTAAAGTATCTCCGTGCTCCAGGCTCCTAAAGAGGTGCCCAGAGTGGACTCATGATTGGATGAACAAACAATTAAGACAAGTTATTAACAGATTGTTTCAGTACTGAAAAGGAATATTTGACATCTCCCATCCTAAGATACTAGTATCAAAAATGGTCCGGTGGTGGTAGACTGAGAAAGATGAAGAACTTGAATGTTGACTAATAACTACCCATCGAAAGTTACTGAAAGTGCAGTACACTATACTAATAATATACTGTAACCCAAAAACATTTATCTCTATAACTCTATGTGAGACATAAACCAGTAACAAAACAGAATATGTGACATCTCCCATACCATACCGGTATCATATGTATCTTATGGTACAATGAGAAAGAAGAAGAATTTGATGGTTGACTAATGACTACCCATCAAAAGTTACTCAAAGTGCAATATACTATATATAATATATAATCTCATATACAAAGAAAGTCCCCCCTCTCCTTTATTTTTGACAACCACCAAACCTATAACATATTATTGTTCAGATTCCCCTGAATGCCCTGACTGAAAATGGCACCCTTCTCTGCCTGCAAAACAGGTGTAAGACCTGCAGGCACATCCACACCACTGACAGTGTACCTGTCCCACAGTCACAGCAGGTGCACAGAATTAGGGGACATTTTCCTGCAAGTCTTCCAACTTGGTGGATCTGATTATGTGTGCGCAATGTCCGACCACAGGCCTTTATGTGGGGGAAACAGGGCAGAGACTCAGCCAGTGCATACAGAATAACTATTGATAAGAGCAGGACAGATCTCCCAGTGTCCGTATATTTCTTCGGAGAGGACCACTCCATTGAAGATTTGCGGGTTGTGGTTTTAATGTGACATCTTAAGATGCAGAGTGAGAGGAAGGAATGGGAATATAAAGTAATGCAAAAATTTCAAAGTTTGCAATATGGGCTCAATATCCATACTAGCTTCATGTCACACTATGTGTGAACTGTGGAGGCCACAAATCAATATTTAAAATTTAAATTATAACTCACAATTTATATACCACGTTGTGCGCTATTCGAACAAATTGGCCAGTCACACCATCAAATGTAAAAGTCCCTGCACCTGTCCAAAGAGTTGGGAGATATGATGGAGTCCTGTTTGCAGTTGAGCTATAGGGTGACATTATCATGGTTTATGCTATGCTTGTTTTCCAGATAGTGAGCTGATCCCTATTGACTACAGGAGATGCCTCAATCACAAATTTGGACTCAATGTCCAATATCACTTCCATTTAGCATAAGATTGAGCCTACCTTGAAGTAACCGGATGTAACATCAGATGTGACATCAGACTAGAAGTTGTGCCACTGGACAAGTAAATTAACCCCCAATAATACCTTAAAAAACCCTCACCTGTACATCAGGGTTAGAGATATGGTTATGGTCCATTTTTTACCAATTTTTGCCAAAAATAATTTTCTGATTGGTTGCTATAGGCAACAAAGACAGTCTTACTGCTATAACCATTGTCCCATACAAAAGCCCCATGGTTTATAATCATTCCAAATACAACCTTGTATGAATCATGATGAGTACATTGGTGTAGCCCACTGATGTCTTGTAGGCTCCCTGCACCACCATCATTATTTTTCAAATGTTTCATGTCCTAAGATCACACAATTAAATAGGTAACCATGGCCCACCTACATGCACCACCTGGGGCCCCTCTGTATATTGAGAGCCCGATAATAAAGGGCCCTGACTCTACTTATTTATCTTCTTTTTTACCGTGTGTTTTCTTCTATGACATCCAGTCCCCTCCATAGCTCCTCCACTGGATTCAGAAGTATACAGGCAGTCCCCGAGTTACACCGTTCCCACTTACATCTGTCTCCTAGTTACAAACAAAGACTTATGGGGCATGCTGGCACTTGTAGGTCCATGTTCCACAGAAGTTAGTAGCTATGGAATGACAAGTTCCAGCATGCCACATTAGCACAGGAGGTGAAAATGAGGGGAAATCTTCCTAACAGGGGCACAGACAGCAAAACAAATGTGGAAAACATCCCTGCACTATCAAAAACTAAGAAAAAAAAAAACTTTTTTGTGCTTGGAGTTACATTTAATAAATTTTACCTGTTCCGACTTACAAACAAATTCAACTTATGAACAAATCTACAGTCCCTTTCCCGTCAGTAACCCGGGGACTGCCTGTATATGTAATGAACACAAACACTAGACAAATAACTACAAGACTCTTCTTATTCGTGAGTTGGTGTCATTTATTTTTCAGACAGATTTGTTTTATTTATGCAGATTACACTGCACAGATTTCATTTGATGCATGTCAGTACTTTCTTATCATCGTAGGGCATATCTTGAATTCCTCCGGGCACCCAAGATTATTTGGATTTCCCACCTTGGTCCCCACTAGCACATCATATCCAATATCACAGGTTCCTGTTGTGGTGCAGCCGGATAAATAATAGCCCTTCTCCTTCAAACCTAAATACGAGAGAACAAAAAGAAAACACAGGGAAGTCAGCTCTATCACTTTCCCTTTAAGACTGCTTCATACCTATTGGTTAGTCTCAGATTGGAGCAGAACCATTTTGAGCTCTAAAACTAAACCTCTAATCAGTGGCTGAGGCGCACTATTTAAAGGGGTATTCCCACATAGACATTGATAGTATATCACTAACATATGCCAACAAATTCTGATAGTGCATAGGCCTGAGCCTGATGGCCTCTCCTACATTGTATCGGACTTTCTCCAGTACCAACTGATACAGTTGAATGTAAACCACCGTAATTTTACTACGCACAACTACATTTGGCTACCCAGTACACAGCCAAACCCCATTGCAATACACATTAATTAATCCTCAGCATAAGAACATAACCAAAGCAATAGAAGCACATAACTATTCATGTATTATACATTTACTAACTCACAAGACACAATGTACCAGATTTACTGTCACATGACAACCGTTTGACTCAGCAGCAGTAGAAAGGGCACTGGGATACCACAGCTAACATATGCCATCAAAGTCTGATAGGTGCAGAACTTTCACCGATCTCATGAATGGGCCCCCGAAAGTTACAGAGCAGTCTGGAGAGCTGGCTGAGATAGTGCACGGCTATCCATTCTGTTCTAATGCAGTTCTGAATACAGGAGTGTTTTCTGGTTTTGGATTCTGATTGATTTCTCAGTTTTTCTTTTGCCCCTTGATTGGTACCACGTACTTTTCTGGCTTTTGACCTCGGCTCAGTTGACTATTTCAGTTTGGTCTGTGTTTTGTCCTGTTTCCCCCTGTCCTCCCTTTGCTTTTCTGTCATCTTCCCATTGTGTTATTGACTCTCCTACTATCCTCTCTGAGTAACTCTAGGTCTGTTGCCGCCAAGTCCCATTCCACGCTTGTTGACATGTCTACCTCCCAGAATTACTGACAGTGGTTTTGAATGGACTAAGCCTATTTTGTGTCTGTTTGGGTCACTCCATTCTTTGATGTTGCAATTTCCTAACATACACAGGGCTTTATCTTTAGTCAAAAACAAGTTTGTGTTTGAAGTGCTTACCACTCCATATTTTGTTAGGTCAAGCTTCATGTAATCCTGAAAGTGAAAAACGCCGTCTTTGAATCTGGACAGCTCATCAAGTTGATAATTTATAATGGAAACAATATAGATTTGCACCTGCCCTATTATATTTACGACTGGTCTAGTTATTACCTAAGTAAACTAACTTCATAAACTGAATCTCCAGCCATGCATTATAGTATTCCATACAGACCATTGAAATGTATGGTTGACCATGTAATACATGGATGAGACAGGTCCACCAAAGCATCTCCGTGCTCCAGGCTCCTATGGAGGTGCCCAGGGTGGACTCATGATTGGATGAACAGCGATGAACAATATGCAATTTCATTACAATTTCTTACCTGACTGCCGCTCTTCCATTAAACTCAACGCACTGTCCCTGATTACCAGTGCAGGCGATGGGTTCATAGTCTTCTTCGTCACATTTGCAGGAGCTTCCGTCCACAAAACATGACTTGCAAAAGACTCCATTTGCTGTGATAGTCGGTTTCACGCACTAGATTATTGCGATAAAAAACATTTAAAGCACATATATTACATAATGAGCAGGTCCTAGCCATATGTTGAGCACAGTGTCATAGAAATAGGGGTCACACCCATTGCAGGTGCAACACAAGGATTTTAAGCTAACAATAACCTACCAACACTAGCACTCACCCATCACAGGATCTTAGAATCCTCTGCGAATTGCTCCTGTCGTTCATAGATAAAACTGTCCATAAGTGCAGGTCAGCCATTAGGCGTGGTGAGCCCTACGTGACAAAGATATAGGGGTCACAACTGTTGCAGGTGCAACAAGGACTTTAAGCTAAGGATATCTACAGACTCCATACCCCCCCGTAACACTCACTCTCCCATCATAGATCAGGTAGAATGCTTCTGAATTGCTGGTTCACAGATAAAACTGACATCCATGTTAACATACAGCTGCACAAACCTCTCTAAGGGCGACATGTATGAATCTCGCCGCGTCGGAGCGCCCGTTTTCACAGGATTTTTAGTGAAAGCTGTGCCTCATTTATGTTGGCACCCGATGCGACCCATACATTGCGTATAAAGTTCCCTGTGCCTCCCAGTCTAGTGCGTGAGGAGCAGTAGCGGAACTTAGGCACAGAAGGACTGTGCCACACCTGTATCTAAATGGATCTACACAAATTCACACTTCCCGAGGAGGCCGCAATACATCGTGAAAAGTTCAGTGTCGCCTCGCCACTGTGTGAGGCAGCCAGCGCTGAACTTAGGCGCAGTAGGGACTGCTCCTAACATGTATTAACGATTTCGCAGACAGGCTGAAAACAGCGAAAAATCATTAAACATGTGAGTGAATAGCTAAAAGAGTTGTCTTACAAAATGCTGAAGTGAAAATCAAAGTAACGAAATCAAATACATGCAATGTAATAGAAAAGTTGACATCATTTAAAATCAAAGAAAATATATATACAGCTCTACAAGAAAGAAATCATAGCTAGAACAGTCTTTAAAAAGGGAGAGAATGAACTAATTTTACATTCCAATAAGACAATACCAGATGTTGTTCAGATGTAAATTTTTTTTTGGTCCTACCTGTTGTATTATCTAAAATTAAGATGTCAACTTGTACTGATGTTAATTTTGGTCTATTGTTATTTATAAAAAATGAAGATGTATTTGTTCTTCTTCACATTTTATTCTATTTTGTTCTGTTCAGCAAGATGCCCAGCACAGCATAGATCTGGCTTGGACCTGTGATTCTCAATCAGGATTTCTATTTTCCCAGGCTTAGTTCTGGTACGTAGTTACATACGTATTTACGTCCTACATATTTCAGCAACTGAGTCCTAAAATACTGAACCGTAGCTTATGATTGCTACCAATAGGTAGCCATTTTACTAAAGCAACAATAGACCAAAATTCTACATATTGTCCAACATCCTCATTGTGGGCTTATTTGAATGTTAACTACTTAATTGTCACAGACTTTGGAATACTTTTTTAAAGTCATATGAGACATGTTTTTCTTAGGAGACAGAATAAAAATATATATTAGAGCATTAACTCTGTTTATTGGATAATATTTCTCTCACTACATTGATCATAATGTTAGAGCACTTGGATATGTTATTTTACTTTAAGTACTTCATTAAATGCAAATCCACTTTATTCCTCATACTGTGAAGGTATTTCTCACGCAAATCCCTTTCCGGAATTACATTGCAAATACGTGCCACACGTGTTGACGCGTATGGGCAACGTATTGCAGACGGATTTCAGCGTCGGAAATAATTCCCCATTATTTACTATGGGTAATCTAATTTCGACGCGAAATCCGTTGCAAATACGCTCACAAAGTGGGCACGTATCTGCAATGTACGATTCCGGAACGGATTTCTCGCCGTCGAAATACATTACACATAGAAAATAAAATGGATTTGCATTTAAATAAGTACTTAATAAAATAACATATCCAAGGATCTAACAATCTCAATGCTATTAATATAAAGTATCCAATAACATTAAGAGAATCATATATATATATAATATATACTATATATATATTACGTATATATATCTATATATTCTATATATAATAATATATGATTACTCTCCTAAGAAAACATTCTCTCACTAGAAAAAAGTCAATTCCTCTAATCTGTGACAATTACACTAATTTAACATCAAATAAGCCAATTGCAGATGTTGGTCAATGTTTTTCCATTCCATAACAACAATTTGATTATTGGGCTGTTTGAAGTTTAATGTAATTCAATATATACAACAAAAGGCTGGCTGGACCTGTTTTGTCTACCAACAGGATTTCTTGCGAATTATTTATTCTCTGACAAATCATTTATTTTTGTAGTGTACTGCTGTAATGTAGAGCTACAGCACATTACAAGGTTACCGCTCTCCACTTCGACGTCTCCGCTCAATAGACCACATTCAATAGGCTGCCTGTCCGAGAGCGGAAAGTGCTGCAAGCACCTCAACTTTGCCGACCCGCGATCATGCATGCCTCGGAGTTTTCGAATTTGCCGCCTCCCGCACCGAACACCCACGGTGCGCCCATTACACGCCCCCTCATGTTAGGCGCATCCGAAAGTGGTGAGGGTTGCGTCTAACATCGCATCTCTGCGTCCGAAATGGGATTCGACACAGTGAGGCGCAGTTTTCGCCAGAAAACAGGTGCAACTCCCGATCATACATGTCGCCCTAAATCTCTCTGCAATTATCTCTATTAATGGATTATGGAAACAGGACTTCTCATCCAGGGCAATGCTGGAACCTGGGGAAATCAGTAACCTGACATTAACCCCTTCACTGCCCCAAGACCACCATGGATTCTGAATATAACCCCTTCACTGCCAAGGAGCTCCTGGAATACTGTCTTATCTCTATGACCAATGCATTAAGGAAACTCAATGTTGAAGCCTGCAGAGGTGAGTAACCCGAAATTAACTGTCCTAGACCACCAGAGAATCTGACTTTAACCTTCTCACTGCCAGAGACAATTTGGGATTCTTATATTAACACCCTTCCTTTCCCCAAGCCACCTGGGATTCTGATTTTAACCATTTCACTTTCCTAGACCATTCTATCAATAACCCCCCCTCATTTCCCTAATTAGCCAGAAATTCCGACATTAACCCCTTCCCTGCCTTAGTAATTCTGCCATTAAAACCCCCACTGCCCTAGATGACTCAGGCTCATTATAATAAACACCTTACTTTTTTAGACCACCAGAGATACGGAAACTTAAATGTGTCTAGACCACCAGGGATGCTGACATTAATTTCTTCACTTACCATCAAGGTTCCTTACATTAAACTCCTCACTATCCTAGATCAACAGGAAATCTGGCACTAACCCCTTCTTTGCTCTAGACCACCAGTAATTCTGACATCAAACCCTTCCTTTCCCTATATCACAAAACATACTGAGGTTAACACCTTCACTGCCATAGACTGTTAGGGGTTGTAGAAACAGATGTTTAGTGTTACTTGTGTGAGAGGTAAAACCTGTGTGAAGAAGCAAAAGTTTATAAATGATTATTTCCCTGGAAACACGTGTGCGAGCATGAGTTTGGTGTGGGAGAGGGGGATGGCTTCGTTTTAAGTTGGGGGAAATGTAAAAAGTTGTAAGAACAGATATTGTTTGGTGTTACTTGTGTTAAAGGTAAAACCTGCAGCTGGAGGTTATTTTTTCAGGTTTAGTGACAGGTTGCCATGGGATAGTAGCGGGGGGTAGTCCAGTTGTGGCAGGGTTAGTAGCTCAGACAGGCAGAGTTGGACTTGTGGATAGTGACAGTTGCCAATCAGAAAAATTGAAGGGAACAACTGAGCCTAGACAGAAGAGGGCTGTGAGTGAGCCCTGGGGGAAGCTCCTACAACTGTCAGAAAAAGGGAGTTAGTCCTGAGGGAATCTGTGAGGAGAGACAGAGAGAACAAAACCACTTATTTTCCACTTGAAATATATGTAAGGGGAAAAAACACTTCCTACATAGATAAATGACCCCGGATATACCCAAGAAAATATAAACTCCAAAAACAAACACTGGTATAAATCCTAGGAATACTTATAAAATTTTACTTTTAGTGATACAATGATAAAACTTATGCAAGGGATAAACACTATACTAAACTATCAAAGAAACTATCCCTATCAAAACTGACTACCTATAAACACATGGGAAAATCGCCCCAAAAAGGGCTTCCCAAAACGGGAAACCTATCTAAACTGTCCCCAACACTACTAAAAAGATATAACACCCAAATTACGGGGATAAACAATGGGAAAGTATGGAATCAAAAATGAAAATAGGACCTATTTTAAACAAAAGTGAATAAGGGTAGTAAAATTAAAATCTAAAGCATACATGTGACATTGATACAAATGTATACTAATCCATAAAAATAGTGAAAAAAAGATTCAATGGTACATTAAACACTAAAAAAGTGGCTTAAACTTTAAGCATAATCCCCAAAAAATTGGGGAAATTCGCAAAGAACAAAGATATTTTTTATCACTAATTTACAAATTTTGCCGTAGGCAAACTTAAATCTATCATTCTCTATTTTAAACACTAAAACGTACTTTTATTATATTAACTTTAAACCCTAACCACTATTTAAAAACCTGATCTCTAACCTCATATTTAACCCTTTTTTTGTTCTAAAAGGGGGAAATAACTCCCTTCACATCAAGTCGTGGAACCCCCCACTAACAGGAGAGTTATATCTATACAAGTAAGTTTCATAAGGGACCCCAGCCAACTACTTGGGCATCGTCCCAAATCTCAGGGACACAGAACAAATAAGGCCCCCTTGTGACACCGTCTCAGTGGTACACTTTAACAGAGGGGAGGATCACAATTTAAAACTCATGCCTACCTCGCCGACATTTTCGCCCCTAACCTGGCTTCACAAGGCTTAGAGGGCCCGGATGCTAGAGTTTAAATTTCCATGGCAAAATAGAAAAAAAGTAACATTTAAAATAACACCCACTTTCCCCCGCGTTTTTTCCCCCAAAAAGAAAGGGGTTCAAAAGGGAACATAAAGGGGGATGTACAAGCAATGAACAAAAAAATTATACTTAACAACTCCGCCCCTTTTTTAAGATTTTAAAACCCTGTTTTGGTTGAATGGTCCAATCATGGATTCTGATAAATACAAATTAAACCTGCTGTATATTGTTTATACCCTGTAGTTTGGACTGTTAGAGTCTTTCTATAGCTAGTGTTAGGGTACAGCAGGGGCGTCGCTAGGCATTAACATTCGGGGCCCATGCCCCGAACCTAATGCCTGCTGCCCCGAATGTTTTGCAGTCCCCGGCCGGCGGCTGATCAACACTGTAGCGCGGCGCCTGTAATTTATATACAAAGAGGGGCCCGCACTGTGTGAAGTGAGGAGGGGCCCGCACTGTGTGAAGTGAGGAGAGGCCCGCCCCCCGAGTCACACAGCAGCACAGAGAGGTTTAAACTTACAGCTTCGGTGACTGCAGGGCCCGTCCTCCTCCCTCTCTTCCTCTCTCTGTAGCCGCGATGACAGATTACATTGTGAGGTTTCCCGCCCAGGGGGGCGGAGCCTCGCGGGTTTGAATCATGACGTCTTGTGGCTGCTGAGGAAAGCCCGCGCGCAGAGGAGGGAGGAGGACGGGCCCGGCAGTCACCGAAGCTGTAAGTGTAAACATCTCTGTGCTGCTGTGTGACTCGGGGGCCGGGCCTCTCCTCACTTCACACAGTGCGGGCCCCTCTTTGTATATAAAGCCTCTAGGGGCCCCCATACAGGATCCCACCATTCAGGGGCCTCCATACAGGATCCCACCATACAGGGTCCCACCATTCAGGGGCCTCCATACAGGGTCCCACCATTCAGGGGCCTCCATACAGGGTCCCACCATTCAGGGGCCTCCATACAGGGTCCCACCATTAAGGGGCCCCCACTCCAGGCCTTCCTGTTCAGGACCCTCAGCCATCCCTCCATCCCCCCTGTCCTGGACACTCAGCCCTCCCTCCATCCCTTCTATCCTGGCCCCTCAGCCCTCCCTCCATCCCTTCTATCCTGGACCCTCAGCCATCCCTCCTTCCCCCTGTCCTGGACCCTCAGCCCCCCTCCAATCCCCCCCTGTCCTGACCCTCAGCCATTCCCCCAAACCTCTTGTCCTGGACCCTCAGCGCTCCCTCCATCCCCCTGTCCTGGACACTCAGCCCTCCCCCATCCCCCCTGGTCCCGGACATTTCAGCCCTCCCCTCCATCCTCCCTGTTTCCCGGACCCTCAGCCATCCCTCCTTCCCCCCCCGTCCGGACCCTCAGCCCCCCCCTCCATCCTCCCGTCCTGGACCCTCAGCCCTCCCTCCATCCCTTCTATCCTGGACCCTCAGCCCTCCCTCCATCCCCCCTGTCCTGGACCCTCAGCCCTCCCTCCATCCCTTCTATCCTGGACCCTCAGCCCTCCCTCCATCCTCCCTGTCCTGGCCCCTCAGCCATTTCCCCCCATCCCTCCTGTCCTGGACATCAGCCCTCCCCCCATCCCCCCGTCCCGGCCCCCCCGCCCTCCCTCCATCCCCCTGTCCTGGACCCTCAGCCTCCCTCCATCCCCTCTGTCCTGGGAAACCCCCAGCCCCCTCCATCCCTTCTATCCTGGCCCCTCGCCCTCCCTCCATCCCCCCTGTCCTAGACCCTCAGCCCAACCTCCATCCCTCCTGTCCTCGACCCTCAGCCCTCCCCTCCTCCCCCTCCCCACTGTCCCGGACCCTCAGCCCTCCCTCCCTCCCCCCCCACTGTCCAGGACCCTCAGCCCTCCTCCATCCCCTTTTATCCTGGACCCTCCGGCCTCCCTCCATCCCCCTGTCCTGGACCCTCAGCCATCCCTCCCTCCCCTTTTTTCCTGGACCCCCAGCCCTCCCTCCCACCCCCGCTGTCCTGGACCCTCAGCCCTCCCTCCCTCCCCCCTGTCCTGGACCCTCAGCCCTCCCTCCATCCCCCCCCTGTCCTGGACCCCCAAACCCTCCTCCCTCCCCCCTGTCCTGGTACCTCAGCCCTCCTCCATCCCCCTGTCCTGGACCCTCAGCCCCCCCTCCATCCCCCTGTCTGGACCCTCAGCCCTCCCTCCATCCCCCCCGTCCCCGAACCTCAGCCCTCCCTCCATCCCCCTGTCCTGGACCCTCAGCCCTCCCTCCATCCCTTTTTATCCTGGACCCTCAGCCCTCCCACCATACCCCCCTGTCGGACCCTCAGCCATCCCTCCATCCCTCCTGTCCTGGACCCTCAGCCCTCCCTCCATCCCTCCTGTCCTGGTCCCTCAGCCATCCCTCCACCCCCCCTGTCCTGGACCCTCAGCCCTCCCTCCCCCACCCTGTCCTGGACCCTCAGCCACCCCCCCACCCCCTTGTCCTGGCCTCAGCCCTCCCTCCCTCCCCCCTGTCCTGGACCCTCAGCCCTCCCTCCATCCCCCCTGTCCTGGACCCTCAGCCCTCCCTCCATCCCCCCTGTCCTGGACCCTCAGCCCTCCCTCCATCCCTTCTATCCTGGACCCTCAGCCCTCCCTCCATCCCCCCTGGCCCCTCAGCCCTCCCCCCATCCCTCCTGTCCTGGACCCTCGCCCTCCCTCCCTCCCCCTGTCCTGGACCATCAGCCATTCCTCCATCCCCCCTGTCCTGGACCCTCAGCCATCCCTCCATCCCCCCTGTCCCAGCCCCTCAGCCATCCCCCCTGTCCTGGACCCTCAGCCATCCCCCCTGTCCCAGCCCCTCAGCCATTCCTCCATCCCCCCCTGTCCTGGCCCCTCAGCCCTCCATCCATCCCCCCCTGTCCTTGATCCTCAGCCCTCCCCCCATCCCCCCTGTCCTGAGCCCTCCGTCCAGACCCTCCATCCTGGCCCTCAGCCTCCCTGTCAAGATGGGGAATTATTACCATTTGGAGCACTATGGATTGGGGTATTTTTACATGTAGGGGGCACAATTATTTACATGACTGTAGAACCTATGTACACTGGTAGTCAAATATGTGGCGGTCATGGTATGGCGTTATATCTGATCCTCTGTAGTGGTATTTAGGTACTATTGGTCTTGGTACAATGGTCTGTATAGTAACAGTATGATAGTTGTATGTATTCTGAGATATTTTGCTCCATGTATAGGTGTATTACCTGGTAACTGCATGACTATTATTCAGCAGTTATTATACTAGAATAAATAGATAAAGGGTTTTAAAATAGGCAAATTATTCAGCGATGACATTTTACAGTGTAGACAGTGTATATTTCTTTATCTTAAATTATAGGGGCTGCAGTTAACCATGTGCCATAAAAAAATGCTGCGTGAACCCAGCCTTATTAAGAAAAAATATAACACAGAGGGGCCCGTGCCCCGGATCTTTTAGGACCCTAGCAACGCCCCTGGGGTACAGTTTAGATAGGTTCCTGTTTGGGAACGCCCTTATTGGGGCGATTTTCCCATGTGTTTATAGGTAGTCAGTTTTGATAGGGATAGTTTCTTTGATAGTTTAGTATAGTGTTTATCCCTTGCATAAGTTTTATCATTGTATCATTAAAAGTTAAGGTTTATAAGTATTCCTAGGATTTATACCAGTGTTTGTGTTTTTGTAGAGAGACAGAGAGAGGAGCGTGCCCCTCAGTGAAGGACAGTTGTCATGAGGGGAGGCAGATATCTATGGCTGTCATGTGGAGCAGCCCAGAAGCCAAGTTCATGTCAATAAATCAAGTTGCAGAAAACCGGAAGAATCCAGAGAAGAAATCCCCACTTCCAGGGCAAGCAGAGAAAGAAGAAGTACCGAACTGGGAAGCAGTTAGGAAGGTCAGCCGGAGGCCTGAGGTGAGTAGTGGGAAACTACTTGAAAGTACAGGCAGCACTGGGAGGAAGGTTAAAGGAGAACCCCTCGTGACTGTGTGGTTCCTGAGGCTGCTGGGCGCCAAGATACGGTACTGCTGTGTGGATTGAAAGTAACTGCTGAAGGCCAGAAGTAAATGCAATATTATCCCTGGACAACCTGTGCCATTTCAAGTTGATTACTGCTGGTGCACTACACGTCCCACACCACAACTCTTCACCGCAAAACAAAAGAACTTTAGCAGGTGCTACGGGCAATGGGTGTCGCTTAGGGCTTCTCTATTACAAGACTACCAAGAAGAAATTATCGACATAAACCCTTTCACTGCCACAGATAACCAAGGATGCTGACACTAGCAACCTTAACCAGGTCTGCCGTTAGAGCAGTACTGCTAGTACTGCCGTATGGACCCGGACACTCTGTGAAACAGGGGGGTTGCCATCAGCAGCTTCTGCATCCTTGTTTCACAGGAAAGGCCGGGGCCGGATGCGGGGGCGCAGCCTTAGAGGTAGGCCCCTCATGACCCGGCGCGCCTGCAGTGGCGTGAGGTCAGGGGAAGGAGTTACGCGCGCGGCAGGTGGGCGGGGCCGACATGCGAGGCCGCAGCCCGTGCCGTGCGCCGGCCGTTGCTAAGGGCGGAGCGAAGCGCGAGTCAGGGGGAGGGGCCGGCATATAAGGCCGAGTCCCGCCCTGCGTGCTGGCAGTTAGTGGGGAGACATTCAAATCTGTACCACCAACGCACTTCACTGAGGTAAATGGCCAATGTTGAGGCTGTTGAGGAGCTGCTGGTGCAGCTCAGGCAGGCGGCAGGGGAACGAGGCCCAGCCTGGCTTCATGACCAGGTACGGGGCGCACTGGGGGGGGGGAGTTTCGGTGCCCGTGGCTGCTGCTGCGGGCGTCGCTGCCTCTCCGGGTGTGGGCCCTGGGCCGGGGGCTTCATCCAGGCGCCGGACTCGCCCTCCGGAGCGCCTCAGCCCCGAGGTAACCCCACGGGTCCGCGCACGCCGTAGGAGCCCCTCTCGGGACCCTCCGGGCCGGACCGCGCGTTCATCCGGGTGGTCTCGCGCGGCTCGGCCTGGGAGGAATCCAGTTAAGCGGGCGGACCCAGCGGAGCGCAGCAGACGTTGCCCCAGCTCTGGGGTGGCGTCAGCGGTGGCTCCTGTCAGCGAGACAGTGGATTCAGCGGCGGGGCCCTCTGGTGAAGAGCTGGTCGGGGGGCCCGCCAGGGAGCGCCGGCGGGATGAGGATCCGGGAAACTTTGCAGCAGCTAGTGGTTTGCGCTCTGGTCGGGGAGCTGAAGACTGGTGGTCGGCTGGTTCGGGAGGCATGGATCCAGGACTTCGCTTTGGGGGTCCGCTTGGGGGCCCTCCGACGAGGGAATCGGGTGAGCGGCTTCGGTCGGAGGTCCATCTGGTCCGGAGTCGACGGCCTTCTGAGGTTGGCATGCGCGGAGGAGTCAACACCGACCGAGAGCCCGGCGACCGTCTTCAGGGATCGGGCAGCGCGGCTGGCGGGAACACAGCGCCCGTGCAGCCTGGTGAGTCGTCCTCTATGTGTTTTTTGTCACCGTCGGGGTGTTCGTCACGGGGTTCGGCAATAGAGGTAGCTCCGACGGGGGGGGGGTTTCCGACGTGGCAGGAGTTGGCGGGCAGTTTACGGGATTTATTGGTTAGTTTTCAAGGCGCGAGCGGGCCAGTAGGCCCGTCTCCGGCATCGGCATGGGGTTCGGCGGTGACTTCTGGGGGTGGTCCGCTACCCTCTCCGATGGGGGCTAGTGAGTTGGGAGGGGGTAGTACACAGGGAAAAGGGGTGACTGTTTCGGTGCAGACCGAACAGGATTCCCTGGATAGGGTTCGTTTAGATGATAAAGCAAAAGGGGAAGTCTATGTATGTTTTGAGGGTCCGTTAGGGGCACATTTAAAGAAGGAGGTCAAGGAAAAGATATGGCATGACGGTACTTCGAGATTTTTTTCCCCTCCCCCCGTTTTAAAAAATTTTTTAATTTCTGGAAAAAGGGGAAAGGGGTCAAAAGTAAAAAAGAGGAAGGGGAGAAGAGGAGGGGTGGCGGTTGTTTCCCGAAAACCCTTGCTAACTGGCTCAGGCATTCGCCATATTGGCGAGGTTTTGGGGAGAGAAACCCCCGGGAAAAACTTTTCAGCATTGTTTTGCTAAAGGGAATCCTTTTGGGGGGGCCCACAGAGAGTTTTGGGGGGTCGGCGTGGCTCCGCTACGACGAGCAATTTCATCAGGGGAAAATGCGGGGGGTTTCCTTCAAACCCCGGTGGGTCATAAGGACTTTGGGTTATGGTTGCGAGTGAGGGCACCCACGCGTTTTGGTCACCCCTTTTTCGGGGAAAGGAAACCTGGAAAGCCCCGGGCAGCGGGGGGGAAAACCGGGTCTTTTTGGGGGGTTTTTCCCCAAAAGGAGGTTTTTAAGGGGTTGGTATCTGCTGGCAATTTAATGAAAACCCAGTGTCGTTTTGGGGGAACAGGCTCCCCCTTTTAAAACATTTTTTTGGCTCCGGTGCAGCGCAGATCCCAGGGGGCGTCCGGTTTTAAAACGAAAGGGGGGGGGAAGAGGAGCCGTGCTTCTAGGGGAGTGAAAAGGGTTTAAATTTTTCATCGCGATGGGGGCCCATATCTAAATAGGTACCTGATCGGGGGCGGGGGGCTTTTTTGGGAAAAGGGGGTTTGCGAGGGTTTTTGATCCGTCGCCTATCTTGTAGCCCCTTTTTTTTATAAAAAATTTTGAGATCGGCAGATGCCACGGGGGTGGTGTCGGAAAAAATTTGGGCCCTAAGGGGGGGTTTTTTTTGGCACTGGGTAAAAGGGGCGGCCCCTTTTGGACCCTGCCAAATTCCTGATCTGGTAGTTTCCCCTTTTTGGGGGGTGGTCCCAAAAAAGGGAACCCAAAAAATTTTTGGGTGATTATTTTCTGTCGTTTCCTAAAGGGTTATCAGTAAACGAGGGTTTATTGACCCGAATCTTTTTCGGTGGTCTATACTTCTTTTGACGCACGTCCGCGGGGTTTTAAAAATTTTGGGGCCCGGGGGGGCGCTCAGGGCCCAAAAACGGATTTGAATCGCCTTTGGGGCTGTTGCGGTGCATCCGGATTTTTTGGGCGGCAATTAGGTTTTTTTTTGGAAAGGGGGGTTCTATGTGGATCGGGGTTTGCCGATGGGATCTAAATTTCTGCTTCTTTTTTTTTTGAAGCTTTTTGTTCCTTTTTGGAGGTGGGTGGAAAGG
Organism: Phyllomedusa bahiana; assembly: GCA_025379985.1. NCBI lineage: Eukaryota > Metazoa > Chordata > Amphibia > Anura > Hylidae > Phyllomedusa > Phyllomedusa bahiana. The sequence continues at coordinate 169,198 of JAODAL010002252.1, read as the reverse complement.
GGAGTGTGGGGGGGAAACCCTCGGTTACCCAACTTTTTGGTGTCTTTTGGGGCATTGGCCCGCGGATTTCCGAGGTTTGGGGTCCGGGTTGGCTTAAATTTGCAGTGGGTAGCTAGGCTTTTTGGGGGTTTCCCTTGGGCCCCCGAAAAAAAAAAAGGGCCTAACTACGGCTATTAATTTTTTTGGGGCTTAGGATTGTTTCCCCTTGCTCATGGATGTAGCCTCCCGGAGGACAAGTTGGAGGATATGAGAGGGGAGTTTAGGGAAGATCATGGGAAGCAAGAAGGTTTGCTTAGGGCCCTACGGCCCCTTTTGGGCAAGCTGAATTTTGCCTGTCCCCATTATGCCCAGGGGGAGGGTTTTTCTGGCGGTTGGGGGGGCTACGGCGGGGGGTTAAAGGGGCCCCCCCCCCAATTTTAAACCGGGTTTCGGAGGGATGAAGCGGTTTCTGGGGGTTTGGCTTTCGTTTCTGGAACGTTATAACGGGGGGGTTCTTTTAAATTTTGGTTAGGGCATTTCCCAAATGCGGATTTGGAAGTCTTTACTGCGCGGCGGGGAGTGTGGGATTCGGGTTTTACTGCCAGGGGGGGGTGGTGCGCGGGGGTTGGCCGGGTTTTGGGTGCGGGGGGGGGCTGGTCAGGAATTTGGGCCCTTTTTTTTGGAACTTTCCCGGGATGGGAATTGGCAGGGGAAAAATTTGGGGTAAAGAAAGTTCGGGACGGGAAAGATTTTTTTAATTGCGAAAAAAGGTGTGGTGCAGGGCTTAATTTGTATGGGCCCTTTTCCCCCTCCTGTTCTTTGTTTACTGCGGGGCTAGTATTGAGATGTTTTGGGAAGCTAAATTTTGGTGGGGTGGGGGGGCCAGCCCCAGGGGTAAAAAATGTTTTGGGGCCGATGTTTATCCCCGTTTCCATTTGGAGGCTTTGGGGAAACTGGTCCGGAGGGGGCGGAAGTGGGAGGGGGATCCCCCGGGGAAAATTTTGGCCCTTTGGGTTTTCGTTTCCCAAAACCGGCGGGGTTCGAGCGAAATTAGAAAGGGGAACGGGGTGCTTATCCCGGCCATCGTGGGGGGTTTTGGGAACTTTTGGTTTGGAGGTAGTGGGCCCTTTTTTTCTAGGGAAAGAGGAGACGGGGGCCCGGGCTTTTCAGCTGCTTGGGCATGCGCTATTAAAGGCGGGTGGGTTTAAAAAGGGGTATCGCGTTTTATATGGGCCCTCCCCTTTGGGTTTTTTAAAGGGCCCTGGGGGCCTTAACGGATGTGACAAAGTCTTTTGGGGGTTAAAAAGGCGCTAAAAGGCTATGGGACGGGGATTTCCCACAAGGGGATAGGCGTCGCCCGGTTGTGTTTCGGGTTGTTAGAAAAACTTGGGCAAAAGCGGCGGATATCTTTTTCATCAGATTTTGGGTCTTGTTGTTTCGCCTTGCGTTTTTTTTGGGCCTTTTTTTGGGGCTTTCGGGATTGGAGAACTCATTTGTCCAAATAAAAAATTGGGTGGGGGTTGTCCTTAGAGGTTTTTGGGTTTTTCTTGCGGGGAAGGGCTTCAAGTGGTTTTTGTAGGGGCAAAGGGGGGGGGGTGATCGACGGGCCCAGGGGAAATTTGGGGCGGCTGGGGGCAGCGGTGGGGGCCCCCATGTGCCCGGTGGTTTGTTTTGAAATTTTATGAGACAAGGGGGGGGGGCACCCGGGGCCCCTTTTCTGGTTCATGCGGACGGGAGTTTCCCATCCCGGTTCCAAATTTTACGCGGTTTTTTTCGACGCCCTGGGAGATTTTTGGGGTGGTCCGTCGCAATTTGCGCCGCACCCTTCAGGTTTTGGGGCCAAAACGGGGAAACGGCCAAAATTTGGGGTTGGACGCGGCGGCGGTGCCAAAAAAAATTTGGGTTTGGGGAAACCCAGCGGGTTTAACCCGGGTTTTATTTCGTCCTCACCTGGGTTTAGTGGTTAAAAAAAGGGGGGGGAGGGAGATGTGGTTTTGGGGGTTACTGAAAATAATTAGTGGGGGCAGTGTTTTGCTTTTCTTACGGAGGATGTTGTGTTCTGTATTAATTTTCATTTCAGGGGTTTCCGGGTTTGGATTTTAGGGGCTTTTATTCATGCTTTGGGGTGCCCAGAAGAGCGGGGACTTCGGTTTTGGGGGTCGTCAACTTGGGGTCCCCGGGGAAAGGGCGCCCAATTTTTTGATGGATTGGCAAGCGTGGGGTGGTCTGGAGTAAAGTCCCGGTTTGGGCTTTCAATGTTAGTGGGCTGGGGGTCGGCCACCCCTTTTTGTGGTCTTCCCCATCGGGGGTAACGATCTGGGGGGGTCCTTACAGGAGCTGATCAGGGACATGCCATGATTTTTCTGCGTTTTGTGTCCATGTACCCCCAAAATGACGACGGTTTTGGGCAGGGTTTAGTGCCTAGGCGGACGTGGAGGCATGCGGAATCTTCCCTGGAATTAACCGGGCAAGAATTTAAGGTTTAAAAGGGCTTTGGTTCCCTTTTTTCCGGGGGTTTTTGGAATGGGGGGTTTTTTGGTTAAAGGGATGGGAGTTGGAGCCAGGGGAAAGGGATTTTGGCGTCAGGATGGTGTTCAAACCCTTTAAAGCCATCGGCTGGGTCTTTGGTTGCTAGGCCATTTGTGATGGAATTGAGTGGAAAACCCTTTGGGTTTTGGTGGGGGCGTCACGCTTTGTAAGGGAGTCACGCGCGCTAGCTTGGCGGGTTTTGGGGTCCTTTTAGGTGGGAAAAATTAGTGGGGGAGTCGGTCCGCTTGGTCCCGTGGTTAAATGACCCGGTGGCGAAGGTTGGGGCCCAAAGGGCAGAGGCCCTTGGGGGGGCGCAAAAAATGGTTTCCACCAGAGGGGGCTTTTGGTGCCTGAAAAAACCGGGGGGGGTTTACGGTTGGGGGCCCAAAGGTGAGAGAGAAGGGGGGAGGAATTTCGCCAGGGGCCCTGGTTGGGGTTTTGGGAAAAACAGGCTCCAAGGGCCCCAGCCCCCAAATTTAGTTGGGATGTGTTTAGATAGGTTTTTTTTGGGGGGGGGGATAATGGGAAAATGGGGGTTTTTTAGAGTTCTTCAAATTTCCCATTGTTGTAAGGTATTTTGTTTTTTGTTTGTGAAAAAAAATGGCGCTGTGGCCCCGTTTATCCAACCCAGGCTCCCGTGTCTTCTTTTAAATTGGGAGGTCAAGTGGGTGTGGGTCTTTGGTCATGGATTTGGGCCTAGTTTTGGGGCTGCAATAGGGTTTAAGGGCCCGGGGGCCGGGTGCGGGGGCGCAGCCTTTGGGCAGGCCCCTTTATGACCCCGGGGCGCCTGCCCGTGGTGTGAGGTCGGGGAAAAGGGTTTCGCGCGCGGAGGTGGGCGGGGCCGACATGCGAGGGCCCCAGCCCCTGCCGTGCGCCGGCCGTTGCTAAAAGGGCCGGGTGGAAGCGCGATGTTTAGGGGGAGGGGCCCGGAAAATAAGGCCGAGTCCCGGCCCCGCGTGCTGGCGGGTTTGTTGGGGGGAATTCAAATTTTCCCCCCCCCCCCTTTTGGTGTTGGGGGGCCCCATATACCCCAAACCACTGGGGGGAAAACACTATATACCTTTAAATACTAGCAACCTTATTTTCTAAATTTCCTACTGGGGGGTCCTATATACCTACTTACCTACTGGGGGGCCCTTTATACTTATCTAGTGAGGGAGACTCTATATACCTACCTACTAGAGGGGGCCATATATACCTACCTACCTTCTGGAGGCCCTATATAACTGCCTACTTACTGGGGGCTATATGACTACTTACCTAATGGAGGCCCTATATACCTACCTACATAAAGAAGCCCTCTAAAACTATCTGCCTACTGGAAGCCCTATATCACTAATTACTTATGAGGGGGCTATATACCTACCAAAGAAACCTATATACTTAGCTAACAGAGTCCCTACCTACCTAACTACCAGGACACTAAGGGGGTATTTATTACCATTTGGGGCACTATGGATGGGGGGCTTGTATATAGTTTGGGGACACAGTTGGGAAGATGATAGAAAAGTGATGAGTCTCAGGTGTTTGTGTTGTGAATACTGCAGGGATGACTCGTGGCCAGGGGAAGTCATCATGGAGCTCGAAACCAGATGCAGAAGAAAAAGGAAAGTGAACGACTCATCAGAGAAGAGAACAACTAACCAGACAAGATGTCACATTTGAGTCACATAAATGTAACTGCACTGTAATCACTTATGTGGGAAGAGTCTCTGCATACACTGGCAACTACCACCATTCATTCACATCATGGTGGAAATATTAGTGTAATGGCTTATATTCAATAACAGTATGGTAATATTATTCAGTATCTTTATGGTGGAGATATGTGGTGATGATGTTGTGGTATTATTTGGTCTTTATATATTGTTGCTGTTTGGTTATATTAGTCTGGGTACCCTGGTTTATATTGGCATTAGTTACTATATAGTGGTGACACACAGTGCTCATGCGGTGGTATTTGCTGGGTCTTTGTTTCCTGACCTGCAAAATATAGATAAACTTTATGTTGGAAAAGTCAACAAGAACTAAAACTACAAACAATGGTGCAACCTTAATGCCATAGATCTCCGGTCATACACATATTAACCCCTTTACTTTCTAGACCTCCAACCTCCACAATGCATATGTTTGTAGTTTATAGAATTTGCTTACATTCTGAGCTCTTAAAATAGATATATTACGTACTTTCAATTCCTCCTGAATTACAGTTTTCGCATTCACAGCATTTGTGGTAAGATAACAATGTTAATCCAGTTATGGTTACAGCTATTTGTTTTTCGCACAACGCCTTGATACTCAGACATCCTTTCCTGACTGAAACCCTCTTGTCTCCATCTGCAAGAAGAAAGAATATGGAATTGATATTTAACTACAAATGCTTTTTAGTAATGTTCTCAAATTGTATTGTACCGTATTGGGTTCATGAGACATCCTCATATTATAACTAATGGGATCCTCAACATATTACAGCAGCGGGGGACGATTGAGCTGATCCTGTGGGAGGCAATGACCTGTACAGTCCAGTGTTTGGGTTATGATGATAATCCCTGTTCTGTCAGAGAAAATGGACCTCATAGAGAAGGGTCCCCATTAGAATGGAGGGTCACTCTGAATTAACTACTCTAACGGACATGGCCAACCACTGGTCTAATATAAATATACTGGAAATATATAGTGAAAACCTATAGCCAGATAAAGATTCCTCCAACGATAACAGACAAATGTGAGACAACCTCCTAAATAGGGTTGTCTTCATAAGAAACGGACATTATGTGAAATGGGCAAGTTTTATTCTGGAGACAAGTGGAAGGTCACAGACATTGATAGGAGCGAGGTCATCAGAAGTAATCACAAAAAAATTGGGGATGAGAGAGGGAACAGAGATATAACTGGAAGGTAACAGACAGAGAGATTTATAGAGTAGATTAGAAAAAGCACTAGCAGCGCAGAGGATTTGTGTGAATCCTACAAGACTATAAGCCTCTACCATGCATCACACAAACCTTCATCATTTAGGCACCTGTAAGAAGGTGTTCCCATTTCTTTGATTAGCTTTTAGCATGTAGGCAAAGGGAAATAAAGACTATTACCAAATATATTTGTGTTCTGACTTTGCTAATTTTTAAAGTTAGAGCAGTTCTTATCTTCTGCTTGTGTACACAAGCATCCTAGTTACCGATCTCCTTTTTCTGCTCTTACAGGCTGTACCATTGTTCGGGATGAAGGCTCCCTCTTCTTTGTACCGTATCTTGAAAGACCAGAGCTCATCTACATTTTTTACTGACAAGTTTTAAACCTTTAGAGCTATGTAGCCTTGTGCACTACAGTTTACAAACCTCCTGCATTCATGTCAGTGTGGCAGGAATAGCTTGGAATAGCAGAGCTGATTTGCCAAGCACTGCTGCGGAACTGCCCACAGCCTTAATAGGAAGTGGGAGTCTAAAGCTGTTGAACATAAAGAGGGAGACTAAAGCTATAGAACCACTCACAGTCTGGACAAGGAGTGGGAGCCTGAAGATGTATAACTGCCCACAGCCTGAACAAGAAGTGGGTGTCTGAAGCTGTATAACCACCCACAGCCTGAATAGGAAGTGGAAGCCTAAAGCTGTTGAACATCCCATAGCCTGAACAGGAAGTGGAAGCCTAAAGCTGTTGAACATCCCATAGCCTGAACAGGAAGTGGGAGACTAAAGTTGTAGAACCACCCACAGCGTGAACAGGAAGAGGGAGCCTGAGTCTGACCATGGCTCTGTGAAATATCATGATGAGACAACCGCTTTTAAGTAAAATGAGGGTAGTCAATATGAAATTAGATATAACTTACTAAGTATGTTGTATTCAATTGCCTGCATGCAAACATGATCTTCATCTTCACACTCCATGGAGGGTCCATCGCAGTCTCCTACACCGATCGCTTGGCAATAAATGCACCTACGAGACTCACCTAAAAGATTTGTTAAGTAGAACAAAACATATAAAATCTATTACCATAGTCACCAATGAAATTGCTCAACATCTAGTCCATCAAAACCAAAAACAAACATAAAGAAGAGAAGAACCTCATTACCCTACTAAAACAGAAGAGATGATTCAAGAACCTGAAGAAGGGCCCCAATTAAGGAGTCTCCATCCTTGTACCATTGGAAACCTACTGTACTGGATCTCTCCAGCAGAAACACAAAGCCAGAAAATAGAGAATCTTTCTTGAATGTCACATCACCCTTCCTACAAGACATAAAGTAATCAACCCTCTGCCTTGTATCTCTGTGTGTGGCATAAACCAGTACTAAAAAGGAAAATTTAAAGTCTCTTATACTACAGTACTGGACTCTTATATGTTCTGCTGGGAAACTTGAAGAACTTGAAGACTGACTAATGTATTTCTGTGAATCCTACAAGACTATAATCATTTACCATATATCACACAAATCTTCATCATTTAGGCATCATAAGTAACTAAAAGTGCAATATACTGTACTTTATCTATAATAAAATTCTAAATCTCTCCAGAGGAAACACAAAGCCAGGCAATGGAGAACCTACCTTGAAGGTGACACCATCCTTTCTGTAGAACTTATGATTTACCCAACCCTAAAATCTCTGTGTGTGACATAAGCCAGTACCAGAAAAGGAATATATGACATCTCCCATACTATACCGGTATCATATGTATCATACGGTACAATGAGAAAGTTGAAGAACTGGAAGGTTGACTAATGATTTCCAATTGAAAGTTACTCAGACTGCAATATACTATATCAATAATATAAGTCTATCTTACCAATAGTGATCGCGCCAACAGCAAAGACTAGGAAGACAAGGAATTTCTCCATTGGGGAAGAATCTGAAGTTGGAGATGAAGACAGATAGAAGAGCTTGGGATGCCGGTGCAGGTAGTGGAGCTCTTACCAGTCAGAGGGGAGATCTTTATAATCTTCTTGACAGCTTCATTTTGCATGATGTGATATGTTACATATGTACAGTTTAGTTTTTGGCAGTATAATCTAAAAAGCAAACATTTACTTGGCATATCTATAGTTGCAGCTCTTACAGCATTGTGTGGAGCACCCAATATTGTTTAGCGGATTAATTAATCCCGGGAGAGAACAATCTGATCCATGATCTGGAACACTGTCACAGGTGGTTGGAGAAACACATGAATGTAAGGTGCTAATTGAAAGTTTGTCCTAAAATATGTAGAACTGTATGCAACTGTAACGGTATGAGGACTGTAACGACCGCTGGACGACTACAAGCGGTGGTGTAAACCACATCAGGGAGCGGAGTATAAGGAGCTGCTGGTTTTAACCAGAGCCCACCACAAGGTGGGTGGGGATTGCTGCTGCACTAGACCCCCATGTCGCTTATCAAGAACACTTATCAAACATTTTCTCTCAGTCACAGGGAACTGTAGATCCAGCAAGGTCATAGTGAAGAGGTAGGACTAAATAGGGTCAGCGTCTGCTGATAACGAATTGCCGTCACTCTGGCACTTTACATTCAGCTGAGCATGTCAGCCGGCAGGAGAGCCGCGGGGAGTGAGGAGTGGTGCGAATAGAAACCATGGTTCGGGAGTATGAGTGTGCCCGCTGCCGATGTGCAGGGTGCGGCACCACCTGGGCCCGGAGAAGCAGAAGAAGAGTTAGGAGTGCACCTGTGACCAGCCATTTTATGCATATTTTCTATATGACTATACTGTTTAAAAACATATACTATACTAAACTATGAGCCTCATCTTGGTTCCTCTTCTTTGTATCGTGTATATACCACGAAACAGCACAATTCAATACAACAAGTTCACTCTTCCAGATCCTAGCTGTGATATCATCAAGGCACCTGTGATATCATAGGTACAATCCTTTTAATGTCTGGAGAGAATCAAATTCAGTAACTATGATGAAGCCACCATACTGGTGTCTGTCTCCCTTGGGTCTTGGAGGTTGACTTTTTACTCCTCTCTCTTCAATGACGCTATTCTATAGATTTAAGGAATCACTCTCATCATTCATATCACACTAGCTGAGCACAGACCTAAATACAGAAGAGAATATACAAAACCGCACTTCTCCCAACCCCTCTTCTCACCTGGTTGCCATCCCACATGCTTGGCACCATCAGAACCAAATGACTTTATCTAGGTCTCATCAGACCACAGGACATGGTTCCAGTAATCCATGTCTTTATTCTGCTTGTCTTCAGCAAACTGTTTGCAGGATTTCTTGTGCATCATCTTTAGTAGAGGCTTCCTTCTGTGACGACAGCCATGCAGACCAATTTGATGCAGGGTGCGGCACACTTATCTCTGGATATGATGCTGAGCACCTACACTGAACTTTTTTGGTTGACCATGGCGAGGCCTGTTATGAGTGGAACCTGTCTTGTCAAACCATTGCATGGTCTTGGCCACCATGCAGCAGCTCAGTTTCAGGGTGTTGAAAATCTTCTTATAGCCGCGAACATCTTTCTGTGGAGCAACATTTTTTTTTCAGACCGTTCGTTGCCATGAGATGTCATGCTGAGCTTCCAGAGACCAATATAAAGGAGTGTGAGAGCAATAACACCAAATTTATCACACCTGCTTCCCATTCACAGACCTTCTAATACGAACGAGTCACATGACATCATGGAAGGAAAAATGCCGAATTGGGCACTTTCACTTCTGGGTGTACTCACTATTGTTGTGTGCGGTTTAGACATTGATGGCTGTGCATTGTTATTCTGAGGGTACCAAATTTACACTGTCATAAAAACTGTGCACTGACTACTTTACATTGTATCAAATTGTCATATCTGCAGTGTTGTCCAAAGAAAAGATATAAGACAATATTTACAGAAATGTGAGGGGTTCACTCACTTTTCTGAGATACTGTATACAAAGCACCGCAACATTGTTGCTACTATAAATAAGTCTGTACCTAGATTGGTGCTAAATAAATAGCTACTAATTAATTCATTCAATTTGTGGCAAAATGTGATCCTCTATGATGGAAACCAAAGGTATGCTGCCAAATTGAAGAGGGCTAATGAAATCACATTTGCCCTTATTAGGAGTCACTGAGGACGGAGAATGGATAAATCAGTCGCTACATGATTATAAGAGCCACAGCACTGATATCTAAAAACTAACACTGCCTCCCCAGGGTTCTGCTGCTGTTTTGAGAATGGGTCCCTAGAAGTCTCTATTTAGAAAGGTAAGGTGGCTGGAACGCTCCCTATGATTTTGGCTGTATTTGGAAGTCCCATTTAAAGCAGAGGTAGAGCTCTGACCACCTCTCCATTCTCAACAGAGACTTTCAGGGCCCGTTCTTGAGATAGGTGCAGGATGCAGAGGAGGGACCCTCATCTATCACACATTGATGGTTTTTCCCTTTTTGGGTTTATGCCACCCAAGGTGTGAGTTTAGGACCCCTTTAAAGCTTTTTCCTTGATAAAGAAAAACCTTTAAATGTTGTAATAATTCCCTTTAAACCCGGGGTTTTTAAGATGAAAGGGTCACCCTTGGGGTTTGACGAAAGTCCAGAAGGCCTTGGTATCTGAGCAGCTTTGTCTGGGCTTTCCAGCTCTATATACGTTTTCTTTTAAATATATACTGCCTTCTATGGTATGTTGAATGATACCATTAGAAAGTCCATCTTGTCCCACAAAATAAAAGCCCTCATATGTCTATGTAGGTACAAAAATAAAAAAACGTATGGCTTGGAAGGCAGAGTGGGAAAAAAAAATTTTAAAAAAAAAAAACCCCCGGGGGGGGGGGCCCCGGTTTTTAAAGGGGGGTTAATCAATTGTTCCTCTGCCCTTTACAGCTGGGTTTTGTTTACTGTTTGCTTGTCCCCAATTTAGGAGCCGTGCATGATTTTTTTCTAAATCAGGATTTTCTTCTTTTGCTTTCTTTTTTTTCCGCAGGAAAGCTTTAGTTTTTTTTCCCAAGGTTTCGTTTGTCTTTTAAAAAGGTGTCCTTTTGGGTTTTTAAGGAATTAAATAATTTTAATTCTTTTGTATTCTGTATGAAACCCCAAACATTCCCCTATACACATGATCAGACTCCCTTCATTTTCCCTTATAACGGTACCAGCATCCCATCATCTCCCCTTTACACAGTGTTTCAGACATCCCTCATCCCCCCTATACACAGTGATCACACATCCCATAATCTCCCCAAATACCCAGTGATCACCACCCCTTTTCATCTCCCCATACACAGGTTCCACATCCCTTTTTTTCCCCTATACACAGTGTTCAGAAATCCCATCATCTTCCCTATACACATTGATAAGACTTCCTATCATTTTCCTCTATACACTGTTTCAGCCCATCCCATCTTCTCCTCTATACACAGTTTTCGGCCCATCCCATCTTCCCCCTTTTTACACGGGGACCGGACATCCCATTTTCCTTTTTAAAACAGTAAATCAGACATCCCATCTTCCCCTTTTCATAAACGTGTTCGGGCCCATCCATTTCTCTCCTATACACAGGTGATAAAGACACCCCTTTCATCCCCCCTATTCCAGGTCGGAAAACCCATCATCTCCCCAAAACCGTGTTCAGAAAAACCCTCATTCCCCTTTTACACAGTGATAAACATCCATCTTCCCCCCTTTATACCCCAGTGATCAGACATCCCATCATCCCCCCTTTACACAGTGATCAACATCCCATAAAGCCCCCTTTCCCACGTGATCAAAACCTCCCTTAACTCCCCTATCAAAATTAAACAGAATCATATCCCCCTATACACAGTGACAGACATCCCACCCAATTCCCCTATTTTTACAGTGACAAACACCCCATAAGCCCCCCTTTTCCAGTGCCCCAACATCCCTAAAGTTGGGAACCCTTTCCCCCCCCGTCTTCTCCTGATTCTTCTATTATGTAAACTGTGTTATTATTTCGTCCAATAATCTGCTAACTGAAACGGGCCTGAGTTTCAGGAGGGGCAGCGGCCGCCGGGGAAAACTCATTCCCCATTTGGTTTCATTTGGACTCGGGACCTCAGGCATGTTATTGCTTCGGGTAAAACCCGAATCATTAGACGCCGCGCAGTAACTTCTTGCATTAACTTTAGATCAAATATATAAGGAGTGACCAAGTACATATGCAAATTCAGTGATATAATTTAAATACAATTGAAGTGTCATAATTCAAATGCAAATCAAATAACATAATCTCATCAACAATAGTTAAAAATCAAGTGAAGAAACAGTTCAAAATACATGTAAACATAAATTTTCAAAATTAGTTTCAGGTATTAAATAATAACAGAGAAAAGCAAATTATATAAAAAGTTAAGTTTTAAATAGTAAGTGAAAATTTGGGAAAAAAATTTAAAAATTTATACCTTAGTTTATTAATACGTAATTTTAGAAAAAAATGGGGGGAAAGATGAAATTTAAAGGGGAAAAAGATTTCATTAATATTTTAGGGGACAGAAAGGGGGGAACAAAGGCCAGCCCAGAGGTTGTAAAATCCCTTGGGAAGGAAAAGATTTTTAGGCTGTGCATCATTGACTCCCAGCATAGCCTCAACCAGATGAAAAATCCTATATTCCAGCACCCTAAACCAAATCATGAAGATGGCAAGGAATAGGGGCCATAGGAAAATTCCATGTTTCTTAAAAGTGACTCCTCACAATATATATATTTAAAAGAAATCAGCAAAAAAATAAATAAAAAAATAATAAAAAATAATAATAATATGAAAATAATACATATGAAAATAAATAATAAAAAAAAAATTTTTCTGATTTTCACGGAAAAGGACCTGGAAAAGGCCCTAAAAAAACAAGAAAAAAAAAAGAAAAAAAAACAAATTAAAATTTAAAAAAAAAAAAAAAAAAAAAAATAAAAAAAAAATAGAAGTAATGATTTTAGGAGGCAGTTCATAATCCCAATATTCATAATCCGAGAAAAGGAATATATTAGACAATATTAGACACAAAATAAAATTACACAAAAAATAATAACAATAATAATACAGCCAAGGTCGAAGTAAGGAAAATTGGAAAACAAGGGAAAGAGGGCAAGTCACCTAATAATGCTCAATTAGCAACAGCTTATTATTTAAAAATGTTATGATTAGTCTTACAGTCAACATTAAGACCTATTGGATTTAAAGAATTAAGTTTGGAAATCCATTCAAATTCTTTCTTTTTTAAAATGGTAAGACGATCCCCTCCTCTTTTTAATGGTAGTACATAATCTAATATCATGCATTTAAAATCCCAGTCTGTGTGAGCCTACTCACAGAAATTTGTTGAAACAGGAAGATCAAGATGTTTCTTACATATACTGTAAGGATGATTTTTGAGACGAGTTTTTAAATCACAAGTTGTCCCTCCTACATAGATCCTGTTACACGGACACTATAGGACATAAATGACCCAACTGGATTCATAAGTGAAATAAGATCTAATAGGAATTTTTTCTTTTGTACGTGGACATATAATAAATTCTCCTTTTTCAATGGTCTTATGATTGATGCAGCCCAAACAAGGGAATGTACCAATTTTTGGCTTCCCTCAAAAGGTTTGTCTACTTTTAGATTGTCATGATACTTCATTTTTAACTAACCTCTCTCTGAGATTTCTTGGGCGTCTATATGACATGAGTAGGGGAACCTGAAACTCAGCAATGTTGCTAAAACTGTTGCTAACAATGTGCCAATGTTTTCTCAAAATGTTTGAAATTAATACACTTAAATCATCAAATGTAAAAACTAAAGGAATCCTTTTAGACCTACTCGTCCTTGTAGTACGGAATAAATTAGAATGCTCCATTTCTTTTACTTTTATATTTTGAGACAAGTTTAGAGGGGCACCCTCTCTCCCTATATTTCTCACACAGATTATTTAGGGCTATATTACATTTCTCTGGGTTATTAACAATTCTTATAACTCACAGCATTTGGCTATATGGTAAAGATTTAATCAAATTGCCAGGATGGCAACAGTCATAATGCAGCAAAGTAGTATTGCGATCTGTAGTTTTAAGAAACAATTCCGTATCAAGTCTAGATCCCTCTCTAACTACTCTAGTGTCCAAAAAGGTAGCACTTTTATTAGAATAAGTAACTATAAAAATAATATTTGGATGACTACTATTCAAAAAATAAAGAAACTCCATTAATTCCCTCTCTGAGCCTACCCATATAACAAAAGCATCATGAACATATCTTCACCATCTCAGCACTTTGCTGAAGTGGTTGGAGATATAGATGAAGTCCTCTTCCAGAAATTATACAAAAAATTTTTTGCATAAGTTGGTGCTTAATTTGTACCCATAGAGGTTCCCCTTAACTGTAAATAAAATTTATCATCAAAGACAAAATAATTGCAGGTAAGTATCAAGCTAAGCAAAGAGATGATGATTCTTTTCCCAAATTTGAAAATTGTGTTGTCTCTAATGCTCAAAAAACAAATCTAATGTCACTATCATGATCGATAGAGGTATAAAGACTTGCAATATCTCCCCCAAAAAAAACAATATAAATGATTCTGGAAGAATAACCTCCTTAAGTTTACCGAGAAAGTCTGAAGTGTCCCTGATATATGATCGTGTATAAAGAATAAAGTTTCTAAGAATTTTATCAAGAAAAATAGAAACAAGGCTAAAAATGTATTCCCTACTAGATACAATTGGCCTACCTGGAGGATTGCATAAGGTTTATGAATTCTGGGAAGAAGATATAGCACTGGAGTAATGGGGCATTCAACAATAAGAAAATATATCAAATCTTGATCGATAATGCCAGCATCAAATGCCTTATCTACAACAGAAGTTAAGTTTTTTGCTAAACTCATTATTTGGATCACCTGAAAGGACAGAAAGCTGTCTCATAGCCTCACTTACATTATACTGTCCAACACCACAATGGCCCCACCCTTTTCGGCTGCTTTCACATGATGCTGGAATTAGTACTTAATTCATTTAAAGAGGCAATTTCTGCACTTTTTAGATTAGGATGCTTAAGTGGTTGACCTTCACATTTATTTCTAAAAAGCTTTAAATCACGTTTTACTAAATAAATAATTGGATCTAACTGATGAACATCATTTGGTTGAACAAAATCACTAGGAAGAAAAAGATGCACATTTTAAGAGAAAAATCAAAAGATCCAGTAAAGGACAAACACATAATGCCAAACGTCTATATAACTGTCAAAGATCAAATTCTAATTCAAACCAATTATTTGGATTACAAGGGAAAAAGGAAAAACTCTTCAATAATAACTGAGAGGCGGTAAGTGGCACAGAGGAAATATTTACCACCACTAAAGTGTCACAAGTTGATTGCTCTAATTCTTCTTTGGGGCCTTTGAAGTCCTTGTGTTAAATAACTTTTTGTTGCTCTATGTTCTTATATGCCGTTTACCCCCTCTACTGGTGGGGCGTGATTTTTTAAATTGTCCTGTTCTAAAGAATCACCAGATTGGTTAGTGCTGTCATTAACCAATTTAGGATCTCTTTTTTTTATCTAGGGCGCTTAGGAGATGTAGATCTAAATACATTATTATTTTTCTAAGAAGATACATATCCAGTTTCATTCTCTCTCATGTCGAGTTGCCATTTGCATTTACCTTCATCCAAGTCCATTTTGAATTTTGACAAATAAGTGGATTGTTTTGAAATAAACTCTGTATATTCAATAAACTGACAATGTATTCTTTGATAGACCATCTACTCCTCTCAACTTTTGTTTAGTAGTACAGAGATCCTTATGTAGAAATTCTAAATTAAGTAGTATCACTTCAAATTCATATTTTCTTGAAATAAGTTCAAACCTTGATCTAAGTTCCAAATCTTGTATAAAGAAATTGGGCTGTAAACATGTGCGCACATTCCAAGTTATTCAACACAAGTACTTCAAAGGCCCCAAATAAGAATTAGAGCAATCAACTTGTGACACTTCAATGGTGGTAAATATTTGCTCTGTGCCACTTACTGCTTCTCAATTACACTTATTATCGAAGGGTTTTTTCTTTTGTCCTTGTAATCCAACTAATTGGTTTGAATTAGAATGAGATCTTTGCTAATTATATAGACGTTTGGCATTGTATGTTTGGCATAATGATAAAAGTAAGAATATGCGTGTTTTGATTTTTCTCTTAAAATGTGCATCTTTTTCTTCATAGTGATTTTGTGCCACCAAATGATGTTCATCAGTTAGATATGTTTATTAGTTTAGTAACACATGATTTAAAGCTTTTGAGAAATAAATGTTAAGGTCAACCACTTAAACATCCTAATCTCAAAAGTGCAGAAATTGCCTCTTTAAATGAGATGAGTACTAATTAAAACATCACAGTGAAACCAATCGATAAGTGTGGCACCATCATGGTGTTGTGTACTCAAGAATATGTAAGTGAGGCTATGAGACCGCATTCTGTCCTTTCAGATGATCCAAAGATTGAGTTTAGCAAAAAATTTACTTATTTTGTAAATAACTCATTTGGTGCTGGCATTAATGATCAAGATTTGATATATTTTCTTATTGTTGAATGCATTATTACTCCATTGCTATATCTTCTTCCCAAAATTCATAAAACCTTATGCAATCCTCTGGTAGGCCAATTGTATCTGGTAGGGAATCAATTTTTGCCATTTCTCAAATTTTCTTGACAAAATTCTAAGAAACTTTGTTCTTAATACACGATCCTATATCCGACTTTCTCTGTAAACTTAAGGAGGTTACTCTTCCAGAATAAATTTTATTGATTTTGTTGGATATTGCAAGTCTTTATACATCTATCAATCACGATAGTGATATTAGATTTGCTTCTCGAGCAATAGAAATAATACAATTTTGAAATTTGGGAAAAGAATTCATAATTTCTCTGCTTAGTTTGATACTTACCTGCAATTATTTTGTCTTTGATGATAAATTTTATTTACAGTTAAGGGGAACTTCTATGGTTATAAATGTAGAACCAACTTATGCAAACATTTTTGTATTCTTTCTGGAGGAGGACTTCATCTATATCTCCAACCACTTCAACAAAGTGCTGAGGTTGTGGAGATATGTTGATGATGCTTTTGTTATATGGGCAGGCTCAGAGAGGGGATTGATGGAGTTTCTTTCTTGTTTGAATAATATTCATCCAAATATTATTTTTACAGCCACTTATTTTAATGAAAGTGTTACCTTTTTGGACACTAGAGTAGTTATAGAGGGATCTACACTTATTATGAAATTGTTTATTAAATCTACACATCACAATACTTTGTTGCATTATGAAAGTTGCCATCCGGGCAATTTGATTAAATCTTTATCATATAGCCAAATGCTGTGAGTTAAAATGATTGTTAATAACCCAGAGAAATGTGATATAGCCCTAAATAATCTGACTGAGAAATTTAGGGAGAGCGGGTGCCCCTCTAAACTTGTCTCGAAATATAAAAGAAAAGTTCAAGAAATGGAGCATTCTAATTTATTCCATACTACAAGGGCGAGTCGTCCTAAAAGGATTTCTTTTCTTTCCACATTTAATGATTTAAGTGTATCAATTTCAAACATTTTGAGAAAACATTGGCACATTGTTAGCAACTGGTTTTAGCAATACTGCTGAGTTTCAGGTTCCCCTACTCATGTCATATAGACACCCAAAAAATCTCAGTGATAGGTTAGTTAAAAGTGAAGTATCATGACGATCTAAAAGTAGACAAACCTAAAATGGGTAAATTCCCTTATTTGTGCTGCATGAATTGTAAGACCATTGAAAAAGGAGATTGTTTTATACATCCATGTACAAAAGAAAAATTTCCCATTGGATCTTATTTCCCTTGTAATTCCAGTTAATCTATGTCCTATGGTGTCTGTGTAACAGGATCTATGTAGGAGAGACAACTTGTGATTTAAAAACTCATCTCAATTATCATCGGTGCACTATACATAAGAAATGTCTTGATCTTCCTTGTTTAAACCCATTTCTGCGAGGAGGGTCACACTGACTGGGGCTTTAAATCCATGATATTAGAATATGTACCCCATTAATAAGAGAAGGGGATTTTTTTACCATTTTAAGAAAGAAAGAACTTTGAATGGATATTCAAATTTAATTCTTTAAATTCTCAGGGGGACATGTATGAAAACGGTCTTGGTCTAAGACTTTCTTTGTTGCCCAAGCTATATCATTTATCATGATATAGCTTAAAGGAGCTGTCCTAATTCTTACCTTGATGGCATACCAATAGGATAAGCCATCAATTCATGACAGATGAGGGTCCCACCTCTGCATCCTGCACCTATCTCAAGAACGTTCTTGAAGCAGCTACAGGAACCGGGGGGGCAGCGTTAATTGTTAAATATCAGTGTTGTGGTTCTTATACTCATCAATGTAGTGATCGATTTATGCATTCTCCATCCTCAGTGAGTCCCAATAAGGGCAAATGTGATTTCCTTAGGCCTCTTCAATTCGGCAGCAAACCTTTGGTTTCCATCATAGAGGATCACATTTTGCTACAAATTGAATTAATTATTTAGTAGCTACTTATTTAGAACCAATTCGGTTACAGACTTATCTTTAGTAACAACAATATTTGCAGTCCTTTGTATACAGTATCTCAGAAAAGTGAGTGTACGCATGACATTTTTGTAAATATTGTATTATATCTTTTCAAGGAACAACACTGAAGCTATGACACATTCATACAATGTAAAGTAATCAGTGTACAGCTTGTATAAGTGTAAATTTGTTGTGCCCTAAAAATAACTCAACACACAGCCATCAATGTCTAAACTACCTACAACAAAAGTGAGTACACCCCGAAGTAAAAATGTCCAATTTGCCATTTTTCCTTCCATGTTGTCATGTAACTCGTTAGTATTACAAGGTCTCAGGTGTGAATGGGGATCAGGTGTGTTCAATTTCTTGTTATTAATCTCACACAGTGTTATACTGGTCAACGGAAGTTTAACATGGCCCCTCATTACAAAGAACTGTCTGTGGATCTGAAAAAAAAATATTTCTCTTCATAAAGATGGCCGAGGCTTTAAGAAGATTTTCAACACCCTGAAACTGAGCTGCAGAAAAGTGGCCAAGATCATACAGTGGTTTAACAAGACAGGTTTCACTCAGAACAGGCCTAGCCATGGTTGACCAAAGAAGTTGAGTGCATTGCTGCAGAGGTTACAAGGGTGGGAGAGTCAGCCTGTCAGTGCTCAGACCATGCGCCGCCCACTTTATCAAATTGGTCTGCATTGCTGTCGTCCCAGATTCTAAAGATGATGAACAAGAAATCCCAGAAACAGTTTGCTGAAGACAAGCAGACTAAGGACATGGATTGCTGGAATCATGTCCTGTGGTCTGATGAGACCAAGATAAATTTATTTGGTTCTGATGGTGTCAAGCATTTGAGGCGGCAACCAGGTGAGAAGTATGGTTGTATATGAAAAGTAAGAAGTGTGGTTTTGTATATTCTCTTATGTATTTCCGTCTATGCCCAGCTAGAGTGATATGAATGATGAGAGTGATTCCTTAAATCTATAAAATAGTGTCTTTTGAAGAGAGAGGATTAAAACGTCAATCTTCAAGACCCAAGGGAGATTGACACCAGTATGGTGGCTTCATCATAGTTATTGAATTTAATTATCTCCAGACATTAAAAGGTGTGCTAGTGCCTTAATTAGTGTTGAGCGATTTTTATCGACAAAGTTGAAATCGGCAAGGTTTTTATGGTGATCGAAATTTCCAGATCATGCGATAATTAAGGTTAAAATCTGTGCATCATCTATTAAGATCGCGCCTTTTTCGGCGCTTCCTGTCATTTTGGCGGCCAGCAAATGAGATTACAGAATAGAGCAGGGTGAGATATGTGTGCGACGTCATGACTGGGATGTGTATGGTTGCCATTGGCTGGAAAAATCACATGACCTCGTTTTACATAGAACAGCGTTTCCTGTTTCAGCCTCAGTGTCTCTCAGCGTCTTATAGGGATAGGACCTGCGCTCTGCCTGTGGCCAAACAGCTCAGCGAAATTAGTCTATTTCTGCACAGAGAAACCTCTACTATTAGCTGTGATCCTTCCAATTTAGTTAGATCAGAGATTTGAAGATTTTATGTAGTTCGCTCGAGAATTTAAACGCCGCCTCTACCGCTGTAAATACACGGCGGTGGGAGCGGGGGGGGGGGGGGGCCGCGGCGGCGAACACAGACAAGCTCTATCTATAAAGAACACTGGATAAGTTCACCAAGACTTAGTGTAGACATTGTGTAGTGGAATATCTTTATTATTAACAGTTTGCTATTGAAATATTTCCTGGATATTGGGCAGCCTGAATTATATTGGATACACATCATTTCTAGTAACTGCAGGTCTCTTTGTTAGCTGCAAAACTCCACTTTTATTATCAGTATACATTTCAGATAGGTGTTCATTTTAATTTTACCCATTACACTGTGACTGTTGATATATCACCTCGCAGTTAAATTACAACCCAGCAATCTTGTAGTCAGCACAGGTTATTTGTTGCCAAAAATACCGTGTATCATACGAAAACATAACAGCTTTCGTGTTTTTTGACTTTTGCGCACCCAGCATTGTTCATTGACGCAGCATCCACGTAAATCTTAAAACAGCAATTCTATATTCACCACAGGTGAATTGAAAGGTGCAAAAAATACCGTGTATCATACCAAAAAATAAAAGTTACGTGTTTTTTTGACTTTTGCACACCCAGCATTGTTCATTGACCAGCTCCAGTAAATCTTAAAACAGCAATTCTATATTCACCACGGTGAATTAAAGGTGCAAAAAATACCGTTTTTTTCCCCAAAAAAAAAAACAGTTACTGTTTTTGACTTTTGCACCCCCGCATTTTTTTCATTGCGGAGCATCCACTAAATATAAACGCAATTCTATATTCACCAAGGGTAAATTTGAAAGGGCAAAAAAATACCTTTTATTAACCAAAAATAACAGATACTGTTTTTTGGGGATTTTTGCCCACTCCAGATTTGTTGATGACCCTTGCAGTTAAATTTGAATCCAGAAATTTTGGGTTTTTTGATTAGGGGGATTTGAAATAGCTGTGATTTACAGTCTTCAATAAGAGATTTCCCAAAACTTTTCCCATACCTCTCAAATTTTTATTTTTCTGAACGGAGCCAAATGGGGTGGTATAAAAAGCAAGGGGGGGAAAGCACTGGAGGTGGGGTAGAGAAAGGTGCTCCTTCCATGCTGGCGCAACAGCATGCCAGCGGATCGTCATTGCGGACCTTCGGGCCCTGTCATCGCGGGGTCAGGGCCCTGTAATCTAATAACGAACACGTCCCCAATCTGTCCTTAGGTTAATGCAACCTGCACTAGCATTTTCCTCCTCGTCCTCGCAGTCACGGCCCCAAAAATTGTTCATAGATCATCGATCCGCCCATGAAGAGCCCAAATGTCAACTGTGTACCCCCCATGGGGATAATATTGTCTGCGGACCTCTTTGATGAAAAAATGCGGTTTTGGGGTCAGAAGGCATTTTAAAAGATCAGAGGATGTTTTGTCTGCTCTGACCCCCCTTTACTGATGCATCGGGGAGGTGAAGGAAGCCGGTAATCGCAAAAATCCCGGGCGGGTCGGCAACGCCTTGAGGTCCCCCTTTGTTTACCGCAGCTTTGGATGCAGAAAGTCAGGACACCAAGTCACCTGTGTTGATGATAAAATTGAGGGGAAGGACTTTGCGGACCCACTGGTCTTTTTGCAGAAATTTGCTTTTGGAGGCTTCATAAATAAAAGAGGAGGAAGACGATGGGGTGTGTCAATATGGGTCCCGCAAAAAAGGGGGAGAGGGCGGTCGCAGAAGCCCGCTGATATGTTCCGCCAGCCACGGTCAGCAAAAACCCCGCCCCCCGGCTTATCCCCCGTAAAAAGGTCCGGGACCTTCAACCCGGGGCCTTCTTTGACCAAGCCTCTGATTCCCCCGCGTGTCATATGCCCCTTGCCTAAACGATAAGTAAAAGGCAAGACCTTAAGGGTTAACCACCACCAACATGTCTATCAATGCAGCGAAGCTGAGTTGAAAGGGAGGGAACATTGGGAAAAAAAAGGCCGCCCGACCCCCGGGCCCCCAACCTTTGTCCCCCCTCTGTCTCGCCCCCTCCTCCTCCCACCCCCAAAAGGGTTCCAGCTCCCCATGTCTCTCAGGTCTGATAGGGATCAGCCCCGCTTCCCCCACCGGCCCCGGAGTACCCCAGCCCCACCGAGCCCATCCCCCCCCTTCCCCTTCCCCCCGTTTCGATCTGCAGCCGTACAGCGGCCAGTCTAGACCAGTTTTCTGTTTCCAGGTTTGGGGCAGAAGAAACCCTTTTAAAACCCCCATCCAAAAGCCAAAAGCCTGAAGGGATTGAGGTTTATTTGGTGTTTTTCCGCGGGGGAAAGTGGGTTGAGAGGTTTCCCCCTGTTGCCGGGGGGATTTTTTGGAAACCCTTTGTGGCCCCGTGTCTTTTTTTGGGGGGTTGTTTTGTGGGAAAAAGCCTTAAGAAAGGCGTGCCGGGGCCAATAATCACCCCGGGGAAAGCTTGGGTGGTGGTTTATTTTGGGGGGTGCGGTAAACCGGCCTGGCCAGTTTTTAAAACCCCAATGGTGGGGGCCCCCCAATTGGTGAAAGGCCCGGACCCACCCTTTGAATTTTAACCCGGAGACCTCCCCAACATTAACTCCTTTAAACAAAAATTCCCCGCCGGGGGGGAAAATTTTCAAAATTTTTTCCCCCTTAAACGGACTCCTCCCTTCCTCCCCCTTGTCAAAATTTTTCTCCAAACTAAAGACTTCCCCGGGGCCCCTTCCCTCTTAAGGGAAGGGCCGGGTCGAAGTTTCCCCAAACCCCACCTTTTCCCCGTTGCCCCCCCCGGCGACTCTGCCCCAACGTAAACCGCCCCCCCCCGTCAACCTTTCTCATTTTTTGACTGGCAACACGGCCAATTTTAAAATTTAAACACCCCGGAAAAACCAAAATGCTAAAAAAGCGAAGTGAAAAACCCCCTAAACAAGCAGCGGTGGGACCTCGGGGTGTTGAACCACCGGAAGTGGAAAGGAAAAATTTATAAAGCCCTGCCCCCCCTTACCCAATTTTTTGGGGTGCCACAATGGTCATGTGGGAAAAAATTTGTGGGTGACTTTTATTTAGTTTGGGAAAACATCGTTGGACACTCTGAAAAAAACAGGCCCCAAGCGACGGGGGGAAAAGAATTGAGCGGAACGGATTTTCTTGTCAAAATCCAAAAAGGCCCCCAAACAGTTTCAAAATTTCATGGGGTCTTCATTAGGCCCGTGTTGGGGGTTTATCAAAGGGTGGGAATCCCCCGGGGGCAATTACAAGTCAGGGTGGTTGGCTGTCCCGGGGCACAGGGGGGGAAAAATTTCCCTAAACCGTTTTCGAGCCCTTCCCCCCCCCCCCCCTGAAAAGGTTCGCTTTACTTAAAATTTTTGCAGTGCCCCCCCACCCGAGGCTTGGGAAAATAAAGGGCCCCATCTCCCCCATGGCTTGGATGCCCCTTTTCCCCAACATGATCCTGCATAAGGGCCCATCAAAATGAAAAAAATTACTGGGTGGCCACCTCCTGGATCCCGGGAAAAAACAAAACCAGACTTTCCTTCCCCCCACCCAAAAAAAATTTAAAATGCAGAAAGGGGAGACCTTGTGTTTGATCAATGGAGACACTTTTTGCGTTGTTTACTTTCCCCAAATGCCCGGGTGGAACAACATCAGGACGTGACAGCATTTTGAGTGCCAAGTAGGCGTAGGGCAGCACAGGCAAGGTGGCGGAAGCCTAAGGGGGTGACCTCGGGAAATTTTGTTTACCACCTCCCCAACGCAGAAAATGCGGGCCCAAACACCAAAACCAACAGAGTCAGTTAAGATCATGGTGCACGACTTCTGCGTTCAACACCATGTTTTTGCATGTGTTTGGGCCCAAAAGACTTCGGGTATCCAAAATGGACAATGGCCCGAGCGGGTGTCCCCCCATAGGGGGGTTTTGTCCTCCCCACACCAGGTCTTCAGCGCCCCTTCGCACAGCGGAGGTGTCATTACAGCAAAGCCTGGCTTTCCACAGAAAAGTGGATGTTTGCTTTCACAAGATGAATCAGGCATGGATCTAGATGTGTGGGCCCCAATTGCGAGGTCCCCGTTAGTTCCCGGTCTATTCACTTTCCCTTTTTTAAAAACAGAAATGGTCCTTTGAAAATTTTTTTTTTAAATGATCATTTTTGGAAATTTTTAAATTTTTTCATTTTTTGCTTGGGGAATAAGAAAATCAATGGTTTTGGGAAAAATTTCCCATTTCTCCCCCACTTTTTAAACATTAGAAAATATATTTAAATTTTTTTTCGTCTGTGGATACAGCAAAAATATGGTCCTTTTGGGAAAAGAATTGGCTTCTAAGTGGCATTTCTCCTCACAATTTTTTTCGGGGGAAATATTTTTAAATTTTTTGGGTCATGCTGCTTGAATGCAGCAATACTAAGGCCTTTTAAAAAAAATGTGTTTTAAAAAAATTTGTTTTCAAATTGACCAAAGTGGCTCAAGGGGGCATGCTTTGAATTTTTGGGGCATTTTGCTTTTAAAAGCAGCAATACTAAAGGGATTCTAAAAAATTTGTTTTAAAGACTTTTTTCTTTTACCAAATTTTCAAAAGTGGCTCGGGGTCAGTTTTGAATTTGGGGGGCATTTTGCTGTAAATGCAGTATACTACAGGTCCCATTCTAAAAAAAAGTTTTTTTAAAAGACATTTGTTCTTCACAATTTTCCAAAGTGGCCCAAAGGGGCATGCTTTAATTTTTGGGGGATTTTTTCTGTGACATCAGTATACTACAGGTCCTATTCTAAAAATGTTGTTTTAACGATATTTGTTTTCACAAATTTCAAGGGGTCAAGGGGATGCTTTGAATTTTTGGGGGCATTTTGCTGGACATGCAGCTATATAAAAAGTTTTCCCATCTAAAAAAATTTTGTTTTAACAGAAATTTGTTCTTCCAATTGTCAAAGTGGGTCAAGGGGGTGGTGCTTCAGAAACAGGGAAAAGGTAGGACACTGTTTAAAGGACACTATTGCAAAAGATTGTTTTTGCAAGATTTTAACATAGTACCCTCCCCGTATTGAGACAACCCATTAATACAATTAAAAAAAAGGAAACAAGACATGGTGGGGTTCCATTCTATTTTAAAATGTGTTTTTAGAATTAAAAATACTAAAAAACTTTCATGTCAAAATAGCTGGTAAAAAAATTCCCCCGAATGGACAAGGGGGAGGTACAGGAAAACTTGACCCGATGTGGTTATTCAGAGGACAGGAGTATGGGACGGACAGAGAACAAAGTACAGAGACAATTTCCTCCCGCAGTTTAGTAAAATGGAAAAAAAATGCCAAGCAAAAAAGGGACCTGGGGGGTAAAGGAGGTTAACCAACCCGTATTTCCAAGTGAAGCTCAAATTTGGGCCCCACTCTACGGAGGGGCAAGCGCTCCCAGGTCTTGACGTGTACTGAGGAAGGGTGGGTTCTCACACTTTTGCTTCCCATCTGCTTAGCCCACAGTTTTTGTTGCTGCGTCATCAGGGGATTTTAACCCGTTTAATAGATGACGGGGCGCCACCCGGGCTTTCCCGTACCCACTTTAAATCCGGCCCTGGGTCTGTGTGGCACAGGGGCGTTCTAGTCAATGTCCAGTTCAAATAAAATGGGGTTTTAAAGACTCCTTTTTCCGGACTTTTTTAATTGGGGGTCAGACGGTTTTAAAGGTCATACTGTGGCCCCGGACGGGAAAGTATATGTCCAGTTTACTAAAAAGGTGGTTTAAAGATTTTTTCTGGACTTTTTAAAATGTGGGTCAGACAGGTTTAAAGGTCATTCTGCGGTTTCAGGCAATTAGTTAGTGTCCCGTTCAACAAAATGGTGGTTGAAAGACTCCTTTTTGCGGAAATTTTTAATTGGGGGTATGGGGTTTGGGGTCATGCTGCGTTCCAGGCAGGGATATTCAATGTCCAGTTCAAGTTACTGTGGTTTTAAAAAATATGCCCTTTTGGCACTTTTAATTTGTGGTGATGCAGGTTTTTGGGTTTTGCGTGGTACAAAACAGGGATAGTGAATGGTCTGTGACTTTTTTTTGTACTTTTTTTAACCTAAGTGTGTTGCCTAAGATGTAGCCCTATTTCCCTTTGTGTTTTGGATTTAATTTGCTTTTCCAGCCTTTTTTTGGGGGGTAATAATGAAGGTGTTGTTGCTTCCCATAGATTTAAAAGGTAACGTTTATAAACGATGTCACATCGAAAAATTACGATGCGGGTAACGACTACGCGAATTTTGAAGCCACGCAATCGCTCAACACTCGCCTTAATGATATCACAGCTGGGATTTAGCTTTACAATGCTATGTGCACATTTCTTTTATAGGGGAGTTTAATTTCTTTTTTTCTTGGCCTTTGGGCTCATTTAAGCTCCAGCTCGGGGGGTCACATGTTTTTGTTTTATTGCTTGGTGCTGTTTCCTGGTGAATACACGATACAGAGAAGGAGAACCAAGATGAGTCTCATAGTTTAATATAGTATTTAAAAAGAAAAAAAAAAGTCATATAAAGAAAATAAAACAAAATTAACGGGGGGGGCACAGGGCCCCCTACCTCTTCTTTTGCCCACTGGGGACAGGGGGTCTGCAACCCCCTGCTTGCCGTGGCACACTCATAAACCCAACCCAAGCTCCAAATATTTTAAAGTAGGGGCCAGCACAACCGCAATTCGTTATCAGCAGGCACTGACCTTATTTAGTTCTGCCTCTTCACAATGACCTTGCCGGATCTACAGTGCCCTGTGCCTGAAAGAAAATGTTTGGTTGGTTTTGTTTTCCGTGTACCTTGATCTTTTGACAAAGTTTGCCTGCTGCCTGCCCAGACCTTCTTGCCAGTTCCTGACCACAAGCCTGTCTTACAATTCTGTACCTCGCTACCCCTCGGCTGCCATCGCAAACAAATCTCGTCGGGGGTATCGACCAGGGGTCTCTTGCAGCAGCAAGTCCAACCCGCCTTGCGTCAGGCTCTGGATAAAGCTGGTAGCCCCCTAGACTTTGCTCCCTGATGTGGTTTACACCACTGCTTGTAGTGGTCCAGTGGATCAACACTCCAGCAGTAGCGGCTGTTACAGTTGTGTACAGTTCTACACATTTTAGGACAAACTTTCAATTAGCACCTTACATTCATTGTTTTCAACCCAACCTGTGCAGTGTTCCCGATCTGGACAGATTGTTCTCCCGGGATTAATTATCCGCTAAACAATATGGGGGTTTTCCCCACAATGCTGTAAAAGTGAACTATAGTATCCCAAATAAAAAGTTTGCTTTTTAGATTATACTGCCAAAACTAAAATTACATATGTAACATATCACATCATGCAAAATGAAGCTGTCAGGTAGATTATAAAAATCTCACACCTGACTAGTAAAAGCACAACTTCCTGCACCGGCATCCCCAAACTTTCTGTTTATTCCCCCAACTTCAACTTCTCCCCTATGCAGAACTTACTTGTCTTCTTAGTCTTTGCTGTGGGTGAGCTCGCTATTGGTAAGTATATTGCAGTCTGAGTAAGTTTCAATAGGAAATCATTAGTCAACCTTCCAGTTCTTCAACTTTTCAGTATGTATGATATATTGTAGGCATAGTTGGGGGGGTTCACTATTTTTTTAGTGTTGGTTTGTCAAACACAGAGTTATTAGGGTTGGGTAAATCCTAAGTCTTACAGGAAGGATGGTGTGACCTTCAAGGTAGGTTCTCCATTGCCTGGATTTCCTCTGGAGATATTTACACTTTTACTATAGATAAAGTATATTGCACTTTTAGTTATTTAGGATGCCTAAATGATGAAAATGTGTGTGATATATGGTAAATGATTATAGCCTTGTAGAATTCACAGAAGTACATTAGTCAGTCTTTAAGTTCCTCAAGTTTCTCAGTGCCACCAGCAGAACACATAAGATCCCAGTAATGTAGGATAAGACTACATCCTTTTAGTACTGGTTTATGCTACACACAGAGATATGAGGCAAATGTTTGACAACCTTATGTCTTGTAAGAAGGGTGATGTGACATTCAAGACAGATTCTCTATTTTCTGGCTTTGTGTTTCTGCTGGAGAGATCCAGTACAAAGGGTCCCCAATGGTGCAAGAATGGAGACTAATTAGTTTGGGCTCCTCTTCAGGTTCTGCAATTATCTTCTCTTCCACTATAGTAGGGTTATGAGGTTCTTCTCTTCTTTATGTTTGTAATTGGACTAGATGTCTTGGACTAGATGTTGAGCGATTTCATCATTGACTATGTTTTTGGTCTACATAACAAATCTTTTAGGTGAGGCTCGTAGGTGCTATCATTGCCAAGCGATTGGGGAAGAAGACTGCAATGGACCCTCCATTGAGTGTGAAGATGAAGATGATGTTTGCATGCAGGCAATTGAACACAACATACTTAGTAAGTTACATCTAAAGTCATATTGACTACCCTAATTTTACTTAAAGGGGTTGTCACAGCATGATGTTTCACAGTGCCACACTCCGCAACAGGCTCCCTCTTCCTATTCAGGTTGTGGGCAGTTCTACAGCTTTAGTCTCCCACTTTGTATTCAGGATGTGGGATGTTCAACAGTTTTAGGTTCCCATTTCCTATTCAGGCTGTGGGAAGTTCCTCAGCAGTGCTTGGCAAATCAGCTCTGCTATTTCAAGCTATTCCTGTCACAGTGACATGAGTGGGGGAGGTTTGTAAACTGCAGTGCACAAGGCTACCTAGCTTTAAAGGGTTAAAGCTTGGCAGTAAAAAATGTAGATGAGAACTGGTCTTTCAAGATAAGGAACAAAGCAGAGAGTGAGTCATCATCCCAACCACTGCTCCTACCTGTAAGAGCAGAGAAAGGAGACCAGTAACTAGGAAGTTTGTGTACACAAGCAGGAGATAAGAGCTGCTCTAACTCTAAAATATAGCAAGGTCAGAACAGCAATATATTTGGTAATAGTCTTTACCTTTGCCTACATGTTAAAGCTCATCAATGAAATAGGAATACCTTCTTACAGGTGCCTAAATGATGAAGATTTGTGTGATATATGGTAAATGATTATAGTCTTGTAGGATTCACAGAAATTCATCAATCTTCTTTGCTGCTAATGCTTTTTAGGAGGTTGTCTCACATTTGTCTGTTATCGTTGAAGGATATAGGTTTTCGATATATATTTCCAGTATATTTATCTCACTGGTTGACGATGTCCGATAGAGCAGCTCATACAGAGTGACCCTCCATTCTCCTAATGGGGACCCTTCTCTGTGAAATCCATTTTCTCTGATAGAAGAGGGATTATCATTATAACCCGATCACAGGACTGCTCAGGTCACTGTCTCCCACAGGATCAGCTCACTCGTCCCCCGCTGCTGGAATATGTTAAGGATCCCATTAGGTGTAATATGTGTATGTCTCATGAACACAACACAGTACAATACAACTTGAGAACATTACTAAAAAGCATTTGTAGGTGATATCAATTCCATATTCTTTCTTCTTGCAGATGGTGACAAGAGAGTTGCAGTCAGTAAAGGATGTCTGAGTATCAAGGCGTTGTGTGAAAACCCAATAATTATGACCGCACATGGATTCACATTGTCAACTTACCACAAATGCTGTGAACGCAATGACTGTAATTCAGGAAAAATTGAAGGTATGTAAAATATCTATCTTAAGAGCTCAGAATATCAGCAAATTCTATAAACTACAGACATATGCATTTTTGAGGCCAGAGGTCTAGAAAGTAGAGGTGATCTATGGCATTAAGTTCAGCAGCCACTCCCCTCCCCTCCCATCACCAAAAAAAAACAAACAATTAAATTATCTAGTGTCCAAAAGAAAAAATACAATTGCACCATTGTTTTTAGGTTTAGTTCCTGTTGACTTTTCCAGCATAAAGTTATCTATATTTTGTGGGTCAGTATGTATACAAAGACCAGCAAGTACTGTTGCATGACCACCATGGGTCACCACTATGTAGTAACTAATGCCTTTATAATACTACTGACCCAACCAGTATACCCAGACCAAATAACAACAATATACAAAGACGGAATAATACCACAACATCATCATCACATATCTGCACCATAAAGATACTGAGTAATACTACCATACTCTTACTGAATATAAACCATTACACTTAGACTACTATTTCCACCATGCAGTGAGTGAATAGTGGTAGTTACCAGTGTATACAAGCACTGTTTACACATAAGTGATTACAGTGCAGTTACATTTAGTGACTCAAAGGTGATGTCTTGTCTGATGAGTTGTTCTCTTCTCTGATGAGTCGCTCACTTTCCCCTTTCTCCTGCATCGGGTCCAGACCTGCCCCGGCAGAATTCACAAGACAAACATCTAAGACTCATTACTTATCTATCATCTTCCCACCTGTTTCCCCCTCTTTACAAACTTCCCATTCATAGTGCCCCAAATGGTAATAATTACCCCGTTTGTGTCCTGGTAGTCAGGTAGGTAGGACTCTTTTAGCTAAGCATATAGACCTCCTTGGTAGGCAGGTATATAGCTCCTTTGTAAGTAGTTAGTTATATAGGGTTCCCAGTAGACAAATAGGTATAGAGGAGTTTCTCTTGTAGGTAGGTATATAGGGCCCCCATTAGGTAAGTAGGTATATAGCCCTCAGTAAGTAAGTAGTTATATAGGGCCCCCAGAAGGTAGATAGGTATATATGGCCCCACTAGTAGGTAGGCATAAAGATTCCCCCTCACTAGGTAAGTATAAAATGCCCCCAGTAGGTAAGTAGGTATATAAGGTCCCGTAGTAGGTAGGTACATAGGACCCTCCAGTATATAAGTAGATAGGGGCCCCCCAGAATGTAGTTAGGTAGATAGTGCTCCCTCAGTAGGTTGCTAGGTATAAAGGAACCCCCCAGTATGTAGATAGATACATACATAGAGTCACACAGTAATAAGGTAGATATATAGGGCCCCCCAGTATGCAGGTAGGCAGATAAGGGTCCCCCAGTAAGAATAACATAGCTACCTCTCGACTGAAGGCCCCTATATAACTACTTATCTACTGGGGGACCCCTTTATAACTGCTACATAAGTGCCTGCTGGTAGGTAGCTATGTGAGAGCCTACAAGTACATAGATTATAATATATTCAGTCCCTGAATAATAATAAAAAAATACATTCACCTCTCCAAGCTCTCCAGGTGAGTCTGCCTGCTCTAGGCCTCAACCCGGTAAGGGCAGGAAGCAGCACAGACAGCAAGATGACTTACGGCAGGGGCAGGGAGAGCATAGCTCTCTCTACCCCTCCGTACATCTCAATTATATGCACGTTGCCAGGGCACACATACAACTGAGATAACTTAAATGGTGAAAGCCTGTTCTTTCTGCCATTCCTGTGAAACAAGGAGGCAGTAGCTGCCGGTGGCAACCCCCCTGTTCAAGAGTGTACGGGGTCCATACGGCTAGTCAACTAGCAGTACTACTCTAACGGCAGACCTGGTTATGGTTGCTAGTGTCAGCATCGTTCGTTATCTGTGGCAGTGAAAGGGTTAATGTTGATAGTTTCTTCTTGGTAGTCTTGTAATAGAGAAGCCCGAAGCGACACCCATTGCCCTTAGCAACCACCTCCTAAAGTTCTTTTGTATTCCGGGGAGAGTTGTGATGTTGGACGTGTAGTGCACCAGCAATAATAAACTTGAAATGGCACAGGTTGTCCGGGGATAATGTAGCTTTTACTTCTGACTTCAGCAGTTACTTTCAATCCACACAGCAGTACCGTATCTTGGCGCCCAGCAGCCTCAGCAACCACACAGTCACGAGGGGTTCTCCTTTACCTTCCTCCCATTGCTGCATGTTAAATAGTTTACATAGTTTGTCAGGCCGAAAAAAAGACATACGGTTCCCATTTCCAGTTCAGCCCATTTTTTTAAGTGTTTCCTAAAGTGTTAAAACGTGTTGATCCAGAGGAAGGCAAAAAAAACCACCATGAGGTAGAAGCCCAATTTGCCTCATGTTAGGGAAAAAAATTCCTTCCTGACTCCAATCTGGCAATCGGAATAAATACCGGGAGCACCGAACCCCCCTCCAGAATCCTAGTCACTATAACTTGTTATTATTACATCTAGAAATGTATCCAGCCTTTCTTCGGAATCATAGTCACTATTATTGTTATGTTTTCACGCTCAGAAATGCATCCAAGCCCCTTCTTGAACTCTGTTAGTGAATTCACCATGACAATTTCCTTTGGCAGAGAGTTCCACCAGTCTCACCGCTCTAACAGTAAAGATTCCCTTTCTATGTTTGAGTAGAAACTTTCTTTCCTCATGACGTAGAGGATGCCCCTTGTTCTGAGATACAGTACTGGTGGTTATAAATATATCTGTTTTGCGAGATCTCTATATTGGCCCTTAATATTTTTCAAACACTTTTATTATGTCCCCCCGAATGCCGTCTTTTCTCTATAATTAAAATAAAACTAATCATGCTAATCTTCGGGATATTGAGTCCACCCACCCCAGCCCTTTAATTATTTTGTTGCTCCGCCTTTGATACCTGTTCAAGCTTACAATGTCTTTCCTGGAGCACTGGTTTGACCAAAACTGGTACACAATATTCCATGTTGTGGTCTAACCA
Source organism: Phyllomedusa bahiana (assembly GCA_025379985.1). Taxonomy (NCBI): domain Eukaryota; kingdom Metazoa; phylum Chordata; class Amphibia; order Anura; family Hylidae; genus Phyllomedusa; species Phyllomedusa bahiana. The sequence goes on along the minus strand of JAODAL010002252.1, from coordinate 137,069 downwards.
GTGACTTGTTAGTGGGTGGAATAATCGTTCCCATCATGTGCAAATCTATGCCCCTTTTAATGCACCCCCATGATCCTACTAAGTCTTGGGGCAGTGATGCCTGGACACATGGCTGTTACAGTTAAGTTTACTGTCCACCAGGATTCCAAGTCCTTATCATGTCACTTTTACCCAGTGTTTTTCCAATTTTAACATGTAATCATCGTAATGGTATTTTTCACTCCCCATGATGCATAACCCTTGCATTTATCAGTGTTAAAACTCATCTGCCACTTCTCTGACCAGGCCTCAACTCCACCTATCAATATCCCGTTGTAATAAACATTATTCCATTGTGTGGATTCCTTCTAAGAGCTTAGTATCATTGCAAAGATGAATATTCTTACTGTGAATCCTAGTTGTAAGATACATTTATGAATTATATTACAGAGGATAGGCAATACTGAGCCCTGTGGTTACCCCATAGTAACAGGGATCCAGTCTGGTATGCACCATTATTACCACCTTTGTTTTCTATCAGTGAGCCAGTTTGCTTACCCAACTTTGCCACACATTTTCCCCCAGTCCAAGCATTCTCATTTTACTTTGACCAACTCTTTTATGTGGAACAGTATCAATTGCTTTAAGAAAAATCCATTATTATGATCCAGTGCTCACCGATCCAGTCTGGAAACTAACATCCTCATAGAAGTTGATGGTGTTGTCTGACAGACCGATCCTCATAAAACCCATGCTGGAAGGCGTTATACATTTATTTTCAAGTGTGCCTACTCCAGAATAGCATCTCTAGAAAAACCCTCAAAACATTTTACCTACAACAGAGGTTTAGCTTACAGGCCTGTAGTTTCCAGGATCACTTTTTGCACCTTTTTGAATATTTGGTACCTAACATTTGCTGTTGCGACCAATCCCATTTGGGACATAACCCCGTTATTATAAAGTCCATAAATATTAAAAATAGGGGCCTATCTATCTCATTACTTAAACTCCCTTAGGTCCCGGGGTGTATTCACAGTCGGGCCTGAGGGATTTGTCTAATTTTAATCTTCCTAAGGCGGTGCTGCACTTCTTACTGGGTAGACAAGAAACATTTAAGTTGGAGTTTACCTCATCCCTGTTCAACAGAAGCTCATCTCCTCGGTAAATACAGTGGAGAAGAAATTGTTTAATAAGTTTGCCTTTTTTTCTCAGTGCCCTCATATAGTCTTCCTCTGTACTTTTTTAAAGGGCCCAACAATTTCTTTTTTAATATTTTTTACTTATTTATATAGTTTAAAATATTTTGGGGGTTAGTTTTACTTTCTATGGCAATACGTCTTTCTGTCTCCAGCTGTGCTTTCAAGTAATTTCCCACAACTTTCCTTAGGCCTGTAGCTGACCTTTCTAGCTGCTTCCCGGTTCGGTACTTCTTCCTGGACTTTCTCTGCTTGCCCTGGAAGTGAGGATTTCTTTCTCGGCTTCTCACGGTTTTCTGCTGCAACTTGAACTATTTACATGAACATGGCTTCTGGGCTACTCCACATGACAGCCTTATTTCTGCACTCCCTCTGACAACTCTACTTCCCTGAGGGTAATTTTCATCTCAATGGGCGGACATGTATGAATCTAGCCGGGTTCGGCGGAGCTGCGCACGTGAAAGCAGCGGCCGGAGTGCGTCATAATGCGGTGTAAAATCCACCGACGCCTGACCAAGTTGTGTGTTGGCGCAGTGGGGACTTAGGTGGCAGTGCGGGACTGCGCCATTATTCGCGCTCCGAGGAGGTGCGCTCATTACATGGGTGTAAAGTCCACCGCGCCTCGCCAGTGTGTGAGGCGCGTGCGGGACTTAGGCGCAGTGCTGGGACTGAGCATTAAGATTTCTCGCCGTGGAGGTGCGCTCATAACATGCGGTTGTAGAGTCCTCACCGTTGCCTCGTCAGTGTGGGGGGCGCGTGCGGGACTTAGGATGCGCAGTGTGGACTGCGCCTCCAGATTCATAGCGCCGAGGAGGTGCGCTCATACATGCAGGTGAAAAGTTACCTGCGCTAGCAGGGTGTGAGGCGCCAGTGCGGGGGGGAACTTAGGGTAGTGCGGGATTGCGCCTAAGATTCTCGCCCCGAGGAGTTGCAGACTCATACAATGCGGTGTAGAGTCCAACCATGCCTCGTCGTGTGGGGGGCGTAGCTGCGGTCGGGACTTAGTGCAGTGCGGGACATGCGCCTAATGTTTCACCGCCCGAAGGAGGTGCGCTCATACATGCGGTGAAAGTTCCCTGAGCTCGCCAGTGTGTGAGGCGCAGTGCTGGGACTTAGGCGTAGTGCAGGGACGGCGGACTAAGATTCTCCACAGAGGAGGTTGCGCTCATACATGCGGAGTTTGTGGTAGAGTCCACGGCATCTTCAGTGTGGGGGCAACAGTGCGGGGACTTAGGTGCAGTGCAGTGCGGGAACTGCGCCTAAGATTCCACCGCCCGAGGAGGGTTGCACTCATACATGCGGGTGAAAAGTTCCCTGCGCCTCGAAAAGTGTGTTGAGGGCCCCAGTGGGGACTTGGGCTTTTAGTGGGGGACTGCGCCAAAGGGTTTTCTCCGCCCGAGGGGGGTCCCGCTAAAAATTGGGTTGGGGCCATTTTGCCCCCGCCAGTGTGGGGGGTGGACGGGGCGGGGGGACTTAAGTGCAGTCCCAAGGGGACTGCCCCCTTTTAAAGATTAAACGCACGAGGTTTGGGGGGCTCATTCATGGCTGGGTAAAAAGTTCAAATGCGGGAACCCGGCCAGGGTTTTGTGGGGCGCAGTGGGGGAAACTTGGGGGCCAAAAGGAAACTGGCCTAACCAGGTATTCCGATTCGGGACAGGCTGGAAAACAGCGAGAAAATCTTTTTAAAGATTTTGGGTTGGAATTTAGCAAAAAGGGAGTTTTGTCTTTCAAATGAATGAAGGGAATAAAGTGAAAAATTTCCCAAAGGCTGTCTAAAAAAGTGAATAAATTTTGGGGAAAAAAGTGGAAAATTTTTTAAAAAATTTAAAAAGGGGAAAAATATTTTAGATCGCTCAAAAAAAAAAATCTAGCCCCGTGGGGGCATGGAGTATAAATTTCAAAAAAAAACGTTTTTTTTCGTTTTTAAACATTATCTGAAAAAGGCTCAAAACCTTTTCTTAAAAAAAACCTTAAAAAAAAATAAATAACAAAAAACCCAAAAAACCGGCCCCTTCCCCAAATCAGGAAATTTTGGCCGGGAAAAAATTTTGGGTTTATTTAAAATTCTCTAAGCTTTCTCATTGGTGGGCATAAACCGGCCAATCAGAATAGGAGCAAACCAGTGACCCCATTTTAAAACCCTTGGTGAAGGTTTTTTGCCCAAATCAAAATAAAAAAGGGGGGACATTTTCAAAAAAAAAACATTTAAAAAAAATGCAGAAAAATTTGCTGTTTGGGTTTTAAAGCTTAGGGGGGGGTTGGGGGTTTTTTGGCCCAATTTTGGTCGAGCCCCCGAGTTTAACTTTTGTCCCATTGTAGTCTATGGAGGGGATCGGGGGCAAGGGAAATTATCGGCTCCCCAGCCCCGTGCACATGGGAATTTAATGTTTTTAAAAAATGTTTTTTTTGGTGCCCAAATATTATTGAAAAAAAGGTGAAACCTTCTAAACCCATAAATCAATCAAACCCACTAACAACGCTTTTTGTCGCCTTTCGCTACATGGGAAATTTGCGATTTGGAAATTTCCCCAAAAGGGAAAATACAGTAATTCAAATTTTTTGTAAGTTTTCTTCTTTTTGGGGGTTTGGCGTAGCCCAAACCCAAATTTCAGAATAGGAGGACATTTGAACCATTTTAAAGCTGGAAAAGGGAAAAATTTGGGGACAAAAATGAAAAAGGGCTGACATTTTTCCCCAAAAATTAAACAGTTAAATAAAAAAAAAGAAAAGGGGGAAAGGGGTTTGAAATTTGGTTGGAGGGGGGGGGGGGGCGGCCCGTTTTTTTTATAAAAAATTTTTTTTTTTTTTTTTTACGGGAATTTTTAATTTTTTAGTGCGTCTTTTTGAGGGGTGAGAAAGAAGGGCCCCCAAAAAAAGTTTTTTCTTTTGGGGGAAAAAAATTATTCTAGTATGTGTTGGGTTTTGGGGGGGAAAGGAGGGGGCAAAAGTGCACCCTTGCCTAATCAGAGGTCAAGAAACTTATCTCTTTGATTTTTAAGGGAAAAAAGGGGAAATGCGGGAGCGAGTTTTGGGTTTGGGTTTGGTTTTTAAGTTAAAAAAGGGGGCGGTTATTTGGACCAATGGGAACCCGGAGCGCTTTATGGGTTTTCAAAATGCAATCTGTAATAAAATTTTAAGGGGCCCAGAAAAAAATGAAAAGACTAAAGAATTTTTGTACCAATGTGTTTTAAAAATGAAAAATAATATGGGGGTAACAAAAATTAAAGAAAATAAAAATGTCCCCCTCCCTTTTCATTGTTTTGGGCAAACTTCTCCATAGGTTATAATGGGTCACTGTCGTCCTTTTTGATTTGGGTGGTTTTTATTTTCCCACCCCAAACAGAAGAGTTTACAGAAATTTTAAATACTTTATTTTTTCCGGGCAATTTTCGAGTAAAAGCAATTTTTGATTTTTTGGCCGGGGGCTCGGGACAAACGCGTTTTTAGTGATTTTATTTCTGTATGTTTATAAAGTTTTAGCCTTTTACGAGAGTGTTTTAAATTAATAAAAAGCGATTTATTTCCTAAGGGCTCCCCTTTCCCCACGGCGTGAGAAATTTAGTGCAACCCTCTCCCCCATTGGAAAAAGTTAAACTCGCGCTTTTGAGGTGGGTAGCCCCCAAAAACCCCCGCTGGGTTAACCAAACAGCTCTTTTCTGCATTTTTTTCTTTTATTTTTAAATGTCCCGGGTTTTTAAATTTTATTGGTCAAAAATTTTTCCCTAAGGGTTTTAAAAGGGTCACTGTCGCTTTTATTTGATTGGCTGGTTTTTTCCGACCAAAGAGAATTTGCTTACGGGAAATTTTAATTTTTGTATTTTCCCCGGGAATTTTTCCCAAAATCTAATTTTGATGTAGCGGTTCCTTTATTTTTTGGAAAATGATTTTTTTTATGGGATTTTTTTTTTGAAGGTTTTAGCTCTTTTTTTTGATTTAAAGTTTTTAAAACCCAATAAAACCCATTTTTGGAATCATAATCCATGCCTCACGGACGGCTGAGAAGTTTTTCTTTTTTCGATCTTATATGGGTTTTTTCCCCTCATTTTTAGTTCTCGTTCAACCCTTGCCCCCTCCCGGCTCATTTAGACCACATTCAACTAGGTCTGCCTGTCGGAGCTGGCGGGCGCTGCATGCGCCGCACTTTGCCGAGCCACGATCATGCATGCCTCGGAGTTTTCGAATGTGCCGCATCCCGCCCCAGAACGCCCACACCATGCCCATTACACGCCCCTTCATGTGAGGCGCATCCGAAAGTGGCGAAGGTTGCGCCTAACACTGCATCACTGTGTCCGACAGCGGATTTGGATTGGTGAGGGGCTGTTTTCGCCAGAAAACAGCTGCAACTCCCGATCATACATGACGCCCTATGTCTTTCCTCAGGATTAACTCCCTTTTTCCGACAGTTATAGCAGCTTCCCCTCGGGCTCACTCGCAAACCCCCTTCTCTCTGGGCTCAGCTCCTCCCTTTGATCTTGCAGATTGGCAACGTCACTATCCACAGGCCCAACTCTGCCAACTTGAGCTATTAACCCTTAACTGCCACAACTGGACTACCTCCCCCAGCGGTATCCCAGGGCAACCTGTCACTAAAGCGGGCAAAACTGCCTCCAGCTCAAGGTTTTACCTTTCACACAAGTAACACTAAACAATATCTGTTCTTACAACCCCTTACATTTCCCCCAACTTAAAATGAAGCCACCTCTGGCTTCTGCACCCAACACACGCATGCACACGTCTTTGCAGGGAAATAAACATTTATAAACCTGTGTTTCTTCACACAGGTTTTACCTCTCACACAAGTAACACTAAACATTATCTATTCTTACATTCCTTTATAGTCTATGGCAGTGAAAGTGTTAACTTCATTATGTTTTGTGATATAGGGGAAGGAAGGGTTTGATGTCAGAATTACTGGTGGTCTAGAGCAAAGAAGGGGTTAGTGCCAGATTTCCTGGTGATCTAGGATAGTGAGGAGTTTAATGTAAGAAACCTTGATGGTAAGTGAAGAAATTAATGTCAGCATTCCTGGTGGTCTAGATTAATTTAAGTTTCCATATGTCTGGTGGTCTAAAACAGTAAGGTGTTTACTAGAGCCCAGGTCATCTAGGGCAGTGGGGGGCTTAATGGCAGAATTTCCGATAGTCTAAGGCAGGGAAGGGGTTAATGTTGGAATATCCGGTGAACTAGGGAAATGAAGGGGGTGTTATTGTTAGAATGGTCTGTGAAATGCTTAATATCAGAATCCCTGGTGGTTTGGGAAAGGGAGGGTGTCAATTTAAAAATCCCAAATTATCTCTGGCAGTGAGGAGGTTAAAGTCAGAATCTCTGGTGGTCTAGGACAGTTAATGTTGGGTTACTCACCTCTACAGGGTTCACCGTTGACTTTATGTTTCCATAATGCATTGGTCAAAAAGATAAGACATTATTCCAGGAGCTCTATGGCAGACAAGGGGTTATATTCAGAATCCATGGTGGTCTGGGGCAGTGAAGGGGTTTATGTCAGGTTACTGATTTCCCCATGGTTCAGTATTGCCCTGGATGAGAATTCCTGTTTCCTTAATGCATTAATCATAGAGATGATTGCAGAGGGATTTAGAGAGTTTTGTGCAGTTGTATGTTAACATGGACAGTTTTAGCTATGAACGCACAGGAGCAATTCAGAGGCATTCTACCCGATCAGTGATGGGAGAGTGAGTGTATGGAGGTTTCTGTTAGCTTAAATACCTTGTTGCACCTGCAATGGTTGTGACCCCTATATCTATGCCACTGTGCTCACCTATGGCTAGACCCTGCTCATTCTGTAATGTATGCTTACAAAGTTTTCTAACAATAATCTAGTTCCAGAAAGGAATATCACAGCAAATGGAGTCATATGTAAGTCATGTATTGTGGACGGAAGCTCCTGCAAATGTGAAGAAGAAGACTATGAACCCATCGTCTGCACTGGTAATCAGGGGCAGTGCATTGAATTTAGTGGAAGAGCGACACGTCCAGGTAACAATCTGCTAATAATTTGTCTTAATTGTATTTTCATCCAATCATGAGTCCACTCTGGGCATCTCTATAGGAGCCTGGAGCACGGAGAGGCTTTGGTGTACCTGTCTCATCCATGTATTACATGGTCAACCACACATTTCAATGGTCTGTATGGAATACTAGAAGAGTACGTGATACCAATCGAGGAGCAAAAGAAAAACTGAGAAAGCAACCAGAATGCAAAACCAGAAAACACTTCACAATCCGAACACACCACTCCCCTGTATTCAGAACTTCATTAGAACAGAATGGATAGCTAAGCACTAGCTCAGCTGGCTCTCCGTTCCGCTAGCTCGCTGGCTCTATCAGACTTTGATGGCATATGTTAGCTGTGGTTACCCAGTAACCTTTCTACTGCTACTGAGTGAAACTGTTGTCATGTGGCAGTAAATTGGTCATTTGTGTTTTGTGATTAGAATTAAATAATGATGAAAAAAATGTGTTTTTCCCATTGTTTTTGGTTATGTCCTTATGCTGAGGATTAATTAATGTGCAATGTGCTGGTTTGCCACATAATGGCCAATGTATGCGTATGAAAATTAGATGTTCACAATCAACCAATATCAGTTACTACTGGAAAGTACTGGAACGATGTGGGAGGAGTCCCCAGGCTCAGCCTCATGCACCTATCAGAATTTGTGTTAGCGATATATCATCAAAGTTTTTGGGGGAAAATTTATCCAAATACCCCCTTCGCCTTTGATTTGGAGGTTTAGTTTTTAGAGCTCAGTATGGTTCTTCTCCAACCTGAGACTAACCAATAGGTATGAAACAGTCTTAAAGGGAAAGTGATAGCGCTGACATCCCTGTATTTTTGTTCTCTTGTATTTAGGTTTGAAGAAGAAGAGCTATTATACATCTGGCTGCACCACAACAGGAACATGTGATATTGGATATGCCATGCTAGTGGGATGCAAGGTGGGAAATCCAAATAAACTAAGGTGCCCAGAGGAATTCAAGATAATGAATATTAAATAAGTGCGCTCTGAGAATAGGAAACCACAGATTTGCATCGACGGAAATCCATACTTGTATATATACTTCTGACTAAAAAAGATGATAAATACGTATAGTCAGGGCCCTTTTTATTCGTTGGGCACACTAGACAGTTGACCGGGGTCCCACAAATGTAGGGGACCCAGGTGGTGCATCTATGTGGATCAAGGATGCTTATTTAATTGTTTGTTCCTAAGACATGAAAACAGTTGAAAAATAATGATGGTGGTGCAGGGAGCCTACAAGACGTCAGCAGGGTGCACCAATGTACTCATCATAATCATACAGGTGTGTATTGGGGTGGTTAGAAACATGGGGCCTTATGTATAAAAACTGTCTAAGTGTAAGACTGTTATTGCCAATCAGAGCCCATAGCAAGAAATCAGAGTTCAGCTTTCATTTCTTGCAGTGCTCTGGAAATATAAAAAAAGAGCTTGATTGGTTTTAACCTCGATTGGTTTTCTATGGGCTTGATTGGTTTTTTATGGGCCTTATTGGTTCTATGAGTTTTATTGGTTGCTATGGGCTCTGATTAGTTGCTATAGGCAACAAAGAAGTTTACACCTAGTAGTTTTATACAAAAAAGGGGCCCTAGTCTCTTATTGTCTGTATTTTTGAAAAAAATTAAAAAAACCAAAATGCAAAGTATGTGAAAAAGTTTCATTTTACAGAAATAAAACAGACAAAAGCATTTATCACCTAAAGACTATAGATTTGAAAAAAGTTTGATGGACATGCGTCTCCTATTCTTCCAGCTCCACGACTGTGACGAGGTTTGTGGTATTTTGAGATGAGAAAGCAATGGTTCTTAATGTGTATAGTGTTATCCAGAAAGTGGATTTCATCCGTTAAAAATTAAAGGGTTTATGGAAAGGGTGAAAGTCATTAAAGTCACTATGGAATTTAAGAAGGGCCTCCTCTCCTGCAGTCCAGATGATGAGGATATCGTCAATATATTAAAGGTAAATCATAGGCTTGGTGGTGCATGTTGATAGATATGCTCCTTCCAGGTGTGCCATAAAGAGATTTGCGTACTGTGGTGCACATTTGAACCCATTGATGTTCCAAGTCGTTGAAGATATAGGTCCTCTTCGAAAGCATATTATTTGTGCGGTTTTGTTTCTCCAGGTGCACCCAACATGCTACAACTCCATCCCTGTGGGAAATGTTGTTATACAAGGATTCCACATCCATAGTGGCCAAATTGATATCGTCTGGCAGATGGCCTGGGGCATTCAGGGATAGTTATTCCATACAAAATAGTTTATAACTAGCATCTACCATATGTCTACTGTAGGATGACATAATTTTTTAAATGTGTTTTCATTCTTTAACCCATTAGGGGGCTTAGAAATTTAGTAGTTATTTTCACATTTTTAAGAAAATTTGCAATAGATTTTTTTAGGGACCAGTCCAGTTGTTACATAGCTTTGAGGGGCCTGTATGTTAGATACCCCCATAATGACTCCATCTAAGAACATGCACTCTTTAAAGTATTCAAAACAGCAATTAGGAAGTTTATTAACCCCTTAAGGACCCGACGTTTTTTTGTTGTTGACATGTTCATTTTTCCCTCCTCACCTTCCAGAGCCATAACTTTTTTATTTTTCCACCTACATAGACACATGAGGGCTTTTATTTTGCGGGACAAGATGTACTTTCTAATGGTGTTATTCACTATACTATAGATTATACAGGGAAACCGCAAAAAAATTCCAAGTGGGACAAATTGTGAAAAAAAACATATTTCCGCCATGTTTGCGAGGGTTTTGCTTTTAAGGCGTTCAATCTTCGGTCAATACAATGTGTTTTATGTATTCTACAGGTTGATACGCATCCATAAATACCAAACATGTAGGGTTTCCATTATGTTTTGGTACCGTAAAAAAAATCCAAACTTTTTCTATTTTTTACATTTGCGCCGCGGCGCCAGTTTGTGCAACCAATAACTTTTTTGTACTAACACCTACGGACATCAGTGAGGGTGTATTTTTTTCAGGCCGAAGTGTACTTTTTATCGCTAGCAGTTTGGAATGTATGCAACTTTTTTGATTACTTTTATTCCATTTTTTAAGTGACATAAAATGATAAAAAACGCAATTTTGGCATTTGGAATTTTCTTTTCTTCTACGGTGTTCAGCGCATGGGATAAATGATGTTATATTTTTATAGATCGGACTTTTTAGAAAGCGGCGATACCAAATATGTGTAACTTATTTATTATTTTATTGTTATTATTTGTAAAATAGGGAAAGGGGGGTGATTTGAACTTTTAATACTTTTTTTTTGTACTGTAAAACTTTATTATTTTTTTTTACTTTAACATTGAGGCCACCTATGGTACTTGACCACTAGGTGGCGCAATTGTCAATACAGTCTAATGCATTGCATAGGCAATGCATTAGACTGTACCAAGATGGCGGTTTCCCCACTTCCTGTCTGCGGACGGAAGTGGGGCAAACCAGGACATGGAAGTGACAGGACCCTTCCCAAGGCTCCCCACTTCCATGTCCGGTGGTCGGATCGTTGCAGCTATGCTGCGACGGTGCCAATCACCTTCAAGATCGGTGCGGGGCACCGATCGTCATTCATTCAGACGGCGCGGCCATCTTTGCCTCTTAGCGGCCCTGAGAAGTACTCATACGCCCATGGTCGTTAAGGGGTTAATCCATTAGGTGTTTCACAAAAAGAAAAGCAAAGTGAAATTTAAAAATTTGACTTTTTTGCAGATTTTTCATTTTTTTCCATTATTCACTGGGACACAGTAGATGTTACCAGAAAAATGCAACTCAATATCGACTCCCCCAATTCTACCATTTTCAAAGATATCCTCTATGTGGCTCTAGTGCGCTATTTGACTCCCCACAAGCCTCAGAGTAGGAAGAGCATCTACCAGAATTTTGGGTCTCATTTTCACTACAATTTTCTTTAGGTGCCATTACAGGTTTGCAGACACCCTAAGGTGCTAAAACTTAATAAACTATACCCTTTAAGGAATATATCCAGGGGTGCAGTGAACATATTAATCCAACAGGCGTTTCACATATTTTTTAGCATTATGCTGTAAACATGAAAAAAAAATTGCAACAATCTGCAATTTTAGCTGAAAATGTTTCATTTTTACAAGAAATTTTGGAAAACAAGCACCTCAAAATTTGTTACTCAATTTCTTCCAAGATCAGCAATACCCTATATGTGGATGCAAACTGCCGTTTGGGCACGTGGCAGGGTGTACAAGTGAGGAAGCGCTATTTGGCTTTTGAAACAGATTTTGGTGGGTGCCATGTTGCATTTACAAAGCCCCTAAAGTATCAGAACAGGTAAAACCTTCCAGAAGTCTCCCCATTTTGGCTTCAACACCCTTCATGGATCTCATCTAGGGAAGTATTGTTCATTTTGGGCGCACAGGTGTTGCATAATTTTTTAGCATTGGGCCATGAAAATGGGGGGAAAAAACACAGTTGCGCAAGTGTTTTAGGGCTTTATTTTTACAGAGTTCGCCGTGATGTATAAATGGCTCAACTTTTCTATGCGGTCAGTACAATTACAATGATAGAAGTTTTATAATGTTTTTATGTTTTATTACTTTAACACAATAGAAATGGGTTTATAGAAAAAAAAATGTGATTTTATGTCATCATAGTCTGATAGCCATAACTTTTATTTTTCTGTATATAGAGATGATTAAGAGTTTGTTTTTTCGGGATGAGACGACATTTTTATTAGTACCATTGTGGAGTGCATATGGCACTTTAATCACTTTTATCAAGGTTTTTGTGAGGTTTTTTGAATGAAATACAGCAATCCTGTAGACCACATGTTATAATTGGCATGCTAGCTTTACTCAGCAGGTTGATACAATTATGATACAATTACAGCAAAGCCATTTCTTTTTTTATGTTTTAATGCTTTTAGACAATAAAAACACTTTTATTCAAAGGGGAAAAATATTTTTGCCTCACTTCTAGTCTGAAAGCCATAACTTTTTTATTTTTCTGTTTAAGAAGATGTGTGGCAATTTGTTTCTTGTGGGATAAGTTGAGGTTTTGATTGCTTTTATTCCATTTTATGTGCTGCAGGATGAATGAAAATCGCGATTCCGTGAATTTTTTTACCGTGTTCACCGTGCTGGTTGATTAACGTAACAGATCTATAGGGCAGCTCATGGCAGTGTGAAAATACCGGCTTGATTCTGATTAACCCCTTCCCGACATAGGAAGTATGCATACGCCCTAGCGGGAAGTGACTTCCCGCAAATGGACGTATGCATACGTCCTGGCGATCGCGCGGGCTTGCGGGCGAACCGCGCGCGATCGCAACATGGGACCAGCGGTAAATTACCGCTGGCCGCATGCCGTATCACCCGGGTGATTAACGCTTCATTACCGCAGCCTGTCATGGCTGCAATAGTGAAGACGCAGACAGGAGGAGTGAGCTCCTGCCTGCTCCCGGCGGCTGCCGCACTGTAGTGCGGCACCGATCTCCTGTCTGATGGTCCCGGAAAGTGAATGGCACTTCCTGGGGTCATCTGTGACGTCACCATGCCCGCAATGCATTGTGGGCATGGTGACAGGTAGTTGTCATGGCGACCAGTACACAGTACTAATACTGTGCACTCGCCTGCCTTCTAACAGCAATCTGATGATTGCTGTTAGAAGAAAAAGTAAAAAAAATTGAAAGTAAAAATAAATGTCAAAAGTGAACAAAAAGTAAAACACAAACAATAAAATAAAAACATGTCCACCGCCCTTTTCCCCTTTACAAACGCCAATCGCCCCCAAAAAGATAAAAAATAAATAAAGTACGTGCATAACGACCCACCCTATAAATCTGTCACGTTAAATAACCCGTACGGTGAACGCCGTAAAAAACAAAAACAAAAAAAAGTCACAGAATTGCGATTTTTGTACATCCTGCAGCACATAAAATGGAATAAAAAGTGATCAAAAACTCATATAAACGCCAAAATTGTACCAATTAAAAATTCAGTTCATCCCGCAAAAAAAAGTCCTTACACGTCTCTGTATACGGAAAAGTAAAAAAGTTATGGCTCTCAGAAGATAGCGATGCATAAATATTATTTAACACAATAAAAACACTTTTTTTTTTAAAGTGCTTCAAAATTTAAAAAACTATATAAATAGGGTATCGCCGTAATCGTAGCACTGTTAAAAAATAAAAAAACACTACCAGGATTGCAGTATTTTCTTCACCCTGCCTTCCAAAAAACAGATTTAAAACTGATCAAAAAGTCTTGTCCCCCCAAAAATGATACCAATAAAAACGTCAACTCTTCCCGCAAAAAAAAAAGCCCCTACACAGCTCCGTACACAGAAAAATAAAAAAGTTATGGCTCTCAGACTATGGCGATGCAAAAACGTGATTTTCTTTTTGAATAAAAGTGTTTTTATTGTGTAAAAGCAGTAAAACATAAAAAATATACAAATTGGGTATCGTTTGTAATCGTATCAACCTGCTGAGTAATACTAGTATGTCAGTAATACTGCACGGTGACCGCTGTTAAAAAATAAAAATAAAAAACACTACCAGGAATGCTGTATTTTGTTCAAAATGCCTCACAAAAACCTTAATAAAAAGTGATCAAAGCGGAATATGACCCCCATAATGGAACTAATAAAAACGTCAACTCATCCCACAAAAAACAAGCCCAGAATCAGCTGCGTATACAGAAAACTGAAAACGTTATGGCTATCAGAACAGAACAACATAAAAATGCAATTTTTTTATAGACCTATTTCTATTGTGTAAAAGTAATAAAACATAAAAAAACTATATAAAATCTATATCATTGCAATTGTACCGAACCCCATAGTAAAGATATCCTGTCATTTATACTGCACGGCGAACTCTGTAAAATTGAAGCCCAAAAAACAATGGCGGAATTGCGTTTCCTCCTCATTTTCATAGCCCAATGCAAAAAAACAACAACTTTGTAACACCTGTGCACCCAAAATGTACAATGAAACAAATACATATGCCAGCTCACCGACCTCAGAGAAGCACGGACTTTGCGGGATTGCAAAGTTCAAAGTGAAGAAGGAGAATGTCCAGCGTCTCAGAAGAAAGCCATATGTTTAATCAAACGTAGACAGCAACATACATGGATCCAACACACAAAAACTCGCCAACGCGTTTCGGACCTCAGGGGCCCTTCCTCATGGCATGGTTACAAACTTAACACACCTTGATTATATTAAAATCCATAGGCCAATCACAGGCCAGATTAAAAAACATGTGACCAAGACAGAATAAGTAAATGGGTATATGGATAAATTATTCTCTAAACTACAAAGACATGATAGATTGGGGATACATATTGGACAAAATCAATAATGTAATACAAGATCCGTTCTTTTATTTAAGCCAAACGGCTGATATGTCCTAAGAACAAAGATCCAATATGCCTCGCGAGTGTGAAGCTTTTGGATCCTATCCCCACCCCTATTTGGGGGAGTAACTCTCTCCAGACCTGTAACTGATAGACTGTCGGTTTTACAGTCGTGGTACTGAATACAATGTGCCGAGACAGCCGATATTCGATGGAGATTATTTGATCTCACATCGGAAAGGTGTCTCCGGACCCTAGTCTTCAGAGAACATGAAGTAGATCCAACATACTGCTTATGGCACTGTTCACATGATATCAGGTAAACTATAAATGTTGAATTACAATTTATGTAGGCTTTTATGTTATATTTTTCACCACTAACATAAGATGAAAATTCTTTTGTAACCCTCATTACTGTACAACATATACATCTGGTGTGTGAACACTTAAAAGAACCTGTAAATTTTAACCATGTAGGTTTAGGAGTGATACTTGGGAGGAGAGATGGTGAGAGGATATTACCTAATGTTAGGCTTTTTCTCGAGGCACATTTTAAACCCTTGCACTATATTTTAAAATAATCATGGAATGTGCTTAAGGATAATCTGAGATATCTGCTTGAACTCTTGTGAGTAAGTTGTGGAAAAAACCATCTGAGAACATTTCCTACTCTCATTCCTGTATTGCAACAATGTTTCCCGTGACATGTTGGCCACCTTCTTTTCTGCTGCTTTTATCATCCAGGGTGAATATTTGCGTTCTTTGAGTCTCCTATGTAAGGCCTTCAAATCCCTCTGATATGAGGACATTTTTGAGTTATTTCTTTTAAGTCTGATATGCTCACCAACCGGTATGGCTTTTATAGTATGCAAGGGATGATTCGAATGCGCATATAGGATGGTATTGCCTGCTGTATCCTTTCTGTATGATTCAGTATGAATAACCTTAGATGCCGCATCACCTATCAAGATCAAATCCAAAAAACAAATCTTAAGGGAATCATACAAATAGGTAAATTTCAAACCCACAAAATTTGAATTTAGATATTCCATAAACAGTGGTATGGTCGTAACATCTCCCTTCCAAATAATGACCAGATCATCAATGAAATGACCATACCACTGAATACACTGAAAAAGGGATTAGATTGATTGAAAATATAAAGGTTCTCCCACCAAGCCATAAAGATAATGGCATAGGATGGAGAGAATTTGGCTCCCATAGCTGCTCCCGTGGTTTGTAGAAAAAATCTTTGATCAAACATAAAATAATTATGTTGTAGTAAGAAAGAAATGACCTCAATCAAAAAGGTTTTTAAATTTTCAGAGTAGTCACTATTAGTGTTGAGCGATTGCGTTGGCTATCGAGATCGAGCGATAGTGATAGTCGGCCGCTATCGAAAAGGGTTTTTCATAGTGAGCTCGATTATGAGCGTTTACCAAAAAGTCGGGGGGAGCAAAACACCTTCATTATTACACCCAAAAAAGGGCGGGAGAAGTAAATTTTTAACAGCCAAACAGCAAATGGATAGTGTACATTTGGGCAACACCTTGGGTTAAAAAAAAGTACAAAAAAAAAGTCACAAACATCACTATCCCTGTCTTGTACCACACCTGCCCCTTTAAAACCCTTTTCATCACCCACAAATTTAAAAAAGGCCAGAAGGCATATGTTTTGAACCACATGTTACTTAATGGACATTAAAATACCCTGTCCGGGGAAGCAGCATGACCCCCCAAACCTGCGACCCCCAATTTAAAAAGTGCCAAAAAAGGAGTCTTTCAACCACCTTTTTAGTTGAACGGGAAAAACAATATTCTGTCCTGTACCGCAAATGACCTTAAACCGTCTGACCCCAATTTTAAAAAGTGGGGGAAAAAGGAGTCTTTAAACCACCATTTTATTGAATGAAATACTGTCCCTGCCGGGGCCCACAGTATGACCATTAAACCTGTCTGCCCCCCCAGATTAAAAAGGGCCGGAAAAAGGAGTTTTTCAACCACCATTTTAGTTGAACTGGACTTACTAGAACGCCCTGGCCCGCAGCATGCCCCCAAAACCCACATGACCCACAGACGAGATGATGATACATTTTGGCCGTACTGGGAGGACGGGGGGAAGACTGCTGGATGCGGTTGCTTTAACCACTGAAGGACAGATTGGCGACGATGTTCATTACTTAGATTCACTGGGCCCTGACCCGCGATGCGGGCCTGACGGGCCCTGCAACTGACGACTGCTGGCATGCGTGTTTCCCAGATGGAAGGAAAACCCTTATCTCGTCCCTCTACCCCAGTCCAAAACCCCCCCTTTTTGCCCCTTTACCACCTGCATTTCCTCCATGTTCAGAAAAAAAAAAATTAGAAGGTATGGAAATTTTGGAAAGTCTTTATTAAAAGATGGAAAAAACACAGCTATTCCAAATTCCCTAATCAAAAAAAAATTGCTGGATTCAAATTTAACTGCAAGGGTCTTCAACAAATCTGGACTGGGAAAAGTGGAAAAAACACTATCTTTATGTTTTCGTATAATACACGTATTTTTTGCACCTTTCAATTCCCCTTTGGGTGACTATAGAATTTTGCTTTTTTCAGTTTTATGCAAGCTGCTCAATGAACAGTGCTGGGTTGCAAAAAGTAAAAACACTATCTTTTATGTTTTCGTATAATCACGGTATTTTTTGCCCCTTTTAAATTTCACCTGTGGTACTAAAGAATTGCTTTTTTAGATTTCGGGGGATGCGTGTCAATGAACAAAGCTGGGGGGCCCCAAAAGTCAAAAAACACGTAACTTTATGTTTCGTATATACACGGTTTTTTTTTGCACCTTTCATTCCCCGTGGTACTATAGAATTGCGTTTTAAATTTACGGGGATGCCCGGTCAATGAACAATGCTGGGGTTTTCAAAAGTCAAAAAACACGTAACTTTATTTTTTGGGTAAAAAAAAACGTTTTTTTTTGCCCCTTTTCAATTCACCTTGGTGAAAAGAATTGCTGTTTTTGATTTACTGGATGCGGCGTCAATAAACAAGCGGGGTGCCAAAAGTCAAAAAACATAACTTTTTATGGTTTCGTAGTACACGTATTTTTGGCAACAACAACCTTGCTGACTACAAAGCGGTTTTTAAATTTTAATTTAAAGGGGGATATATCAACGCCCAGTGAATGGGTAAAATTAAAATGAACCCTATCTGAAATGTATACTGATAATAAAAGGGAGTTTTGCAGCAATAAAGAACCGCATTTTACAGAAAGATTGTACCCAATAAAAGTTCAGGCTCCCCAATACCAGGAAATATTTCAATGCAAACTGTTAAAAATAAAGATTTTTTCCACCAAGTCTACACTAAGTTTTGGGAACTTTCCGGGTTTTTTTTTTAAAATAGAGCTTGTCGTGTTCCCCCGGGGTGCCCCCCCCCCCCCCCCCCCCCCCCTTCCCACCGCCGTGAATTTACAGGGTAGTCTTTTTTTTAAAATTTCTAGTAACTACATAAAATCTTCAAATCTCAAATTAATTTAAAATTGGAAGGTCACGCTAAAAGAGGTTTCTCTTGCAGAAATGACTAATTTCGCTGACTTTTTGGCCACGGGCAAAAGCACAGGCCCATCCCTATGAGACGCTGAGAGACACTGAGGTGAACGGGAAGGGCTTTTTATGAAAAACGAGGTCATGTGTTTTTTCCACCCAATCGAAACCCATACACACCCCTCATGACGTCCAAAAACACAATCCCCCCTGCTCTATTCGTAATTGATTTCGGGGCCCCCAAAAAATTAGGGGAACGCCAAAAAAGGCGCGATTTTAAAATAGATATCCCAAGATTTTAACCTTAATTATCGCATGATCGGAAATTTCGATCACCTAAAACCTGCCGATTCAACTTTGTCGATAAAAATGCTCAAACTGTCAAATACCCCCCCAAAAACCCCAAAAGATAGCAAGAGCCAAAATGATGAAAAAGCATTGAAAAGGGATCGACATCCGGGGAGACCCAAAGTAATTGGATTGCCACTCACAATTCGGAAGATAAAAGAACATTTTGGAGTCCTTAAAAAAACCGGTATTCCTGTTTGATTTGCAGGAGGCTATCCCCCCTTTCCCCCAAAATTCTTTTATAGATATATCCCGAAAAATTTGGTCTAAAAGGAGGGGAAAAAACCCTGCCATGAAAAGGGCCCCTACCAAAAGGGTTTGGCGATTTTTTGTGTGTTGGATCCATGTATTTTGCTGTCTACGTTTAAAAAACTATGGCTTTCTTCTGAGCCCTGGCATTCCCTCTTCAAAAGACAATAACCGTAGATAGATTATGAGGGTGCGAATCCAAAAGGGTTTGACTTTCGGGAAAGGGTTTTCACCTGTTCTGGAATTGGGGGGTTTTGTAAATCACGGGCCCCACCAAAATATCGTTCCAAAAGCCAAATAGCCTCCCTCCCTTAACCCCCTGCCAGCGCTCAAACAAGTTTACCCCACATTAGGGTATTGCCAACTTGGAAAAATTTGCTAAAAGGGTTTTTTGGGTTTTTTTTTTACCAGGATTCCTTGTAAAATTTAAAAACCCATTTTCACTAAAATTGCAATTTTTGGGAAAAAAAAAATTTTTTTTTCAATTTCACACCTAAGCTAAAAAATTTTGACACCCTGGGGTCGAAATTACTACACCCTGGATAATTCCAAAGGGGGTGTGTTTTTCCAATTGGGGTATTTTTAGGGGGATTATTAAGTTTTAGCCCCTTAGGGTGTCCGCAAACCTGAAATGGCCCCTAAAAAAATCGTAATAAAAATGAGCCCCCAAGTCCATAGGTGCTCCTCCTATTCGGGGCTTGGGTTTGACCAAATAATGCACTAGGCCACAATGGATATTCTGAAAACGCAGAACTGGGGGGAAACAAAATTGTTGCATACCCCGACACATTTACCGATTCTTGGAAAAAAGTATAAAAAAATTTAAAATCGCAAAAAAAGTGAAATTTTAAATTTTCCCTTTCCCCATTGCTTTAATTTTCCCGTGAAACCCTAATGGGGTTTAAAAAACTTCCCAAATGCGGGTTTTTAATACTTTACAGGGGTATTTTTTTTAGATGAGGGGCATTTATGGGGGATCTAACATGGGGCAATCAAAGTCATTTTAACTGGATGGTCCCTAAAAAATGTATATTGCAAATTTTTTTTAAAATTTCAAAATTACTACTAAATTTTTTTAACCCCCCAATGTCGTAAAAAAAAAAAAAAACATTTTAAAAAAATTTTGGGAAAATCAACAACATTGGGGGGAGATGCTAGTTATAAACATTTTGAGTGGGATAACTATCTTCTTACATGCAAAATTTTTGAAATTTAAAATTTGGGAAATTTTTAAATTTTTCACATTCTTTGATATTTTTCACAAATAAAAAGCATTTTTTGGGCCAAAATTTTTACTACTTAAAGCACAATTGGGCACGAAAAACAATCCTGAATACATTGATGGGTTAAAAAGGGCAAAAGTTTTCTCACATAAAAGGGCACATGACATTTAAAAAAGGGGCTTGTCAGAGAGGCCAAAAATGGGCCCCCGGGGGTAAGGGGGGTTTTTAAAAGCAGCTGGCATTTTTGGGTTTGGGATTTCCCATCCCCCCAAACCCTTTAAATTTTCTTCCCCCCAAAAACTGAGCGGAAAATTGTACAAGTTGAAAGTTTTTCGGAACCCCGCCAGCCCAAAAAAAAAGTCAGGCAGAAAATCCGTTCAGTGTGGACTACTACTTTCTATTACAGTCTATGGGGGTGGTTGCGGGTCAGTTTTCATACGGGCTTTCAAATCCGAAAACTGTCTGAAAATCCAACAAAAAATCTTGCCGTGTGGACGGACACTAATAAGAAGTTATGAGTTGTTTAAAAAATATGGCTGTTTTTTAAACTTATGTGTAATCTATTCATAGCTAAGAGAGGGGGAAGGGAAAAAATTTTAGTTCAAGTCAAAACTCAATTTTAGAAGTCCGGGTTTTGAATTCGAGTCAACTGAATTCGAACCCCTTAAAATCAAAGGGGGGGGAAACCAAATTTTATACCTACACAGGTGGGGGAGAAGCCAAATTTTCTTCCATAAATAAAAATTTGTTAGAGTCACAGAAAAAAATTGAAGGCTAAAAAAAAACATTTCCTTTTAGTGTAGTTAAGGGAAATGGAAACCCCGCTACTGGGGCCCCCCTTTAACATGGATTTTTAAAAGCCACATGGGAACTGGGGGAGCCCCCTACATTTTTGCACCAGGGCCCAAGAACATGTGATATTGTGGGGGCAGCAAGAACAAACAAGGGAATATGGAGGGTTTAGCTGGGAGGAGTGTAATAACAAAACCAGAAAAACACATTTCGATTTGGAAAAATTTATTTGCAAATTATGGGGGAAATTTAAATATTGGTCTCTACAAACAAGCAAATTCCCGGGTCTCACAGCCTGTAACTTCTTGTTTAAGAGGCTCCCTGTCCTCCACTCATTCCTTTAGTAATGGACCTATTTGAACTTGTTATAGTATAAAAGACACCTGTCCACAATCAAAAAGTACACTCCAAAATTCCACTATGGTGAAGAAAAAAAAAAATTGTAACCCCGCCCCAGGCTGGAAATGAATCTGAAAGTCAAGCATTGGGGTGAAGAAATCAACTTGGAGCAATAATTAGAAATGGAAGACATAAAACCACTCCCTCATCTGGGGGCCCCCAAAGATTCACTTCTGGGGTTAAAATGTCACAAGAACAAGAGCAAACATCCCCAAACCACACGGGGGTTGAATGACCCGCAGAAGCTGGGGCCAAAGGAACAAAGGGACCATCAGTAACACATTTTCCCGCTAGGGGGTCAATCCTGCATGCCAACGTTCCCACTGCTTAACCAGTACATGTCCAATCCCTCTGGGTTTGCTAAGAGCATTTGGATGTGAAAAAAATACGGAAAATGTCATATTGTCAGACAAAAACTGTTTGGAGAACCAAACAGATTTCTTTCTATAAGACATTTACTAGCGGTGTCTTCGACAGTAGCATGACCACCGAAAACCCCAAAAATAACCTTTTTTGACACTAAATAAAATTTTAAAGATGAAGTTAGTTTGAAATAAGATTTTTTTTTAAAAGGACATTTACTAAGTGTTTCTACAGTACATACCACAAACAGGAAAAAATTACCTTTTTGGGGCACCAATAAAACTACTGCTACCTCTAGGGGGGCCCAAAGGCAGTAACCGGCATTTCTCCTGTTACTTTTACAGTCCCGGGAACATTGGCAACTGGGGGAAAAAATTTCAGGGGATCCCTCTTGATTTATTTTGATAAATTCAAAAATCCACATTGCCCCGGGGAAAAGATGGATACGTTTTCATTATCACCCCCACTTGCCAAGGGGCTTCTGAGGGAAAACCTACTGCCGGGGAGATTAAATTTGTATCATGTTACAACCCGGCCGTTTTCTAGTTTGGCACCCAGAAGTTGAAAAAGGCCAGATTAATTTCCAAAAAAAAATCGGGGTTACCCCAGGGGTCATGGGCCAAAGTCAAAAAGGGGGTCTCTGTCTGAATGCTGCCTGCCTTTTCAGACTTGGTGAGGTTGGGAAAAAAAAAAGGGTGAAAAAGTCCCCGTTCGCTTCTGCCCCACTGTCCCCCTGCGCAGTTTTTCATTCTACTGCTGCCTGTTGTTGACTTTTCCAGTGACATTAAATGTGTGTCTCATTGGTCAATAACTTTTCTCAAATTCTGCATTCTGCTGTCCCCAAATTTTTGTTGGGGGGAAGGGGAAATTTTTCTCTTTTTTTTTGAACGTGGATCAAGGGGGGTGGCCACCCAGTAATCGTTGTTTTTTTGAATGCTTAATGCTGGATCTTTTTCAGGGGAATGTAGCATCCAAGCACTCATCCTAGTGATATGCCATCATTGTCTGTAGTGAGACAACCCCTATAAGTCTAAAAACAATACTTGTAACATGGCCCCTTATCTCCTGCTTAGCGTGACAAACATTCTTTGGGTCACGAGCATTTTTCACATGTGGCTTGAACTGGGAGGGTTTAAATTTATTACATCCAGGGCCCGGGCCCTTTTTGTTGTGCTTTGCTCAGTAGGACAGCATTGACATGGCATTTTTCACGCCCCCCTTCTGAACGCGGGATTTGTTTTTCAGAGAAAAAAATATGTTCCGTTACAATTTTTTGGTATTCCCCATAGATCCTATCCTTCACCCCCAAACGTCCCCTTACAAAAAAATCATGCGACAATTTCTTCCCCCATAGACATGTCAAAATAAATAACCAAATAAAGTGACCAAATAATCTTTCCTTGTTCTCCTCTATCGTCTCAGACCGCCATGATGAATTCTCCTGGCCACGACTCGTTTCTGAAGAATTTACCACACAAACATTTTAGGATCCTCACTTTTCATGCACCTACCTACCTACTAGGGGGTTTATATACCTCCCTACCGAATGGGGTCTTTATAGAAAAGCATGGTGATGCCCCATATCCACAGCAACCCCCCTTTACTATGCCAGGTGCCTGCTGTGGGCAGTGGGGAGTCACCCATCGTTCCTTTTTAGGCCACCATTAGGTAGGTATATAGACCACCTCCCAGGAGGTAGATATATAGTTTATATGCCCCCCAGTAGGTAGGAATAGAGGTTATATGTCCTCCAGTAGGTAGGTATAAAAGTTATACAGTATGTTCCCAAGTAAGTATAGGTATATCTGTTATATTTTCCCAAGTAGGTAGGTATATAGTTTATATGTCCCCCAGTAGGTATATAGATAATATGATCACCCAGTTTAGTGGGTCCCCCAGTAGGTTATATGTCTCCCAGTATTTATAATAGGATCCCCCAGTGGGTTATATGTCCCCCAGTATATATAGCAGGGTCCACAAGTAGGTTATATGTCTCCCAGTAAATATAATAGGGTCCCAGTATATATTATAGGGCCTCATCATATATTATAGGACTCCAGCATATATAATATGGCCCCAAATATATATTATAGGGCCCCAGTATACATAATAGGGCCCCCAGTAGATAGGAAAGGGCCCCAGTATATATAATATGGCCCCCAGTATAAATAATAGGGCCCAGTATATATAATAGGGCCCAGTACATATAATAGGGGCCTTAGTGTATATATATATATATATATATATATATATATATATATATATATATATATATATATAATGTTATATAATATATATTATATATATAATATGGTCCCCAGTATATTTAATAGGGGCCCCAGGATATATAATATGACCCCCAGCATATATAATTTTGTCCACAGTATATTAAATAGGGCCCCAGTATATATAATAAGACTCCCAGGGTATATAATATGGGCCACAGGATATATAATAGTGCCCTCAGGATATATAATATGGGCCCCAGGATATATAATTTGGCCCCCAGGACATATAGTATGGCCCCCTATATATAACATGGGTCATAGTATATATAATATGGCCCCCAGGATATTTAATATGGCCCCACTATAAATAATATGGGTCACAGGATATATAATATTGCCCCTAGGTTATATAATAGGGTCCCAAGGATTTATAATATGGCCCTCAATATGGCAGAGAGGTCTAATGGGCATATTAAAAATAAAAAAAACAGTACTCACCTCTTTCCTGTTCACCGTACAAGCTGTCGCTGCTCCTGGTCTTCTTCCCGCAACAGGCTGCGTGACGTGATCATGCTGCACAGGTGACATGATGACACTCGCGCAGGGAGTGCTCTCTCGGTGTTCCGCAGAAGCACTGACAACCTGAGGTTCGGGGCAGTAGCAGTTTTATCCGGGCACAAGCCCTGGATCAAACTGCTTAGCGAAGTTCATGATTGCTTGTCCTCAATAAAGCTGAGCTTTCATTGGTGGCTACTGTTAGCTGAGAGCTTTTGTTATGTGAGCTTATTGCATTCTGTTTATAGCATCCAATCCTGTTTTGGTTGGCTATGTGTTCTCAGTTTGTTAGAGCCCTGTTTGTCTTTTCTGTTGCATTTGCTCTGCCCTGTGCCAGTCTTTCAGTGTCTTCTATTCTTGAGTTATCTTAGTTGGTTCTGTGCTGTTTTGGTTAGGGTCAACATAGCTGAGGGACATTAATAGGGATGTCGTCATGGGTAGAATAGGGCTATAGGTCTGGCGTTAGGGCTAGCACTAGGGATAACTTATGGACAGCGTTAGGATAAACTAGATGTTAGTGTCAGGTATTTTTTGGTGTCTTGCTTCTAGATTCCAGTCCATCTTGCTGTCATCCAATGGTAAATCCCTACATTTATTTGTGATACACACTTTATGTTACATGTCACTGATGGTTGGCTTCATTTCCGTTCTCAGTTTTGTTGCCGTCTGTGTCAAACAGCATTGTTACAAGCACACAGAGATCCTTTTCCATCACATGTTGTATTCACAGGCAGAGAGAATAATATGCAGAGATAATACTGAGCTGCAAGGACTCTATGAGCCACTAAGTAGGCCTTTCCCTAACAGTTCTCATCTGGTCCTTAGAGGAGCTGATGACCATAAATTTTAGGACAAATCTAAAATCCTTAACCTTAAAAGACATCTTTATGTCATGTGATCCTCAAGCTAAGCAATCCACAGTTTCGGGCGTTGTCTCACATCCTGGATGAGATTTTTATCTTCTCGCACCTGGTAACATACAATACAATATTGGTGATATTCACAATTCTCCTGCCAGGTAAATGTTTGTGATTTAGATGGTACTGCCAAAAAATAAACTGTAATTAATCTAAGATGCAAAATGAAGCTACCAAGAAGACAATAAATATCTCACCCATGACTCGTCAGAACACATCTACCTGCACCGGTATCCGAAGCTCTTCTATCTGCTTTCATTTCCAACTTCATCTTCTTCCCCCATGGAGAACTTCGTTGTCCTCTTAGTCTTCACAATGTTTGGGATCACTATTGGTAAGATATGATTATATTATATATATATATATATATATAATATATTGCATTTTCAGTAACTTTTGATGGGAATAAATTAGTCAACTTTCCAGTTCTTCATCTTTCTCATTGTACCATATGATGCATATGATACCGGTATACTATGGGAGATGTCACATATTCCTATTTGGTACTGGTTAATGTCACACACAGAGTCATGAGGGTCGGGCAAATCCTAAGTCTTGCAGGACAGATGGTGTGACCCTCAAGGTAGGTTCTCCATTTCTTGACTGTGATTCCTCTTGAGAGATCAAGGTCACCTATGGTAGAGGGATAGGGGCTCTTGAGTTCAAGCCCGTCTGTGGTTCTGGAATCAGCTTCTCTTCCACTGTAGGTGGGTAATGAGGTTCTTCTCTTCTTAATGAGTGTTGTTGACTTTGGTGGACTAGATGTTAAGTGACATCATCAATGACTATAGGAATGAACGTTGTAAGTTTTTGGTCTCCCTAAACAAATCTTCTTTTAGGAGGGGCTATGAGGTGTCAACATTGCCATGCAATCGGCAAAGAAGACTGCCATGGACCCTCCATTGAGTGCAAAAATGAAGATGACTTTTGTGTGCAGACAATTGAACACAATATACTTAGTAAGTTTGATCTACAGTCATCCTGACTACTCTCATTTGGCTCATTTGAGTGCTGTATGGTAAATGATTGCTGTCTTGTGCAATTAAAAAATCAGAATCAACCATTCTGAAATCCTCTGTGCTGCTAGTACTTTTCCCAATCTAGAATTCTTTATATATGTAACACTCCACTTATCCTTGTTCCCTCTCATATTCTAAAATATTCTGTGCTTCTTGTTACCTTGCCTCTACCACTGTCTGTGACCTTTCCCTTGTTGACTATGTCATACACAGTTCAGTCCTTTTATAAAAAATTAGGAAGACACAGTGGATTGTCTCATATTTGGCTTGTCTAACTCCTCTCACTCGGCTGCTATCTCTGGAGGAAGTCCTGTCTGGTTAGAGATTTCCACTGCCCGAGTCCACTAGAGCAGCTCATACAAAGTGCTCCTCCATTCTCCTATTGGGGTCCTTCCTTCTAAAAGGTCAATTTTTTTCTGACAGAACATGGATCATCCTTGTAACCTAATCATAGGATTGCACAGGTCACTGCCCCCCACATGATCAGCTCACTCATCCCCCACTGCCAGAATATGTTGAGGATCCCATTAGCTCTATGTGCATGTCTCCTGAACATAATACAATTGAGAACTATTACACGTTCATTTTTGATAATAACTCCATATTCTTTCTTCTTCTAGATGGAGACCATAAAACTACAGTCAGCAAAAGATGCCTGAATGTCAAGGAGCTGTGCGATAAGCATATACTGGTGACTGCAGCTGAATATAGCTTATCAATTTACCACAAATGCTGTGATTCCCATGACTGCAATTCTGGAAAAATGGAAAGTAAGTGAAATATCAAAAGTATGTAAAATATATTAAAAAAACTCAGAATGTCAGTAAATTGTAACACAATGGACATATGTATTTTACATGTTCATAGTATCCTCGCATATTCTATTAACACGTGCGTTAAAGGTGAGGTTAAAGGGGCTGTCAGGTTAATTTATTTATTTAAATTTAATTAAGCACATAACAATGAAATAATATTAATACTTATGTGGCCGTATAAAACTTCTGGATCCGGTCTGATGGCAAATTTTGGGTCAGAAATGAAATATTCCTTATCGGCAGATTGGTTCTTGTCTTATGGGTTTCAAAGTATTCATCAGCAAGGGAAACACAGCTTAAAAATTCGCTCTCCCCCACCCTTCATCTCCATCTTTGGTTGATCTTAAAGGACATGTCTTTTTTTAATTGTGCTAAAAACGTAACCAGACCCTACTCCAGAATCCCGGTCACTATGACTTTTTATATTATTACACCTAGAAATGTATCCAGACCCTTCTCCAGAATCCTGGTCACTATAACTTGTTCTATTATTACAACTAGAAATGTATCCAGACCCTTCTCCAGAATCCTGGTCACTAGAACTTGTTATATTATTACAACTAGAAATGTATCCAGACCCTTCTCCAGAATCCTGGTCACTATAACTTGTTATATTATTACATCTAGAAATGTATCCAGACCCTTCTCCAGAATCCTGGTCACTATAACTTGTTATATTATTACATCTAGAAATGTATCCAGTCCCTTCTCCAGAATCCCGGTCACTATAACTTGTTATATTATTACATCTAGAAATGTATCCAGACCCTTCTCCAGAATCCTGGTCACTATAATGTTATATTATTACCTCTAGAAATGTATCCCGACCCTTCTCCAGAATATTGGTCACTATAACCTGTTATATTATTACATCTAGAAATGTATCCAGACCCTTCTCCAGAATCCCGGTCACTAGAACTTGTTATATTATTACATCTAGAAATGTATCCAGACCCTTCTAAAGAATCCGGGTCACTATAACTTGTTATGTTATTACATCTAGACATGTATCCAGACCCTTCTCCAGAATCCTGGTCACTATAACTTGTTATATTATTACATCTAGAAATGTATCCAGACCTTTCTCCAGAATCTTGGTGACTATAACTTGTTATATTATTACATCTAGAAATGTATCCAGACCCTTCTAAAGAATCCTGGTCACTATAACTTGTTATATTATTACATCTAGACATGTATCCAGACCCTTCTCCAGAATCCAGGTCACTATAACTTGTTATATTAGTACATCGATACATGTAACCAGACCCTTCGCCAGAAGCTAGGTGACTCTGACGTGTGATATTATTACATCTAGAAATGTATCCAGACCCTTCTCCAGAATCCTGGTCACTATAACTTGTTATATTATTACATCTAGAAATGTATCCAGACCCTTCTCCAGAATCCCGGTCACTATAACCTGTTATATTATTACATCTAGAAATGTATCCAGACCTTTCTCCAGAATCCCGGTCACTATAACTTGTTATATTATTACATCTAGAAATGTATCCAGACCCTTCTCCAGAATCCCGGTCACTATAACCTGTTATATTATTACATCTAGAAATGTATCCCGCCCCTTCTCCTGATTTTAGGTCACTATCACGTGTTATATTATTACATCTAGAAATGTATCCAGACCCTTCTCCAGAATCCCGATCACTATAACTTGTTATATTATTACATCTAGAAATGTATCCAGACCCTTCTCCAGGGTCCTGGTCACTATAACTTGTTATATTGTTATATCTAGAAATGCATCCAGACCCTTTTTGAACTCTGTTATTGAATTCACCATGACAAGTTCCTCTAGCGGAGAGTTCCATAGTCTCACTGCTCTTACAGTAAAGAATCCCTCCCTATGTCTATGATAGAAACTTTCTTTCCTCTAGACATAGAGGATGCTCCCTTGTTCTGAATACAATCCTGGGTATAAATTGATCTTTGGAGAGATCTCTATATTGACCTTTGATATATTTATGTTTTTCATATTTATTATGTCCAGTGTCGGACTGGGGGGTCTGGGGCCCACATGGGGAGTTGATCTTGAGGGGCCCACCCTACTGTACATGAAAATATTCCCGGCCTCTCAGACATAAATGCGCCCATGTTGCCACATAATGCAGTGTACAAAACAGAACTGTATTGTGTAGTACAATATCAAGTTAGTCACACATTTGTCAGTCTAACATATCATAGACATAGGGCTTGGTAGCTCCATCCATATCCCCCTCCACCCACATACAATATCCTCCTCCACCCACATACAATATCCCCCTCCACGCTTCCCTTGGTCACGCACCTCACCACCTTCTAAAATAAACACCAGCAAGAAAGTAAAAGTCTAACTCCTATCACAGGGTCAGGTGTTCCCTCACTCTTACAATCAGGGACTAGTGTACACTGCCACTATACTCGCGCCGATATAACCTACAACACCACCATATAGCGACCACATAGTGATCAGACACCAGCTCAGGTATAACCTACAACACCGCCATATAGAGACCACATAGAGGTCAGACACTAGCTCAGGTATAACCTACAACACCACCATATAGAGACCACATAGAGGTCAGACACCAGCTCAGGTATAACCTACAACACCGCCATATAGAGACCACATAGTGATCAGACACCAGCTCAGGTATAAGCTACAACACCGCCATATAGAGACCACATAGAGGTCAGACACCAGCTCGAGTATAACCTACAACACTGCAATATAGAGACCACATAGTGATAAGACACCAGCTCAGGTATAACCTACAACACTGCAATATAGAGACCACATAGAGGTCAGACACCAGTGCAGGTATAACCTACAACACTGCCCTATAGAGACCACATAGTGGTCAGACACCAGCTCAGGTATAATCTACAACACCGCCATATAGAGACCACATAGAGGTCAGACACCAGCTCAGGTATAATATACAACACCACCATATAGAGACCACATAGAGGTCAGACACCAGCTCAGGTGTAACCTACAACACCGCCACATAGAGACCACATAGGGGTCAGACACCAGCTCAGGTATAACTATAACACCACCATATAGAGACCACATAGAGGTCAGACACCAGCTCAGGTATAATATACAACACCACCATATAGAGACCACATAGAGGTCGGACACCAGCTCAGGTATGACCTACAACACCGCTATATGGAGACCACATAAAGGTCAGACACCAGCTCAGGTATAACCTACAACACCGCCAAATGGAGACCACATAGAGGTCAGACACCAGTTCAGGTATAACCTACAACACCGCCATATGGAGACCACTTAGACGTCCAACACCAGCTCAGGTATAACCTACAACACCACCATATAGAGACCACATAGAGGTCAGACACCAGCTCAGGTATAACCTACAACACCACCATATAGAAACCACATAGAGGTCAGACACCAGCTCAGGTATAACCTACAACACCACCATATAGAGACCACGTAGAGGTCAGGCACCGGCTCAGGTCACATCACATTACAGTAAATACAGCACTGATCCAATATAGAAGTAAAATAACCCCTGAAATCAGGGTCTCACCGGAGATGTCCTATCTGAGGAGTCGTTCTCCTCTCTCATGATTCGTTCTTATTCACTTTTCTTTTCCACCCGTTCCACACCGCCATGATGACTTGTCCCGGCCACAACTCAGGTACAGGTACAAGCCATTACTTAGAGGCCTATAATCCTAAGGGGTTGGAGGGTGGGGAGAGGACTAACCCTCTGGAGATAATGCTACAACTATGGGCTGCTTCCCTCTCAATTATATTACCAGGTACGTAGGCAAATGGGAAAGGCCCCAGGTAGATCGGCCCTATTTAGGTAGATAGACCCCCGCTGGATAAGTTGGTAGGCCAGCCCCAAGTAGGTTGGTGGGTACCTAGCCATGGGTGGGTAGATAAGTAGCCCCCAGTTAGATAAGCAGGCCCCAGTTAGGTAAGTTGATAAACTACAGTTAGGTTGGTGGACCCCAGTTAGGTAGGCTGTAGGTAGGTGTTGATGAGTCCCAGTTAGTTAGGCTGTAGGTAGGTGGTTTCCCCCAGTTAGATAAGCTGTAGGTAGTTAGGGTCCCCTTTATATAGGCTGCAAGCAGTTAGTTACCCCCCTTTAGGTAGTATACAGGCAGTTAGGGATCTCCTTTAGCTAGTGTGCAGGAAGTCAGGGCCCCCCCTTTAGCTAGTGTGCAGGAAGTCAAGGCCCCCTTTAGCTAGTGTGCAGGTAGTCAGGGTCCCCTTTAGTTTGTAGGTAGTCAGGGCCCCCTTTAGCCAGTCAGGGCCCCCTTTAGACAGTCAGGGCCCACGGTAGGTAGTCAGGGCCCCCTGTAGGTAGTCAGGCCCCCCTTTAGGTAGTCAGGGCCCTCTTTTAGGTAGTCAGGGCCCCCTTAGGTAGCCAGGGCCTCATTAGGTAGTGATGGCCCCCTTTACGTAGTCAGGGCCCCCTTTACGTAGTCAGGGCCCCCTTTAGGTAGCCAGTGTCCCCTCTGTGAGTCAGGGCCCCCCTGTAGGTAGCCAGGGCCCCCGTTGGTAGCCAGGCCCCCCGGTAGATAGTCAGGACTCCAGTAGGTAGGCAGGGTCCAAATAGGTAGTCAAGGCCCCCCTTTAGGTAGTCAGGGCCCCCCTTTAGGTAGTCAGGGCCCCCTTTGGTAGTCAGGGCCCCCCGTTAGGGAGTCAGGGCCCCCTTTGGTAGTCAGGGCCCCCCTTTTGTAGTCAGGGCCCCCCCCCTTTAAGCAGCAAGGGCCCCCTTTGGTAGTCAGGGCCCCCTTAGGTAGCCAGGGCCCCCCATTAGGTAGTCAGGACCCCCCTTTACGTAGTCAGGGCCCCCCATTTGGTAGTCAGGGCCCCCCTTTAGGTTGTCAGGGCCCCATTAGGTAGCCAGGGCCCCCCTTTAGGTAGTTAAAAAAAAAACCAGACAGCCACTTACCTCGCTCCCGGCAGCTCCCCGCCGGCTACTGCCGCCCTGCATAGGCGGCGCGGTGATGTGACGTCACCACGCGCCTACGTCACTAGTAGGGGCCGGCGCCTGGGAGGCTGTAGCCCTAACGCCTTCAGCCTGCCAGGGAGATCAGCCGAGCGCAGCTGACACCGCGCAGCCCCGGGAGTCGGACGCTTATTCTGAACTCGGAATCCGCACACAGAATCAGCGTCCAAACCCGCCGTGTGAACATACCCTTAGGGCATGTCCCCAATGCACGGGTTTTCGGCCGGTTTCTCAGGCAGTTTGCGGTTTTGTAGACCGCCTGAAAAACCGTCCGAAAATGAGCACAATGGGGCTCTATGGAAAACCCGTCCCCACTGCACGGGTTTTCCGTCCGGCGGTTTTTTCGCCTGCGGTCCGCCAGCAAAACATTCTACAAGCACAATCTTCCGTCTGGTTTTCGGACTAAATCTGTGCTTGGGAATGTGAAGGGGAAGGGCTTTTCTCTGCTCATCACGGAGAAAAGCCGTCCTCCCGCGGCCGTGGGGATGGCCGCAAAACAGGACAAATACTGGTCGGATAAACTGACCGGCATTTGTCCTCTGCCGTGGGAACCCACCCTTAGGGTCCCACTGGACTGTGACCTCTGTAGCTTTAGTACTTGATCCACCTACACCTGAAGCCTACACGTTGTGTCATGTATGCTTACAATGTTCCCATTTTTTACAATAATCTAGTGCCACAACCGAGTTCCACAGCAAGTGGAGTCATATGCAAGTCATGTGTTGTGGATGGAAGCCTCAATGAATGTGAAGAAGAAGACTATGAACCTGTGATCTGCACTGGTAATCAGCGGCATTGCGTTGAGTTTAGTGGAAAAACGACACGTCCAGGTAATAATGTTATCTGTTAATACATTTGCTTAATCGTTTGTCTACCCTAGTATAACTCCGCCATGGGCCCCACTCTATGAGCAAGGACAGGGATGCCTTCATTGGTGGACCTGACACATCAATTTTTCCCCCTTTTTTGGCCCATGAGTAACGGGCAGGCAATGTACAGAGAAGAGGACGACACCAGAAGCTGTCAATGCACTGCTCTCACTCAACTGCTTCCCCCTGCGTAGAGCACAGAAGGTGCCACATGGCAGGAGAAACAACTCAGAGAGCGGGACAACTGAAAAGAGAAGAGAATCTCATATGTCCTTCTCAGCCCCAACATCTGTGTAGGCAGCAGGGTACTCCAAATGGAGATACTGTGCAGTGCAGCAAATAAAAAGCACTGTGAAGACCACAAGACATAATGAGTTAACTGACTGCAGTCAGTACATATAAAGTGGGTACTGGACTGTTTCTCTATCTCTAAGAGCATAGCAGGATATAAGGCAATGGAGGCAAAAATACTGTGGGGAAAAGTCAGGATTCTTCCATATCTCAGCAACACAGAAAGGTATGAGAAGCAGGACATCTTTCTTAAAGCTGATACAGCTGCACAGTGTCTATTAACCCTCAGTCTGGCAGTGTCAGATGCTGTCCTAAAGACTATTAACCAGTTGGGGATAAGGCAGCAAATATAGGTGATGACAGCATAATATTGGTCACCCATAAAACACAGCCGGGAAATTGTGACAGACTCTCTCATATGCACATGTTTATAGTATTAAGCTTTGCATGTTACAGATTCAATATTTAAGATAAACTCAAAGGGGTTATCAGGAAGTTTAATGATTTTATAGAACACTATAAGCAGCATTTATATTGTAAATTAAAGATATTCAACTACCTTCATCTGTTTCTTTTTTTTTTTCTTTTGCCTCTATATTCATCAATCATAAAATCCACATTTTGCAGTGAAACTTCCTTCTTCTGGGAGGGTCAGTAGTTCTCCAGCATCTCTTTCCTACTAGTTCCACAACGCATTTCAGTTGTAATCTAGGACTTCCATGCACTGTTCAGTCCTACCCTTACATTGTTATTTTTAGACATGTACACCTCATGCTCCTGCATCTCTGCTCCATTTCACGTCCCAGTTGTCAGCAGAAGACTATGTGTAGTACTGTGCACCAATCAGTTTGTACCATAAAATAATTATTTCCTCACCCTGTATATGTAATACACACACAAATATATTTATACATGTGTTGTACATCCCCCAAAGAATCCCCCACAGCAGGTGCACAGTTATCCCTTCATTATAACCCTGATTGCTGTGGGGAACATGGTATCACCCAACTTTACTATAAACTGGATAGCCTATCTAGCCTCCAAGAAAGGTGGGTGACATCACATCCCCCACAGCAATCAGTTTCTGATCATGGTTAAGCTGTGTGCCTGCTGTAGGGGTTGTGTCATCCTCTCTGCACATAGTGATGCAATGGCAGTGTCTCGTAATTTTTTACCCTGGCACCACTATATAAAAAGCAGTAGGCAGACTTTTTTCTGACTGTTGCTGGATAATCTTAGAAACTGGCAAATGGCCAAATTTTCAGGCAAAAGTTTATGACACTTTGATAATTTTCACAAATAAACAAGGATTGTATGGACCAAAATTTCTTACTACCTTAAAGCACAATGTGTCATGAGAAAAAACTCTCTTAATCACATGGATATGTAAATGCATTAAAAAGGTATTCTCACATAAAGTGTCACGTCTGATTCCAAAAATGGGGCTCTGTCAGGAAGACCAAAACTGGCTGCGGCGGTAAGGGGTTAAATTTGTATGTGTAATTTTTGCTCTTTTGCATTCAGGTGGAAAGGAGAAGAAATATTACATGTCTGGCTGCGCCACAACAGAAGTTTGTGATCATGGAGTTTC
The DNA here is from genome assembly GCA_025379985.1 of Phyllomedusa bahiana. Classification (NCBI taxonomy): domain Eukaryota; kingdom Metazoa; phylum Chordata; class Amphibia; order Anura; family Hylidae; genus Phyllomedusa; species Phyllomedusa bahiana. The sequence continues at coordinate 102,325 of JAODAL010002252.1, read as the reverse complement.
TGTATTGGTGGGAACCAAGGTGAGACGCCCAAGAAAACTGTGGTGCTCGGATGCATTCAAGATAATCCAATAATAACTAAGTGCTCTCCAAGGATGGGGCATTTCAGATGTAAATTAAATGAAGACTATGCATTGCTCTGCACATGTATAGAATGGTGTATAAAAGTAAAATAACACCAGATCATGAATAAGACGTGTTATGTATTTGTATCTACTGTTTTTTTATTATTATTATTATTATTATTATTATTATTATTATTATTATTATTATTATTATTTATTTTAGAGCGCCATTGATTCCAGGGGGGGTTACATACATAACATATGTCAAACAAGTACAATGATGACAATGAGTGACTTACAACTGGTACAGAGGGAGAGAGGACCCTGCCCGTGAGGGCTTACAATGGAGAAGGAAAGAGACAGAAGGGGAGGGTTGACATGTATGTGGGGGGAAGGTGGGGGTAGTGGAGCAGAGTTATCCTAGGTTATAGGCTCCTGAAGAGGTGGGTTTTCAGGATGTTTTTGAAGTTGGTGAAAGTGGAGGAGAGTCTGATGTGTTGGGGCAGTGAGTTCCAGAGTATAGGAATGGATAAAGGAATAATTAAAAAAAATATCATAGCAAGCTGTGCTGTTTTTTTCCATTTAAATCATGGCCACCCGACAGATACATTGTAATCAATAGGGTCCATTGGGCTATGCTTGTGTACATTGTAAAACAGATCCTTTTATGTCCATTTTCACCGTGCAATGGACATTCCACATGTAGTGTGAACCAAGCCTTATAGATATGTTTGGCTGTGCTCATGGGAGTAGCTATAGGGGGTATATGGTTATAGTAGAATCTATGCCCTGGTATCAGATGTGTTCAATGACCCTTTCTATCAAATAGAGGGACTATTGCAGTACTATACATCAGTTTCCCAACTCCAATCCTCAAGACCCACTAGCAGGTCATGTTTTCAGGATATCTCACAGAATGCACTGACAATAACTATATCACCTTTGCAATACTGAGGAAAGCCAGAATATATGACCTGTTGGTGGGCCTTGAGGACTGGAGTTGGGAACCCTTGACATACATGATAAAAAGGGGTTTTATGGTACAAATTTTTGAATAAATTCACAGGTTCTTTATTTAATGTGATTTTCCAGTGGTAGCAAGAGATGGCAATATGTAGAATACATCTTTAGCTGCTAATTGTTTCGGGTATTAGTCAGAGCCATATTATAACAAGGCTTCCCATTATGAAGGACAACGTTCAATTTGCCGCTCTACACTTTATCTAGATACCTTAGCCAAGAAAAACTGGTTTGTTGGCAGCCACTTGGCACTTCCTTCCCACGGCACGTGCCTATAGACTCTCCCCTCCCACCCTTCCTATGTTTGGCTCTGGTCTAACTGCAAAAACAAGGGAGTGTTAGAATAATGAGGCTGCTGCACTCTGAGGAGCACCACAGTCAAGTCTACACTTTTCCAGTGCAGGATCACATCCATTGAGGAGCTGCTCTTATACTGCAAACCAGACAAGTTGGGTCCAATGGGGCTGAGACTTATTACCACCCATTAAGTGAATGGTATCAATCAGACCCCTGGGATTCCGAGACGGATCCTATCCTTGTGATGATCCATCCTTAGTCCATAAAAACTACAATGACTTTTGAGTTTAGATTCAACAGCCCATAGCTTATGAAGAATGGGGCTGACCAATCTTTAGTCATAGATGCAAACAAGTAACTGAAAAGAAAAAAGCAGACAACACATATATAAATACTGAGGTGCTATCATAATGTGACAATTAGTATTACAAGACAGGCAAAAAGAAAAGCTGGCACACTTAAACAATAGGATCACCACCGTAATAAAATAGCATAATCTTTATGTAGTGTGAGGGGTCAGCACAAAGGCAAGCACAGGCGCAAGGGTTTTAGTCCCAAAATAAAGATATGTTTATTTGATATCCAGTGGTTCAACACAAAATTTTCACTTGGTTTCCCGGCAAAAACAAAACCTTTCAAAAAAGTCCTTGCTTCAGGTAAATTTTTCATGCAGCATAATAATGTTTCCCCAATTGGCAAGGCATCCCTTAAATTTCCCACGCCTCACAAGCTTAGCAGTACACATTTTTCCGGGGTTTCAGGTCCAGAAACACACCCCCAACCCCCCAACACCCATGCCCTTTTATATGGGGTGGAAACCGGGGCCCCTGGGGATTTGGGGAGGGGCCGCCCCACCCAGCCCCTTTTGGGCCCACTACTAAAAAAACCCAAACCCGGGAATCCTAAAACAGAAAGCCATTCCCTCCACGGGCAAAAACTGTTTTCTGGATTTGGGGCCCCCAAAGAAGATTTTTTTTTTAAAAACCCCACCAAAGGGCCAAGCCACCTGGGTGTTTAAAAAAACCCCCCCGGCTACGGCAAAACCCTCTAAACCCCTTTTCTAAAAAACCCCGGCCCCTCCTCTAGTAAGGGGCCCCGGGGGGTTTGGGGCACCTTCTCCCACCATACGGGTTTTCCCCCTTGACAGGGCATGGGCTTTAAACCAATGCTTTGGTTTTTCCCGGCCTTGTTCTAACAAAAAAAATTTCTAAATTTTGTAGGGGCTGGGAAACCAAATTCTATTTAACCCGGCATTGTTCCCCTTTTTTATTTTCATCGCGATCCATTTTAGGGGTTTGCGGGGGTCTGACACCAACAAAAACCTTTTTTTACCTGGGCAGGTTTTAATCCCCCCCTAACGGGAAACCGGGGCCCATTTTAAAGGTTTAAACACTTTTTCTCTAAAATTAGAAAATTTTTCTCACAGGAGGAAAATTTTACGGCTTAAAGAAATCCCAATGGGGGTTTTCCCCCCATTTATTTTTTTGGGACTTTTACACCCCGGGCCCTACATGTCCTTAAATTTGTTTTTAAGGGGGCCCCATTGTAACAATAAAGGGGCTGGGGGCGAAGTCAGGTCCCAAACCCAACGGCTTTTTACAGAAGCTTGTTTTAAAGGTCCTGAAAACCCCCTGCTCGCCTCGGGACCAATTTAAACCCCCACCGCCCTTTGGGGCCCATTGTATTTCAGCCCAAGGGCGGGGGCAATCCCCCCGCAAAATTTTTGGGGATAAAACCCTTCTGTAATCCCCTTAAAACCCAAGGGGGCCCTAAACCTGTTTTTTAAAGGGGGGGCGGGTTCCCAAATTTTTAAATCGCCTCCACCTTTTTTAACCCTTGGGCTTTATCTCACCTCACCCACTTTATAACCCAGGTATCGGGGTTTTTCCCCCCAAGGGGCCCAGGAACATTTTTTTTGGGGTTTATGTGAACCCCGGGGCCTCCCTTAGGGGCACCCAGAATTTGCTTGCTTTTTTAGGCAGATGACTCGCCTAGTCTCTGCTGAAAAAAACGATGTCGTAAAGGTAAGAAAGCTGCGTCTTTCTAGGGGGATTTTAAAAAAAACGGTTTCCCTTTGGCCCTTTTTTAAACCCGTAGCTGGAGCCCCCTGAACCCGAACCCCATCCGACATACTTATGACCCGTCTGGTTTTGGGAAAAAAGCGTCTTTTTCCTAGCTTCTCGGCAGCCGGGGATTTTGCCAGGAAACCCCTTTGTAAGGGGTTTCAGCGTAGTCTTTAAAGGGGGCCCTGGCCCTACCCCTCTCAAGGGGTTCTTTTCTACCCGGGGCAAAGGGAAGGCATCGAATTTGGGGAATACCCTCTTTGAGTTTTGCGAAAGTCATTTAAAAAACCCCTCCATTCCCAATTCGGGTTTTTGGAAAAAGGACTTTTAGACGGGACCACCCACTCTTGGGATCCTCTATTACCCAAAATTCAAACTTTCCTTTTCACCTCATTAGCACAATTTCCCGAAAGGCGTTTCAGGATCCTATGGGGTTTACACAGTAGCCAACTTTGGGGTTCAGTCAGCCCCTTTGGGGCCAATCCCCCTTTCCCAAACCCCGGCCCCTCTGAAAACAGGTCCCTTTTTTAATGTTGAAAACAAAACCCCTACATGCTGTGCTTTCTGGGAAGGTGAAAAGGGTCTCAGAAATTTTTGACCGGGCTTCATATCCGGGGCCTGGCGGGGCCCCACCAAACCCAGGGTTCGGGGGGGGGGGGGAATTTTTTCTTCTCGTCCATGGCTTGAAAATTATCACAGGGAAAGTAAACCCTTCAGGGGCTTTCCCCAAAAACCGGGTTTTGGGTGTACGCGGTAATTTGGGAACGTCACCCCACCTTCCCCCACCACCCGAAAGGGACCCTGCCATAAAGGGCCAAAGGGAATTTTTGCTCCAAACATGGGAAACCAACACAAGTAAAAATTGACCCCCCGGGTTTTTTAAATTCCCCCCCGGAGTGGGGCTGACCGAAAGTTTTTAAACCCGGACTGGGCCTTTTTCGGGTCCTGCGGGAAGATGCCCCTTTTTCCCAATTGGGCATAAACATTAGATGGGCCTACCCTTTGCATCTCACAAAATTTTTTCGAGGAAAACCTTGTATGGGGTTGGGCCCTTCACCCCTCCCAGGTCCCCTTTCCCGGGGCGAGGGGTCAAGTAAACCCCCTGGGTGTCGCCCTTTAAAAAAGCCTAAAACGGGGAGAAAGCCGAAAGATCTTGGGGCCCACCTTTTCCCTGGGGGGAAAAAAAAAGGGGTAGGGGCAATAAAAAATTTCCCGTCACGTCCATGCCCCTTCCCCCCAAAACCTTTTTCCTTAACATAATTTTAAGGTTTTTATTAAACCTTTTTCGCCCCTAAAAACCCGGTCGTCGGGAAGGAGGTGAAAAACGAGGGGGGCAACTTTTTAATTTTTTTAGGACTTTACATGGGGTCCCTCAGTTTTTTTAACCTGACAAAAAATGGGGGTGCCCTTTTGGTCCGTCAAAAATCCCCCTTAGGAAAACCCCTTTCCCGGGGGAAGAAAATAAAAAACCCGGCCCCCTGCAATAAAATTAAAATTTTAAACCGAAAAATTTTGAAGGTACTTCCGTTTCGGGGAAACCGTGCCCGCTCGCGTAATCCAGGGACCCCAACTAGAATAATTGTGCCCCTCTGCTGACTTGGCCAAGAGAACCCCCCAAAATCCATGGAAAACCCGGGCAAAACGGGACTTCTAAAATTTAAAAAGGGGCACCAAGGGGGCTAGCAAAAGTGGGGCCACCGGGGATTTTAACCGGGCCCAACGGGGGAAAAACCCGACGGAAAAAACTCCTTTTTTTCCTTTTTGAAACCCCCCCCGGCCATAAAACCTTTCCCAACACCCGCTCCTGGGTTTTGCCCCCCAAAGGGTTTACCCCCCAAAACACATTTTTTAAAAGGCCGGGTTCTAAAAAACCCATGCTTTCTTTAGGCCCCGGGACTTTTAGGGATTTGGGCCTACTTTAAAACCCTTCATCCCTTTTTTGGGTTTCCCCTCGTAAAAAAAAAATTTATTTTTTACGGGCGAAGTGGGGGTACCGCTCGACTGCCCCTGGCTTTTGGGGGAACACCATTTTAGTACAGTGCCCCTTGCCCAAATTTCCCCTTTTAAATTTAAAAATCCCCGAGTTTTGGGGGGTTTTCCATAAACTTTTCCCTTTGGGAAAACCCCCCCAAGTCAGGTACTTTTGGTTCTCAGGGGGTTGGGCTCCCCCTCCCCCTGATCCCCACCAATACGGACAGGGGGAATTTATCGGGGGGTTTCACCCCTAAAATTAACCTGTACCCCTTTTTCCCTTTTCCAGGGCATTTAAGCGGCACTGTTTTTTTCCCCAATTTTTCCCCCAAAGAAAAAGGGGAAAAATTTTTCCGACCCCCACAATAATAGGGTAAATTCAATTTCTTGACAACCCCGGGACCGGGGTGGGAGATACGGTCCCGTGCCAATGTCCCCCCGGCCCGGGGGGGAAAAGCTTGGTTTTCCCCGGGATGCTTACCACCCCCATGCCTTTTTTCCCCAGGGACCCGTAAAAATTCGGGAGGGGGGCCCTTTAGCAGGGTCCCAAACCCCGAGCCCCCGGAAAAGTCCAGAAAACCTTGGTGCCATTTATCGAGACTTGGGCACGCCGGGGGGGGCCCCCCCCCCTTTTGGCTGGGTTTGGGCGTTTGCAGCCAAGGGGGGCCCCAAAACCCTGGGCAGCGCCTGCCTATAGAACACTCCATAGGCTCATCAGGCTCGGGTGCAATGGGGGGGCTATGACCCAGGGTTTTTGACATCCCCCAGCAAAACGATGTCACGGCCGGGAACCCCTTAAACCTGAGGTCAGTCCCCGCCCTTTAATTGCGAGGGCCGCCTCCACAGGGCCCTTTGGGGTTCCCTTTTTGGGGTGGCGGTCACTCCCCCTTTCCCGGCAACCCCAGAAACTCGCCCCTTTTAAAGTCCCCCCGATTTCACTCAGGGGATTTATCTAGGGGCCCAACATAACGCTGCTTTAGCCCAACGACCCTCTTTTTCCCCTACATCTGGGGAATCCCCTGGGCCACCCGGGCACTGTATGGGCCCCCGGGAAAGGCGAGTGAAAGGGAACCCTGTCCATAAACAAACCCTCTCAAAACCAAATTTGGGGCAGGAGTGCAGGTCCTCGGCTAAGCCACTTTCTGGACGAGATAAAACGGGTCAAACAACTGGGGTTTGGGTTGGGGTTTAATCCTTTGCGTACCCCCCAGCGATGCACTCGTTGGGGCCCCGGGACGGGCTACGTTACTCCCATCGCCCCAGAATTTTTCCGCCTTTAGCTTTCCCTTTATTCTTGGCGCCCCTTGCAGCGTAAAATTTCAAAAAGGGGCCCTTCGGGAGGCTCTCCCAGGGTGAGGTAAGGGGGCCTGGGGGCCCGTGGGGCCCACTGCCGGAGGTAATTTTTTCCCGGGGTCAGCTAACCCCCTAAAAACACCGTCATGTGGGGCCTCGCCCGTCGTCCTCTGGCGTCTTTTTCCCTTAACGCCTTGAAAAACATTTCTTTTTTTGGCGTTGCGGTTCTCCCCCCTCTTTTGGTTTTGGGCCCCCAAAACCCTTCCCCTGGCCGGGAAGGGACGTGGTTAACACCCCATTTTTTGGGAAAAGGGTAGCTTGTTGGTCTCTTGCTGCGCTTTTCACCGCTCCGTGTGAGTTGCGGGCGCTTTTGGGTTTTTGGGGCCCTGGACCGGGTGCTTGATACTCCTCCTTTGCCTCAGACGGGGTTTCTTTTAAAAACCCCCCTGTTGCTGCCTTTGACCCAGGACATGCCCCCTTTTATTTCAGGGATTTCCCCGCACCCACACCAATTGTGAGGGGTCGGGCACAAAGGCAAGCACAGGGGGAAGGGTTTGGGCCCCCAAAATAAAGATAGATTTATTTGAAAAATCCAGGGGTTTCAACAAAAATTTCGCTTGGCTTCAGCATAAACAAAAGGGTGTTAAAACAAAAAGGGTCCTTGCTTCAGGTAAAATAGCTTTCACAAAAATTGCCCCCCCAAGGGCCCAATGGCATACCTTAAAGGTCCCACAACAAGGGGTTTCAGGCAGTACCCCAAGCCCCTTTTTTTCCAGGCCCAGAAACACACGCCCCCCTTACCCCCTTTACCCACCTCCCCTTTTATTGGTTTGAAAGCCCGGGGCTGGATTATTTGGAGCGGACCCCCTGACCCACCCCAGACCCCCGGGGCCGCCCCCTTAAAAAAAAAACCCGCCCCGGGAACCTACACAAAACCCTGCTCGGGCACAAAAAGGGCTGTTGCGGGCAAAATTACAAAAAGTTTTTTTTTTATATCACCAAAGGCCACCACCTCGGGATAAATACCTTCCCTTTCTAAAAACAAAACCCTTTCTGACCCTTCACAGTAGGTAAAAAAATTTCAAAAGCTTTAAAGGGGTTTTTTAAAGGGGGTTTTTCTCATTTACAAACATTAAAGGTTTTAAAAGCTAGGATATGCCATCAAATGTCTGAAGGTTGGGGTTCCAAAATTGCGGGAAAAGGCATCTACTAAAAAAATAAAGCCCAAAAACCTCTCTGTTTTCCGAACGGAGGGGGGATTGGGTTTTCCCAAAATAACATGAAAGGGGGAGTTCCGTTTTACACCCAAGTTTTCACCCCTGGGGCCCTAAATTTCGGACCCCCCCAATTTATGTCTAGGGGAAAGAATCCCGGGAATCACCTCTCCCCATTGAAACAAAAGGGGATTTTGGACCCTTTTTAGGAGATAGATGCAGGAACCAGAGGTGGGAGTCAGACCTATCAGACAATGAAGGCATATCCTAGCAGTATACCATCCTTCTACAAAGTAGGACAACCCCTTTTTAAAAACAAAATAAAAAAGGGGCAAAAAGAAATGTATTGCAAACAGCACTTCCCTAGCTGCTGTGGGTAAAACCAAAACCGAAGGCAAAAACCTCACAACCAGTCCCAAATACAGTTTAAATACAAATAATACTACAAAGTAAAAAATTTATTTTTAACAGAAACAAAAACAAAATTTCCCCCGGTCCCAAAAAATTAAACAAATTTTCAAAAATTGTGACAAGTTTAAAAAAAAAAATCATCATAAAAAAATTTAAACATGAAAGTTGATCCAAAAAACAATAAAAAGAACGTATCAAATATAAAGATTCACAACCTGCTCACTTTTGGTGCATTTTATGGCAGGAAAGGGTGTAAACCCCTTTCATAAATGTCTCCCTACAAGTGAGTGCAAAAAAAGAGAAAAAAAAGTGGGTATAAAAAAAGAGCAAAAAATGGGTATAAAAAAGAGATGTAAAATACACTTAAATAAAGAAAAAGAAATTCAGCTCCATACAAATAATGTTTCTAGAATTAGGAATTTGATTTGATGGAAAGAAGAGAATCCCTGAGCCAGCAAAAAGAAATAGACAGTAAAAGGAAAATAAAAGAAAATGGAAAAGTGCGTGCCACTGAAGACAAGAAAATTCTCGGCCTCACCGGCCATTCTAGCCATTGGACTTCTCTGTTCTATAGTACAGTGAATAAAACCATTAGAAAGTACATCTTGTCCTGCAAAACTTCTATGTAGGTGCAAAAATAAGAAAAAGGTATGGCTCTTGGAAGACGAGGAGGAAAAAAAAAAGTGTCAACCAAAAATAAAAAAAGGTCCTTATGGGGTTAAATCGCCTCCTTTTGCCAATTTAAAAATAAAAAAATTAAAAAGTTACACAGAAGCTGTATCGTCGCGTCCATAAGAGTGCAATCTATAAAAATATAACATCCTTTATCCCGTACGCTCTACACCATAGAAGAAAAAAATTCCAAACGGCAAAGTTGTGGGTTTTTTTGGTCATTTTACGTCTCCAAAAGATTGGAATAAAAAGTGATCAAAAAGTCACCTGTTCCCCAAAATGGAACCAATAAAAACCACACTTCAGACCACACTTTTTTGCTTTCTTTTTTTTTTCCTATTTTCACCCTCTAAAACCTCGGTGCGTCTTATAGTCCAAAAAAATACAGTAACAGACTTTATAGCAGACTTTGTTTCCCTCTGCTGGACAATGCTGCCATGTGCAGGGAGGGAGGCACAGCAGACCATCGCACCAGCTTCATCTCCCCGCAGCTTTGGGATTCGCTCTGGGCTTGCACAGCAGGTGCAGTGAATGGTCAGGTAAGATGTGATCTCCAGTTACAAGGAGGGGTAGCTGTGCTTTACTCTCTGAAGCAGAACCAGTGAGGAGGCACTAATCAGATCCAGCTATTTCCCACTTTGCAGACAGAGGATCAGGGGTCAGTGTGTGAAGCTTAAGGAGCTGTGACTGGAGAGTTGGTTGCAGCATCGTTACGGCCACGCACTGTGACATTCAGCACGGCTTCCCCAGGTAAGTAACAGGGACCTGTTGTCTCCATATGATCTCTGCGTTGTGGAGCCGATGCCCATATCCTCAGGACGTGATTTACAGCCGCTGTGGTATCAGCCGCAGAGCTGAGCCGGCCGGCCACCTGGCAGTGACATCGGTCAGTAGATTAAGTTGCTTCTGTCTGTCTCAGGGGTGCAGAAAGGGTCGGAGCCCAGCTGGCTGCCTTCTATCTGCCTCTTGGTACCGGTAGGATGACTGGTGATCGGTCAATTTCGGGTAATCTAGCTCTTAATTGCTCTTCAGACAGAGCTCAGCAAAGCACGTCAAGTCATGTTGGTGCGGAAAAAGAAGTTGGGTGTTTTGCTTTTACGACGTTCAATCTTCGCTAAAATTAACATGTTATCTGTATTCTACAGGTTGTTATGAATCTGACAATACCAAGCATGTACAGGTTCCGTTATGTTTTGGTACTGTAAAAAAATTCCAAACATTTTCTAATTTTTAAATTTGCATGGCCGCGTCATTTTCTGCAACCAATAACTTTTTGTACGAATACCTAGGACCTGAGTGAGGGGCATTTTTTTGCGGCTGAAGTGCACCTTTTATTGCTACCAGTTTGGAATACATGGGACTTTTTTGATTAAATTTATTCCAATTTTTAGGGGAAATGACCAAAATAAAGCAATTTTGGTGTTTGGATTTTTTTTTCTTCTACGGTGTACAGCATACGGGATAAATGATGTTATATTTTAATAGATCGGACTTTTGGGATGCGGCAATACCAAATGCAGAACTTTTTTATTACTTTATTTTTTTATTTGCAAAATGGCGAAAGGGGGGCGACTTGAACTTTTACCTTAATTTTGAGTCACCCTAGGTCCCTTCACCAATAGGGGGCGCGATCATTTATACAGCCTAATGCATTGTATATATAATGTATTAGGGTGTACAAAGAAAGCGTTTTTACTACTTTCTTCCTGGGGCAGGAAGTAGTAAAACAGAAAACATGGCGGTGATGGAAACCTTCACCAATGTTCACCAATCGGGAGCCCATGATTTTTCCACCCTGATCAAAATGAGAAACAGCACAGGGGGGCACCGGCACCATCCCGTGCTGTCACAATTAGCAGCTAACAGCAGGCGTCTATGCTGTGGGATAGCACTGAGGTCTCGTTACAAAGCCCGTTACCGGCAATAGGATGTACTCATACATCATATGTCGGTAAGGGGTTAAGGTGAAGCTTTTTTTTTTACCAGGGGCATCGAATGTCCGAATGTGACAAGTATATGAATACGTGCAGGAGAGAAGATGACACACGAGACCAGTCGACTGCGACCAAAGATGCTGCTGGTTTATTGCGGAAATACAGGGGCCCCTATACTGACTGGTTGCCCACCAGCTGTTGACTTTCCAGGCGGTGGCTGTATATCTTTCCATGGACACTCTGGAACTTATTGCGCAGCTGCACGGGTGGAGAGCTGGCTGTCAGCCATAGCTGGACTCTTCACCAATAAGACAGGGATGGATGATTACCGCCCCTGCCTTCCTGATCGCGGTATCAATACAGCTCAATGAGTGCTCCCGACATAAGGCTTCCAGGTGACCTCAGAAGCTGCCTATGTATTTACAGACCCAGATCAGCTCCATGGTTAGTCCAGGGGTATGTTTTTCCCCTATATTTCCCCTCTCACTGTATTTAATATATCAGCCGCAATGACAGGGGAAATCCAAAAATAAAAACCTCTCAAACTCCGCCAAGGGCGAAAAAAGATTAACCCATTATCCTATAATGTATTGCTCCTGTCATGAACTTTAACGGCCATACTCCAACAAAGGGATGGACTAGAAAGCACAGGTCCTCTCTCTGTGCAGATGGGGAGGACGGGGACACCTTCCTTCTTCCTTGAATCCTTCTCGCCTCCTCTTTAAATTCAGAAAACAAGGAGATTCACAATCAAGGGAACTTAGCAAAACCGACCACTAAATGGTGGGAAACTACAAATCCTGCAGCTCTAGAAACGAGTAGCTGCTATTAAAGAAAAAGAGATATAGGGAAGATGATGGGATGTCTGATCACTGTGTATAGGGGAGATGATGGGATGTGTGATCACTGTGTATAGAGGAGATGATGGGATGACTGATCACTGTGTATAGGGGAGATGATGGGATGTCTGATCACTGTGTATAATGGAGATGATGGGATGTGTGATCACTGTGTATAGGGGAGATGATGGGATGTCTGATCACTGTGTATAGGGGAGATGATGAGATGTCTGATCACTGTGTATAGAGTAGATGATGGTATGTGTGATCACTGTGTATAGGGGAGATGATGGGATGTCTGATCACTGTGTATAGGGAGATGATGGATGTCTGATCACTGTGTATAGAGGAGATGATGGGATGTCTGATCACTGTGTATAGAGGAGATGATGGGATGTCTGGTCACTGTGTATAGGGGAGATGATGGGATGTGTGATCACTGTGTATAGAGGAGATGATGGGATGTCTGATCACTGTGTATAGGGGAGATGATGGGATGTCTGATCACTGTGTATAGGGGAGATGATGGGATGTCTGATCACTGTGTATAGAGGAGATGATGGGATGTCTGATCACTGTGTATAGAGGAGATGATGGGATGTCTGGTCACTGTGTATAGGGGAGATGATGGGATGTCTGATCACTGTGTATAGGAGAGATGATGGGATGTCTGATCACTGTGTATAGGAGAGATGATGGGATGTCTGATCACTGTGTATAGGGGAGATGATGGGATGTATGATCACTGTGTATAGGGGAGATGATGGGATGTCTGATCACTGTGTATAGAGGAGATGATGGGATGTCTGATCACTGTGTATAGGGGAGATGATGGGATGTCTGATCACTGTGTATAGGGGAGATGATGGGATGTCTGATCACTGTGTATAGGGGAGATGATGGGATGTCTGATCACTGTGTATAGAGGAGATGATGGGATGTCTGATCACTGTGTATAGGGGAGATGATGGGATGTCTGATCACTGTGTATAGAGGAGATGATGGGATGTCTGATCACTGTGTATAGGGGAGATGATGGGATGTCTGATCACTGTGTATAGGGGAGATGATGGGATGTCTGATCACTGTGTATAGGGAGATGGGATGTCTGATCACTGTGTATAGGGGAGATGATGGGATGTCTGATCACTGTGTATAGGGGAGATGATGGGATGTCTGATCACTGTGTATAGGGGAGATGATGGGATGTCTGATCACTGTGTATAGGGGAGATGATGGGATGTCTGATCACTGTGTATAGAGGAGATGATGGGATGTCTGTTCACTGTGTATAGGGGAGATGATGGGATGTCTGATCACTGTGTATAGGGGAGATGATGGGATGTCTGATCACTGTGTATAGGGGAGATGATGGGATGTGTGATCACTGTGTATAGGGGAGATGATGGGATGTGTGATCACTGTGTATAGGGGAGATGATGGGATGTCTGATCACTGTGTATAGAGGAGATGATGGGATGTCTGGTCACTGTGTATAGGGGAGATGATGGGATGTCTGGTCACTGTGTATAGGGGAGATGATGGGATGTCTGGTCACTGTGTATAGGGGAGATGATGGGATGTCTGATCACTGTGTATAGGGGAGATGATGGGATGTCTGATCACTGTGTATGGATGTCAGGTCACTGTGTATAGGGGAGATGATGGGATGTCCGATCACTGTGTATAGGGGAGATGATGGGATGTCTGATCACTGTGTATAGGGGAGATGATGGGATGTCTGATCACTGTGTATAGGGGAGAGGATCCAAAACTTCTGTAAGTCAATTTTTTTTCCCAGCGCAGCACCATTTCACATTCATTTAGATGATATGGGTGAAGGGTTAAACAGCAGGGAATGGAGCCGGCACTTTTTCCTGCTGTTATTGGCGGGTGTCCGTTACCAGCTGACATTAGCTGCCTTTGTTGCAGGATTACTGAGTCATCCCACTACATGAACCTTACCGTCACCATGACGTATGGGTATGGTAAGAGGTAGGATATGCCATCAAAGAAGCCATTGTAGAAGAAGCAAAAGCTGGGGTTCAGTCATAGCATAGGACATTTAATGCAGCAATGTGGCCTAGAGTCCTGTACATTTGATAGATACTTAATATCTAACAGGATAAATGAGTCCATAGAGGAGCCAATGAACATCACTTTTAGGACAAACCTTAAAAAGTCATGTACTCTTCATGTATCCATCAGATGAACATCTAACCATCTCTGTTTCAAATCCAGGATGAATTTGGCTTCTTCCAGCTCCTTCAACATATGCAAAACAATATTGGTGCCTCTCACTATATCATAGTTATGCAAGGGAAATGTTTGTTTGTTTCTTAATTAGTACTGCCAAAAAGTAACATAACAGGAGATATTTCCTTTATTATATATACTAATCACATTACAAAATGAAGCTGCCAAGAAGAATAAAAAGATCTCTCCCTCGACTCGTCAGAGTACGACTACCTGCACCGGCATCTGAAGCCCTCCTATCTGCCTTCATCTCCAACTTCAGCTTCTTCCCCATGGAGAACATCCTCGTCTTCTTAGTCTTTGCTGTGGGTGAGATCACTATTGGTAAGACAGACTTATATTATTGATATAGTATATTGCAGTCTGAGTGACTTTCAATGGGAAATCATTAGTCAACCTTCATGTTCTTCTTCTTTCTCATTGTACCTTATGATACATATGATTCCAGTATAGTATGGGAAATGTCACATATTCCTTTTTTGGTACTGGCTTATGTCACACACAGAGTTATGAGGATATATGTTATGAGGTTTTATTATAGATACAGTATATTGCACTTTGAGTAACTTTCATTGGGAAGTCATTAGTCAACCTTCCAGTTATTCAACTTTTTCATTGTACCATATGATACATAGGACACCAGTATAGTATGGGAGATGTCACATATTCCTTTTTGGTCCTGGTTTATGTCACACGCAGAGTTATGTATGTTATGAGGTTATATTATTAGGATAGTATATTGCCTTATTTAGTAAATTATGATGGGTAGTTATTAGTCAGCCTTCAAGTTCTTCATCTTTCTCAGTGTTCCACCAGCAGACCATTTTTGATTCCAGTATCTTGGGATGGGAGATGCGAAATTATTCCTTTTCAGTACTGGTCTATGCCCCACAATGTACGTTTCAGGACAAACCCTCAATGAGTAGCTTACATTCATCTGATCCATCAACTGAGCCTCCGACCTTCTCCTTATTCCTTGGATCAATTTTTTCTTCTCCCGACACTTAGTAATCTGGAAAATAATATTGAATGTTCCTCCATATTGTAATTATAGTTATTCCAACTCTTCAACTTTTTTCATTCTACCATATGATACCAACACAGTAAGGGAGATGTCCAATATTTTTGGTGCTGTTTCATATCACATACAGTTATGAGGCTTAAGTGTGACCATCCTAAGTTTCATAGGACGGATGGTGAGACCCTTGAGATAGATTCTCCATCCAGATTCTGGCTATATGTCTCCTCTGGAGAGATCCAGTTCACAGGGTCTTTGCCGTGGGTGAGATCACTATTGGTGAGATAGGATTATATTATTCATATAGTATATTGTGCTCTAAGTAACTTCAGATAGGAAGTCATTAGTTAACCTTCAAGTTCCTCAACTTTACCATTGTGCCATATGATAGATATGATAACAGTATTGTATGGGAGATGTCACAAAATCCTTTTTGGTACTGGTTTATGCCACACACAGATTTATGAGAGTCAGGCAAATCCTAAGTCTTGCTGGATGGATGGTATGACCCTCAAGGTAGGTTCTCCATGTTCTGACCGTGTTTCCTCTGGAGAGATCCAAGTCACAGCTTTACCTATAAGAGCGTAATGAGGTTCTTCTCTTCTTTATGTTCGTTTTTGGCTTGGATGGACTAGATACTGAGTGACCTCATCAATGACTATGGGGATGGACTTTGTATGTTTTTGATCTCTCTAAACAAATCTTCTTTTAGGAGGGACCATGAGGTGTCAACATTGCCGGGCAATTGGCAAAGAAGACTGCCATGGACCCTCCACTGAGGGTGAAAATGAAGCTGACTTTTGTATGCAGGCAATTGAATACGACATAGTGAGTAAGTTGGATCTAAAATTATCCTGACTAACCTAGTTGTGCTTAAAGCTTAAAAATTGCAGTCATGCAATACAATGCAATAGGGAAGTCTATATGTAACATTTCCTTATCTCTTCTGTTCCTTTTCCAATTCTAAAATGCTCCGTGCTTCTTGTGACCTTGCTCCTACCACTTTATGAACTTTGACTTTTCTCCAGAATGATACTGCCCATGTCATATATAGTCTACTATACAGCAGATTGTCTTGCATCCAACTCTTCTAACTCCCATCAATCAGCTGCCATCTCTGGAGCAAGCTACATCTGGCTATACATTTCCACTGCAATTATCTGAGTGGCTGCCCACTACTACTTTGCTAGAGCAGCTCATACAGAGCACCCCTTCATTCTCTTAATGGTGTCCTTCCTTCTTTGAAGTCTATTTTCTCTGATAGAGCAGGGATCATCCTTGTAACCTAATCATAGGACTGTACAGGTCACTGCCCCCCACATAAGCAGCTCACTCGTCCCCCACTGCTGGAATATGTTGAGGATCCCATTAGCTGTAATATGTGCATGTCTCAGGAACACAATACTATTGAGAACACTATTTTTACCAATTGGAACTTATTAAAAACTCCATATTCTTTTTTCACTCAGATGGAGACAAGAAAATGACAGTCAGAAAAGGATGTCTGAATATCAAGGAGCTGTGCGATAACCATATAGTGCTGAGTGCACCTGGACTTTCCTGGTCAGCTTATCGCAAATGCTGTCACCGCGATGACTGTAATACTGGAAAAATAGAAAGTATGTAAAATATCTATTCTAAGGGCTCAGTTGGTCAGTAAAGTCCATGAACATTGGATGTATGTATTTTCCATGTATATCGTATCCCACCATATTCTATTACCACATGTAATAGACCCAAGACAATCTTTAAAGAATCCTGAACCTTCCAAAATGAAAGACAGTTAGACAATGGGCCCTCTATGACTCTTTCCCTTAAGGGACCCCCAGATGCTAAGCTATAGGTTTATAGGCCCTTGTCCATAATGTTTAGCTTAGGCACAACTTTTTTCATGTGTAACTTTGAATTGCATCATTATGAACATTCTCTCTAAGCCCCATCTGTCAAACTCACGGCCCATGGGCCAAATACGCCCCAACAACTCAATTTGTGTGGCTTTTGAGAGCTTACGCATAGCAAGCAGCAATGTATAAGGACCAAACACAGGAGGACTCTCTCCACTTTCCAAAGAGGATGCAGCCAACATTTGCTAGAGGTGGCAGCCCCAGGATAGGGAGCCACCACCATTTTAGATTCAGAGCTCTTGTGGGCACCTTCACTCTGCTTTTTTAGGCGGTGGCACAGTTCTGACAGCCCTACCCGGACAGCCTAGAGACCATCCAAGACTCTCCAATTCCCCATTGAGGACAACCATAATATTAAGGTTTCCCTAGGTGAAAATGAATTTGATACCTTTGCTCTAAGCATTTGAAGGTAATGAGCAGAGCAGGACTTAGACACTAATCCTTCTAAGCTAGGTCATACCCAGGCAAATCTGCCTCAAAAATGTCTTAAAAGAGGTTCTCAGCTCCATCACCAATAGTCTTTTAAAAGGTCCCTAAGGAGAGTATTTCACTTATCTGTGTACATGATACCGTATCCTATCCAGATCAACGATCTCTTAATAACTCACATTTATGCATCAATATTATCTTTCAACATTGAACATCTAGAGAATGGAGAGCCAAGACACATGGCTGACCACCTGCATTCTTAAAGGGGTATCGCCAGGAAGTGCCTTATCTGCTAAGAAGCAAAAGTAAACAAGCCACAGCTGAGCTGAGAGAGAGAGAGACACAGAGCACAGCACCATGCATAAGGGATCGTGTGCAATGTTCACTGAAATAATCACACTACAACTAGTGGATTCTGTATACAAAAAACAACACCTTTCTCCACAGCAGCTTGAAAGCTCCTTCATGTTCCCTGTCATCAGATAAAGCAGGGATCTACTCAGATAATCACACTACAACTAGTGGATTCTGTATACAAAAGACAACATATTTTCCCCCAGTCCCTTGAAAGCTTCTTCAGCTCCCTCTCATCAGATAAGAAGTGTGCTCTGCAGCCCGGCCAGCAGCTCGTCAGGTCGTATCTAATGCAAGCTTTTAAGTAACTAAGGGCAGGTAAGGCAGCCTGTAGCTCTCTCAGGGTGCAATTTTTTTAATCACATATATTTAGAAAAGTGATTAAATACCCATTTTGGAGGATCCCACGTCAACATTACATTGTGGCAAAACCCCTTTAAATACCGAGCAACAATTTTTATTTACATTCTCTAAAATTGCCACTTTAAAAATTATCATAAAAGTCCATCTAGAAAGCTGATTAAAAAGGCTGAGCCCAACTCCAAGTTTTAACTTCTTCCAGGGGACACAATGCTTGAGTTCAACTTGAGATCACTATACATACTCCATATGTCTGACAACATACATGGGCCAATCAAAACAAATATGAAGATGTGTCATCAAAATATTAAAATACTACAAAATTGGCAAATGTGACCTCTCTGACTAAGGCTTGGACCTGCCCACAGGGGACTAGGAGAAACCTCCAGTGGGCCCTTGGGCATGGCGGGGCACTGAGAATAGCAAGCCTATGGCTGCTTTTCAGGGAGAAAGAGGCAGAAAGCAGGAGCCCTGTACAGTATGTGCAGTCTTAAACAGTAGCTGTAGGGTGGGTCTCAAAAATCAACTCCACTGGTGGGCCCCAAGAATCAACACCACTGTGGGGCCCCAAGAATAAACTCCACTGGTGTGCCCTAAGAATCAGCTCCACTGGTGGGCCCAAGAATCAACTCCACTAGTGGGCCTGAAGAGTCAACTCCACAGATGGGCCACAAGACTCAACTCCAATGGTGGGCTCCTAGAATCAACTTCACTGGAGGGCCCCAAGATTCAACTCAACTGGTGGGCCCCAAGAATCAACCCACTGAAGGGCCCCAAGAATCTACTCCACTGGTGGGCCCCAGGTACACCAGTCTGACACCGGCTATCCCACTGGGTCCAGCAATGCCTGAAGCCTGACCTGTGTTTTTTGTATGCTTACAATGTTCCCTTTTTCTTACAATAATCTAGTGCCAGAACAGAATACCACAGCAAATGGAGTCGTATGCAAGTCATGTTTTGTGGATGGAAGCTCAGACAAATGTGAAGAAAAAGACTATGAACCCTTAGTCTGCACTGGTGATCAGCGACAGTGCATTGAGTTTAGTGGAGATGTGACACGTCCAGGTAGTAATGTTATCTATTAATGAATTGTCTTAATTGTTCGTCCACACTAGCAAGGAGATGCTAAGTAAGTCTTCTTCAATGATGGACCTGGCACACCTAAGTATTATATGGTCAGCCATTTATTTAAAATATATTAGAGGAGCTTCAGTTTATGGGGTAAGACCAGCTGATAACTGGGTCACCTGCCACTAGAAAAGGGCAGGACAGAGGGGCAACTGAACAGAGGTCTTTCGAAGTCTTTAATACCCAATTCCCTCCAACCCCTTTTAGACTTCTATCAGCAGTGAAACTTAAAGTTGTAAAAAAGTGAATTCCTATCAATAATAAGGATTATGCAGCTTTTTCTAAAATCTATTATAACACTGAAGCGGTAGGACCATTCCTACAAACAATATATGGTGTGTATAAATAAGGCATAGAAGGGGTTAAGCTGACTCCGCATCTTTAATTGGGCAGAGGTGCTTTAAAGGGAATGTGTTATTGTTTAAGTCCCATTTATATGTTAAACACATTGTTTAGGAATTTTTTTTTCAATTTTTCATTTCACTTTCAATATTTTTTAATAATTCTTAAGTCTTGCAGTTTTCACTTTGGCTACTAGGTCTTGTTTGCACTGCTTTAACAGCAGTCAGAGAGATGCTTTACAGTAGCTTCATGCACATAGGAGACTTAAGACTGACTCAGTCCCATTGACTTCTATAGGAGAGTTTTCTAGTTATGCTCTATGAACTGGGAAGAAGTCACTGTGCAGGGAGGTGAAAGGGGGAGCTG
The DNA here is from genome assembly GCA_025379985.1 of Phyllomedusa bahiana. NCBI lineage: Eukaryota > Metazoa > Chordata > Amphibia > Anura > Hylidae > Phyllomedusa > Phyllomedusa bahiana. The sequence continues at coordinate 82,391 of JAODAL010002252.1, read as the reverse complement.
TGACATCTTCTCTTGTGACTGGTGGATCCTGTGTTATCTATTCACACTGGTGTCTCCTTTCAGTTGGACCCTCTTTGTGCTGATAATGAGCAGACAACTGAGAATCTTTCTCTACAGAACAAGAAGTGTCAGACAATTATTAGGCTTAGTGGCCAAAGTGAAAACTGCAGGACTTTAGAATTATTAAAAAATATTGAAAGTGATATGGAAAATTAAAAAAAATATATAACCAAAAATTCTTAAACAATGTGTTTAACATAAAAACGTGAATTAAACTATAAGTCATTTTTGATGACATGTTCCCTTTAAGCACCACAAAGTGGAGGAAGACCTGTATCTAATCAATGTAGAGCCGCAAGTCCTGATTCTCTGTACTGGGAACTCCCACAGAGCAGAATGGAGAACTCCTTGCTCCCCTGTACCATGAACTCCCATAGAGCAGAATGGAGAACTCCTTGCTCCATTGTACCATGAACTCCCATAGAGGAGGATGGAGAACTCCTTGTTCCTTTGTACCGGGAACTCCCATGCAACAGAATGGAGAGTTTGATGGCATATCTTATTCTAATGATACCAAAGTCTGTGGTGTGAGCACCCACCTAAGTCTAAGGAATTTAGTTAGAAACACTTCGGAAAGCGCTCATCATGGCCATGTTATTTGTCATCTAGTTTGCCTTTAAACCAAGAACCAGGAAACTGATGCAGTTATGCAATGGAATTTACATCTTTATGTCTTATTTCTATTTTATTTTTTTTATTCAGGTGGAAAAGAGAAGAAATATTACATGTCTGGCTGCACCACATCTGGATTCTGTGACCTTGGAGTTTCTGTATTAGTGGGGGTCAAGATAGAAAACCCAAGATACCTGCGGTGCCCAGAAGAATTAAAGATATCCAATAAAAACTAAGCGCCCTCTGAGGATTGTTAATTGCAGATGTGAATCAAATGAAGACGGTGCATTGCTCTGCACATGTGTAGAAATGTGTCCAACAGTAAAATGACACCAGAGCATGACTAAGATGTGTTATGTTTTGTTTTTTTTTATTATTGTTTTTGATCCTTTTATTGAATCATTTTGCTGTGTCCAGTGCAGTAGCTATAGGGGGTATAGAGTCGTAGTAGAATCTATGACCGGAATCAGGTGGGTCCAAGGGTCCTTCTTACTCATAGGAGGACTATTACAGTACTGTACATGATACACTAGAGTTTGGGGGGGTACACATTTTCATCTGGGGACACAGCTGCTTTATTTAAAGTGATTTTGAAGTGGTAGCAAGATATGGCAATGACTAGTATACATCTTTAGCTGCTGATTGTTTTGGGCACTAATTCAGAGCCATTTTGTAGCTAGGCTTCTCTTTCCCCAGGGTAAGGGCATGTCCCCACGGCACGGGTTTTCGGCTGGTTTTTCAGGCGGTTTTGCAGACCTCCTGAAAAAACGTCCGAAAATGAGCACAATGGGACGCTATGGAAAACCCGTGAAGCGGTCCCCACTGCACGGGTTTTCCGCCCAGCGGTTTTTCCGCCCGCGGTCCGCCCGCAAGACATTGTACCTGCACATTCTTCCGTCCGGTTTTTGGACGGAATCTGTGCATGTCAATGTGGAGGGGGAGGGCTTTTCTCCGCTCATCGCGGAGAAAAGCCATCCCCCCCACGGCCATGGGGTCGGCCGCAAAACAGGACAAATACCGATCGGATAAATCGACCGGTATCTGTCCCTTGCCGTGTGAACGCACTCTAAAAGTTCAGTTTGTTATCTAGCACTTCATCTAGATACTGTAGTGCCCAGGTTTGGGGTGGTCTGAACCCTATGCTGGATTCCCCGGACACTGTTGAGTTGTTACCATGTGTTACTGCTCTCTGATAGGGTTGGTAAATCATGGTGCACCCTAATGGGAAATAAGTCCAGAGAGTCAGGGTTCTGCAGTCAACCAGGGCACTTTAATAGAGGAACTCAAGTGCAACACAATACAGGCAAGACACTGAGCAGCTTCTGCATTCTCCTCCCTGGTAGACAAAGGCTTTGTGCTGAGGAAAGGCCTGGGCTAGCTGCTCCTCTTTCTCTCAGAGGGTTGGATTGCGGTCTAAAGCACTGGTGTCCCAGGATCTGTAGCTCAGTCTTCTGGCTGGCTTTCTGGTTAAAGAGCTGGTGACTCAGGATCTCTGGTTTGGTATCTTCTGACTCTTCTTCTGGTTGCTCATGCATTCTGGCAGAGTCTCTTCTTGTGACACAAAATCTCTGGCTTGGTATCTTCAGAATCTTCTTCTGGTCAAACAGGCAGTCTGGCAGAGCCTCTTCTGCTAACCAGCTGTCTCTATCTTCAGAACCACAAAGAGCTTTAAGTGCTAGCCTTTATACAGTTTCTAGATGATCTTGAACTTTCTAATGGGAGGGGTGTAGTGGAGAAACACAACTCTTAGAGTCCATCGGCACGGCATTGACATAATACCATTCGGATTCTGTCGGATTCGGCCACTATTTTGTCATTTTTCGGATGGTTTTGGGGGACGGTTCTGTTCATGGTTTGCGGATTCATGTCCCCTTCAACCATCCATGTACACATATTCTGTCTGAAAACCCGGCGGAAGATTGCGCATGTTGAAAGTTTTTCGAAAAGCCGGCGATGTAAAAAAAGTCTGGCAGAAAATCCATTCAGTGTGGACTGCTGAACGGATTTTCTATTAAAGTCTATGGGGATGGTTGCTGATCGGTTTTCAGACAGTTTTCAAATCTAAAAACCATCTGTGAATCTGACCAAAAACTTGCTGTGTGGATGGACCTTAACAGCATCATTGTTTACAATTTCGGTCTCTCATATGTCTGTATAGAGCTTCCTTTCTAGCCTATGGAAATGACTCTGCATATGTTTCAGGTGGTGTAAAGGTCACTGTCTGAGTTTTCTGCTCTAAAACTCAACTGTGCATTTTCTGAAAAAGTGAAAAAGTTACTAACTTCTCAGTCCGTTAATAGCAAATCTTAGTCTCTCAGTACTAGCTGGTTATGTGTTAACACTTCCCACAGTGCAGATGAAAGTGAAAATAAACAGAACATATTATAGTAAACAACTTAAGCTGAGTTTAACAATGTAAAACAGTAAAGAAGTGCATAACGGTATAGACCATGATAGCAAGATAGTAGTGACTTTGCATAGCAGCTATAGGGTGAATGTCCACAGTCCATAGTAACCTTGCTCTATGGCTCTACAATACCTTAGTTATGATAAGCTGGTTTATTGGTAGCCCCTTGGCACTGAGAAACCAGGAGATGTGCCCTTAAAGTCCTACCAGCTAAGGTCCTGGACTAAATGCTGAAACAAGGAAATGCTAAATTAAAGAGGCTGCTGCACCCAGAGAAGCATGTCTCCGTTTTCCCAGTACAGGATCACATCCATTCAGGAGCCACACAGATACTGCAAACCAGTCCCATTGACTTGAATGGCTGTGGGTCATGTTTCCAGTTTTATTCAGCAGATCAAGGTAAACTGCACAGATGTTTAGCATATTTCTCTGATACTTTGATGTTATTATCATCTATAGAAAAGTTATGATGTTGTCAACAGCAATTAAGCAACATAAAGCAGCCATTTAGCTCCTTAACAGACTATAGACGGCGGGCGGTGCAAGTCATTTTATTGAAATGGGCACTGACCACAACATAGTCCTCTGCTCCATCAAGTGATCAGGACTCCCAATGACCAGATGGAGCCTGGGGAACATCTGTACAGTCAGTCCTGGGGACCTTGAATAGACCCAGGGCTTTTCTGTGTAACAAGCCTGTAGACATGGCACACTGTGCGCTTGCCTGACTGTTGCCTGTGTCATACTGACACAGATTGTAATGCATTAGCGTATCCATGTATGCTAATACATTACCAAGGTGTAAAAAAAAAAGTAAAATAGTTATCCCTTTCATGGGATTAAAAATAAGTAAAAAACATAAATAAGTGTTAAAAAAATTAATAAAATAAATTATAAAATAAAAATAATTTTTTTAATAAAAAATTATTGGGCGACATGTATGAACGGGCTTTACGCCTGTTTTTTGGCGTATACTGCGCCTCCCGGCCCGAATCCCCCTGTCGGACGCAAGGATGCGGTGTTAGGCGCAGTATACGCCACTGTCAGCTGCGCCCCGCATGAAGGGGCGGGCAGTGGGGGCGGTGTGGGCGCGGGGTAGGCGTTCCGGGGCGGGACGCGGCGCGCTAGAAAACTCCGAGGCATGTACGATGGCGAGTCGCAAAGCGAGGCGCAGTGCAGCGCTCGGCAGCTCCGACAAGCAGACCTGGTTTATTTTGGTCTAAATGCTACGGCGAAGGCGAAGTGAAGCAGGATCGGAACATGCGAGGAAGCAGATAGAAGATCGCGACAGAAATCTCGGTGCTCCGCTCCGTGCAGCAGGAGTATGAATCCGAAAAAATCGCCTTTATAAAGGCGGAAAACATTGTCAGAAAAGAGCTGAACCTCAAAAAATAAACATAAAAAAAAAAAAAATCACTTTCCAAAAAATCTAGAAGGGGCGCAATATCAAGAAATCGGATATTGGAAAGTGTCGGGAAATACAGTGATTCAAATTCTGCAAGCTATTCTCATTCGTCTGCATAAAACGGCCAATCAGAATAGGAGCGACAGTGAACCATTAAAACCTAGGGAGAGCTATTGACCAATCAGATCAACGGCGAGACAGTTAAAAATAACAGTAAAAAACAGAAAAGAGCTGATTGGTTGAGCTAGCGGGGCTTGGCTAGCTAAGCCAATCAGAATGGGAGCGACAAAGACCCATTATGCCTATGGAAAAATTTTGAACCAATCAAAATCCAAGGCGAGACAGTTCAAAATACAGCAAAAAGGCAGAAAAGAGCTGATTGGTTAATGCGGCGGGGGCTTGGCTGTCCCAGCCAATCAGAGCGCGAGCTACTTCTCCCATTTGTTGTCTAGGGGAGAGATGGGCGCAATGCAATCTCGGCGCCCCAGCGCCGTGGGGCATGGAGAAATGAATAAAAAAACTCATTTTTTTTAAAGTGTAAAACATTATCAGATAAAGCGCTGAAAACCTTCTTTAAAAATAAAGCACTTAAATCCCTAACAAACGGTTTGTCGCCGAGACCGGCGCTACTAGGGAATTGCAATAGAGAGAAATTGCCGGGAAATACAGTAATTCAAATTTTTTAAAGCTCTTCTCTTTGGTCGGCATAAACCACCCAAATTCAGAATAGGAGCGACAGTGTCCCATTAAAACCTATGGAGAACTATTGATCAATCAGAATAAGAGCGACAAAGACCCATTATATCCTATGTGGAGAAGTTTTGACCAATCAAAATCCAAGGCAGGACAGTTCAAAATACAGTAAAAAGACAGAAAAGAACTGATTGGCTGAGCTAGCGGTGGCTTGGCTATCCCAGCCAATCAGAGCGCGAGCTACTTCTCCCATTGTAGTCTAGGAGAGCGGCACACTGAAATTTTTCGGCGCTCAGCGCCGTGTGGCATGAAGTAATTAAAAAAAAATAATTTTATTAAGTGTAAAACTTATCAGATAAAGAGCTAAAACCTTCTGTAAAATAAATCAGTTAACCCGAACAACGCGTTTGTCGCCGAGACCGGCACTAATAGGGAATTGCAATAGAGAAATCGCCGGAAATACATTTAATTCAAATTGTTTTAAGCTCTTCTGATTGGTCGGCATAAACCAGCCAATCAGAATAGGAGCGACAGTGGCCCATTATATCCTATGGAGGAAAATTTGGGACCAATCAGAATAGGAGCGACAGGGACCCATTATAACCTATGGAGAAAAATTGACCAATCATATTCCAAGGGGGACAGTTCAAAATACAGTAAAAAGGCAAAAACGAGTGATTGGTTGAGCTAGCGGGGCTCGTCCAGCTTAGCCAATCAGAGACGCGAAAACTTTCTCATGGGGTTCTATGGGAAAAGAAATTCCGAGGGGAGCTCTGTGATTGGCTAAGTTAAAAGAGGCGCCGTTATTTTGGACCAATGGAGAGCGAGCGACGCTCCTATGGGTTTTCTAATGCAATCTGAAATAAAACTGTCCCCGGGCCAAATCAAATTATAAGACTACAGAAGTTGTCCCAATGTGTATATCAAATGAATAATAATATGGGGGTAACAAAAAAAAATATTAATTCAAAAAAAATCATGTTTTTTTCTTTATTTTAGTTATCCAAGGATCAATAGTATGGGTGCAACGAAAATAAAGAAATAAACATGATTTTTTTGAATAATATTTTTTTTCGTTACCCCATTTTATTATTCGTTTTATATACACATGGGGAAACTTCTGTAGTCTTATAATTTGATTTTGGCCGTGTACAGTTTTATTTCAGATTGCATTAGAAAAACCCCATAGGAAGTGCTCGCTCTCCCATTTGGCCAAAAAAACGGCGCCTCTTTTAACTTAGCCAATACAAGCTTCCTCCGGAATTTTTTTCCCATAGAACTCTTTGAGAAAGTAGCCGCGCTTGATTGTCTAAGCTGGACGAGCCCCGCTAGCTCAACCAAACAGGTTTCTGCATTTTACTGTATTGTTGAACTGCCCCCTTTTGAATATGGGGTGCAATTTTCTCCATAGGTTTTAAGGACTTTGTCGTTCCTATTCTGATTGGCTGGTTTATGCCGACCAATCAGAAGAGCTTAAACATTTGAATACTGTATTTCCGGCGAATTCTCTCTATTGCAATTCCCTATGTAGCCGCCGGTCTCGGCGACAAACGCGGGTTTTTCGGGATTTAACAGATTTATTTTTAAGAAGGTTTCAGCTCTTTATGTGATAATGTTTTACACTTAATAAAAATGATTTTTTTATTAATACTTCATGCCGCACGGCGCTGAGAGCGGCGATTTCATTGCGCCCATCTCTCCATAGACTACAATGGGAGAAGTAGCTCACGCTCTGATTGGCCGAGATAGCCAAGCCCCCACTAGCTTAACAAATCAGCTCTTTTCTGTCTTTTTACTGTATTTTGAACTGTCCCGCCTTTGATTTTGATTGGTCCAAAATTCTCCATAGGAAAATAATGGGAATTTGTTGCTCCTATTCTGATTGGTTTAATACTCCTTCATGGGTTTAGAATTGGGGCCCCTGTCGCTCATATTCTGATTGGTCCAAAAATTCTCCATAGGATATAATGGGTCTTTGTCGCTCCTATTCTGATTGGCTGGCTTCTGCCGACCAATGAGAATAGCTTACATAATTTGAATTACTGTATTTACCGGCAATTCTCTCTATTGCAATTCCTTATGTAGCGCCAGTCTCGGCGACAAATGCGTTGTTCGGGATTTAATTGATTTATGTTTATATAAGGTTTCAGCTCTTTTTCGGAGAATATTGTACAACTAATAAAAATTATTTTTAATTAATACTCCATGCCGCACGGCGCAGAGCGCCCCAAAATTGCATTGCGCCGATTCTCTCACAGACTACAATGGGGGAAGTAGCTCGCGTTCTGATTGGCCGGGAGAGCCAAGCCCCCGCTAGCTCAGCCAATCAGCTCTTTTTTGCCTTTTTACTGTATTTTGAACTATCCCGCCTTTGATTCGATTGGTCAATAGTTCTCCATAGGTTTTAATGGGTCTCTGTCGCTCCTATTCTGATTGGTCAATAGTTCTCCATAGGATATAATGGGTCTCTGTCGTTCCTATTCTGATTGGCTGGGATAGCCAAGCCCCCGCTAGCTTAACCAATCAGCTCTTTTCTGAATTTTTACTATATTTTGAACTATCCCACCTTTGATTTTGATTGGTTCAAACTTCTCCATAGGCTATAATGGGTCTTTGTCGCTCCTATTCTGATTGGCTGAGCTAGCTAAGCCCCTGCTAGCTCAGCCAATCAGCTCTTTTCTGCATTTTTACTGTATTTTGAACTGTCCCGCCTTTGATTCTGATTGGTCAATAGTTCTCTATAGGCTTTAATGGTTCACTGTCGCTCCTATTCTGATTGGCCGGTTTCTGCCGACCAATGAGAAAAGCTTTCAGAATTTGAATCACGGTATTTCCCAGCAATTTCCAATATCCTAATTCTTGAATTAGGATATTTGGAAAGTGATTTTGTTTTATGTATTTTTTTTTTTTGAGGTTTGAACTCTTTTCTGGGGAAAGTTACCCGCCCTTTATAAAGGCGATTTGATTCATACTCCGCACCGACATGTGGAAGATTTCTCGCTGTTTTCCAGCCTGTCTTTGCATCGGAACAGATTTTTGGTGCAGCCCCGCACTGCGCCTCAGTCCCCGCACTGCACCCCACACACTGGCAAGGCGCGGCGGACTTTTCCCTGCATGTATGAGTGCGCTACCTCCGGCGGCGAATCTTTGGCGCAGCCCCACACTGCGCCAAAGTCCCGCACTGCGCCTAACACACTGGCGCAGATTTCGCCAGAAAACTAGCGGAAAAGCGCGCCCCGACCCGGCGAGCTTCATACATGTCGCCCATTGTGTCTATATTACACACAAAAAAAACAAACCTACGCATATTAGTATCGACACGACCATAATAACCCGTAGAATTCATGTACCAATTTATTTAGTGTGAACTGTGATTGGGGTAAAAAAAATAACAAAACAAAAAAAAATTAAAAATGTAAAAAAATTATGCACCCAAAAAGTACAATTTCTTCCACATAAAACAAGGCCTCATACATTTGCACCATTGAAAAATAAAAACGTTACGACTTGGAATACAGGGAGGAAAAAACTAAAACAATTTTGCTGGTCATTAAGTCCTTTTCAGGCTTGGGACTTAAGGGGTTAACCAACACAGTCATCATCAAATTTAAGATGACAAAATTGGGCTTATTTGGTATTGGATAAGGATGGTTTAGGAGTGACCTTTATCAACTGGACCGCAAAGATGCGGCTGGATGGTAGACCTTAAGAATCAGGTCTTCGGGTGGTCGCAAGATAACTCACTCAGTATGTATAAATATATGGAAAGCCAATAATGATCTTGTTATACCCAGAGCAATAACCCAAGAGGGCATCCCCTAATTTAAATCAAATGAAGGTTTACCACTAATGTAGTTACAGCAGTCACACAATGCAAATCTTCACCACACTATGATAGCTGACTCATAGGGATTGTGTTTCTTACTGTACGTGGATCAATATAGCTCTAAAATAATTGGTTGAACTTGATGTGGGCAATAGCTCAACTTTTTACTCCATTTAAAAAAAAAAAACGTGTAATAGACTATACAGCAGATATAGGAAAGGGGTGTTCCCTTCTTGCACTTTGAAGTCATGTAGCATCAAAGTGTGATGAGAGAGAAGGACGGAGCAGCGAGCTGTAAGCACGGGGTCCAGAAGGACGGGGTCTACTTCTTGCTACAAAGCAGCACATACTTCTCAGCGAGGACCACTTGCTTTCAGAGACTTTCTGCTCACATCCCAGACTGCAGCACTAGAGATGAGGAGAGGAAACTCTACATCTTCCTGTAGGAAGAAGGGTCAACGGTGGAAATAGCTTCCCACTATCGGCTACATGTATGAAAACTGTCTAGGTCTAAAATTCACTTTGTTGCCCATAGCAGCCGATCAGAGTTCCCTTTCCATTTCATATAGTGTTCTGGAGAAATGAAAGGGGCGCTCTGATGAGTGAATTTTAGACCTAGACAGTTTTCATACATGTGGCCCTATGTGTCCACATGTCACCAACTGAGAGGAACATCAAATACCATAGACTACCAACCACCCACCAGATTCCCCTCTAACTCTATACCCACCCCACCTACCTCACTTTGGCAGTGCTAAAATGTATCTGGACCTGTCAATAAAGCTTTATTGATTATTGATATTGAAGAGTGAGAGAGAGGGAGAAGGAGAGGGGGATGGAGAGAGAGAAATTTGGCATAGATAGACAGATAGATAGATAGATAGATAGATAGATCCATAGATAGACAGATAGATAATGGATAGACAGATAGGTAGATAGATAGTGGGACAGACAGACAGACAGAAGACAGACAGACAGACAGACAGACAGAGAGGATAGCGATAGATAGGAGAGAGATAGATAGAAGATAGATAGACAGACGGAAATAGATAGATAAGTAGATAGATAGATAGATAGATAGATTAAAGATAGCCCCCCCCCAGACAGAGACAGACAGACAGACAGACAGACAGACAGACAGACAGATATGAGGATGTAACTAGATAGATAGATAGATAGATAGATAAGAGATAGATAGATATGAGATACATAGATAGATAGATAGACAGACACCTACATAGATAGACAGACAGACAGACAGACAGATATATAGATAGATAGATAGATAGATAGATAGATATGAGATAGATAGATAGATATGAGATAGATAGATAGATAGATAGATAGATAGATAGATAGATAGATAGAAGAAGATAATAGATAAGATAGATAGATAGATAGATAGATAGATAGATAGATAGATAGATAGATAGATAGATAGATAGGATTAATAACAACAAAAAATATGAGAATAGATTCTATATGGGAAATGTAATATCTATTTTATGTATTCAAGGTTTCCCTTTTTTTTTTTTTCCTATTGGACATTGACCAGGTCTAAATATACCGCTTTCTTTCTATTCGTTCTTAGTTTGACCGGTACTTTTGAATCTTGAAAACACGGAGTTACTCCAGGATATAGATTTTTAAATTAAATTTTATGATTTGTTGATAAATAGATGCACTCTGAACACGTGTCACATATTTCATTATATAGAGTTTTTTTTATTTAACTAAGTTAAATAGGATCAATAACAACAAAAAATATGAGAATAAATTCTATATGTATGATGTATTTTATGTATTCAAGGTTTCCCTTTTTTTTTTTTTTTTTTTTTAAGCACTTGGAGAGTTAATTTTAAGATGCTTTGATTGACAGTTTTCTGATCCAATGAGATTTTGTTAATGAAGTGATTGACGTAATCAAGATACTATTGGAACATACAGTACTTTGTGTTATAAATGAGATGTGGAAAAAAGTTTTATATTACCTCTGATGACGCACTAAGTTGGAGCGCGAAACGCGTTAGGTCTATGGTTTTTTTTAATCAGTTTAGGATAATATCCTTGCTGTTTTAGAAATAAAATTCAGAAGTTTTCTATATACCAGCCTTCATCATTGGCATTTACTTATAATCCACGTGCGCCGGTTCGCCAGTTTTGTTTGTTGCATGCTTCCTTTCCAGCATCTAGGATCGCTGGAAAAGAACCGTGGCTGCCGAGAGAAGGATTAAATCCCATACATGTTTATGATTGTTGTGCCTCTACAATACGAGCACAACCACTTCAGGTGAGAATCTGCACCTTTGTTATTAATATATTTGAGACGTATTTCACTATTGTGCGCCCCCGTGTCTTGTTTCTTTTTTGGCTATTAGATATATAGTTTATATATATATAATTTACCCACCTACCTACTGGGGGGCCCCAAATCTATCTGTTTTCTGGGGGGTCCTAATCTACCTACCTACTGGGTGTCCCCTAATATACCTACCTTCTGTGGGAGCCCTGATCTACCTACCTACTGGAGGGGGCCCTAATATACCTATCTACTGGGGGGCCTAATCTACCTACCTACTTGGGGTCCCCTAATCTACCTATGTACTGTGGAACCTCTAATCTACCTGCATACTGGGGGGCCCCTCCTACGGGGGGCGCCTATCTATCCACCTACTGGGGGGGCTTTTTTACCTACCTACCTACTGGTGGGCCCTTATCTACCTACCTACCTATTGGGGGTCTCTATATACTGGGTGACTCAATTTGCCTACCTTCTTGGGGCCCTATATACCTACCAACAAGAGGGGGACCTATATACCTATTTACAGTACCTATAAGGAGCCCTATATAACTAATTACTTATGAGGGGGGCTATATACATAACTTCCAGAGCACTAAGGGGATCATTATTACCATTTGTGGCACTATGGTTGGTGAGTCTGTATATGGGAGGGGGGCACAGATGGGAAGATTATAAAAAAGTGAGGAGTCTCAGGTGTTTGTGTTGTAAATTCTGCAGGAACGAGTGGTGGCCAGGAGAAGTCATCATGGAGTTTTGGACCGAACGGAGAAGAAAAGGGAAAGTAAGCAACTCATCAGATGAGACATCACCTGTGAGTCACTAAATGTAATTGCACTTAGTGCAAAGCACCTACTGTATGTACCTGGTATCTACCACTATAGGGTCACTGTATGGTTTTGTTGTTTGTCTTGATGTAATGGTTTATACTCAGTAACAGTATGGTGGTATTATTCACTATCTTTATAGTGGAGATGTGGATTATTGTACAAAAAAATGTAAAGTTATTTAATGTAAAGAAACATGTATAAAAGTATGGGGAATTTATTGACCAGTATACACAAGTCAAAACATTCAGGTTCTCAAAGCAGGATGCTTATGCAAAATAATGCCTCTCAACTGCCTCCCCACCAGTTCTGTGGACAAACTCTCGGGCCCTTTCCTTCTCTCTCTAATGGGGTACTTGCTTGCAATGGTACGATACCTGCCGTGGCCTCCTTATCCTCAACTCCAATTCCTCTCTCCTAGGACAATCTCTCTCACTGCCCTTATGTCTGTCTCTTGGCTCATTCCCCTCTCCCAGGACAGCTTCCAAAGCTGCCTTGATATCTGTCTCTGCTTCCTCTCTCTCCTGTCTGTCTGCTCCTCCTTCTCTCCTTCTTTTCCTCTCTGTGAGTCACAGGCAGATGTTATCCTCCTGCCTGGTCACCACACTGCCGGCTAGCCTAGGAGATTATCCAAGATACTGGAACTTCTTCTTAGCTGTCTGAACTCAACACATGGCAGACCCTCCTTATAACTGTGTACCTGCAGCCCCTACTTCATTCATATATTTTATTTAATTTATTTTGGCTTTATTTCATCTTGGTATATATTGATTTACTGGCTATAGTGGCTCTACTATCGTCCCTTGTTTTTTTGGGGGATTCTATCTATCTATCTATCTATCTATCTATCTATTTATCTATCTAACCTGTAGGGATATTACAGACCACATTTATTCATAAGGGGTTGGTCCCCTTATGAATAAAGGTGGTCTGTAGCATAATGTATGTGAATTATATTGTATATGTTATATAAGGTATAGTGTGTTTGAAAGGGGTTAACGGACTTTTAGGGCTTATTTAGGGCAGATAGAAAATAGGGCTGGGCCTGCAGCTAATCAATGTGAGGAGGAGGTAGGGGAAAATCTGAAAACAGTCTGAAAGTCCAACCAAAAACCTTGCCGTGTGGATGGACCCTAACAGCAACATCGTTTATAATTTCAGTCTCTCATACATTTGTATAGAGCTTCCTTTCTAGCCTATGGAAATAGCTCAGCATATATTGGGGGACGGTTCTGTGCGTGGATTTCAGATTCGCCGTCTCCCTCAACCATTCATATGCACATATTCCATCCAAAAACGAGCCAGAAGATTGTGCACGTTGAACGTGTTTCAAAATGTTGGCGGGGGAAATAAAAAATTCCGGCAGAAAATCTGTTCAGTGTGGACTGCTGAACGAATGTTATATTAAAGTCTATTGGGATGGTTGCTGGTCGGTTTTCAGATGGTTTTGAAATCCGAAAAGCCAAAACCTTGCCGTTTTGACGGACCCTAACAGGCACACAGTTATCAGAAGGGTCTGCCAGACAGTTAAGAAGAAGTTCCAGCATCTGGGATCATCTCCTAGACTAGCCGGCAGTGTGGTGACCAGGAAGCAGGCTAACATCTGCCTGTGGCTCACAGAGAGGAAGTGAAGGAGAGAAGAAGGAGCAGACAGAAGGGAGAGAGGAAGCAGAAACAGAAATTAGGACAGCTTGGGGAGAGGTCCTGGGAAAGTGTTAGGTAAGAAACAGACTTCAGGGCAGTGAGAGAGACTGTCCTAGGATAGAAAAAATGGAGCTCATCACAAAGAGACAGATGTAAGGGCAGTGAGAGAGATTGCCCTAGGAGCTGAGGACAAGGAAGCCAGAAGAAGCAGTGTACCATTGCAGACAAGTAGCCCATTAGCGAGAGGAGGAAAAAGCCAGAGTGTTTGTCCAGAGAACTGCTGGGGAGTCAGTTGAGATGCATTATTTTGTATGAGTATCCTGCTTTGAGGATTTGGATGTTTTGAAACTTGTGTATACTGATTCTGAACTACTTTTATGCAAGTTTTATGACATGAACTACTTTTACATTTTGTCGTACATTAGCAAAAAATATTGAATTTTGTCTATTTTAGCCTGTTATTTTCTTTTGAGTTTTCCACTCATCAGTCTGACGCAATTTGACACACGTAGCTTTATGTAGATGTAGTCATCTTTGGCAATGAAAATAAGGAAGGAAAGTCCTTAATCTGCCTTTGAAGTTAATGCAAGAAATTATTGTGAGCCATCTAACTATTGGCATGTACAGTAGTGGCAAACATTGCCTGAGGCTCCCGAATCGTTAAGATGTAGAATGAGTTCCTGGCTGCCACTGTCACATCTGAAGCTCAGTCTGTTACATACGTCTAGATTATTGGATGAAATAATAATACAGTTTGCATAATACCACTATGGAAGAATCAGAAAAAGTTAATGAAGGGAGATGAGGTCTAACAATATGGGATACTGATCACTGTATACAGTGGAGGGCATCCAAAACATCAAACTATACCATATATCAGCTCTGGATGTAGGGCTAAGCGGATTTGACAAACCTAGCTGGGCACTAGGGTTTCCTTATCTTGGGGGGAGGATCATGGTGATCTGAGTAAATATTATGTGCTTGGCTAGATAAGGGTGGGCAGTCAATGACAAATAATTGTGACTTTGTCCGCCTGGGACCTACATATTCCTTGAGCTGGCCTTGTATCTTTATAAAGGGTTTAAGTAGGGGGCAATGCTTGCGGTGTACCTAAACTCTGATCTACAGTACATGGGTTGATTAATATGATCTAATAGAAATGTTAAGGTGCCATCCCCGCCAAAATGGAGAAGTCTAAAAGGGGAAAACTACTTGAAGGAATGTTGTACCCATGGACTTGATGGTGATATGCCATCAAAAGCAGACACAAGGCCATACTTACTGCTCAATGGCTGGACACAGAACCTAATCCCAGTAAGAGACATTATAAGTAGAGATGGGCGAATTGATTCTAATGAAGTGGAATTTGTTTAGAATTTCAGGAAAACTTCGGTTCTGAACGAAGTCGAACTTTGGAGTACTTCGCGTGCACGAAGTGTGCTTTTGATTGATAAAATGGCTGCGAGCACATGGAGTTACATGGGGCAAAGAACTCTGGGAGGAAGAAGGGCATAGCGTGCATGACATGTGCAGAGATGAAGCCAATCATAGACCGGCGGGATTCTGTGACGTCACCGCACTATAAAGTCCGGGCGCGACGCTGGGAGCTCATACCGCTCTCACTGTACTTATTAGTGGGAAAATGCTGCCAGGCTGCTAATGATATCTCTTACTAAAGAACTCATTTTTATACAGCGATTTTTGGGGGTGTCACAGCTTATCTCAGAGACTGCTTCTCTTATCGTTCTATTTCTGATTTTGTGGGGTATTGGATCTGAAGTCCAATCCAGGGGTTAATTAAGCGTTGTTCTGCTGCTGTGGTGACTAAAAGAAACCGTCTTTTTCAACGGCAAAAAAGACAATTTTCCTGTAGGATAATTCATAACTGAAGGTTAATACAAGTTTTCCTCTTGTTTGTGTAGCGTAAAAATACACACCATTGTAACACGCTACAATGATCGTAGTTTTTGGTTGCTCAATTCTTTTGTGCAATTTACATCCAGGGTTAATTAAGCGTTGTTCTGTGCTGTGGGACAAAAAGAAACCATCTTTTTCACCGCCAAAGAAGCAATTTTGCTTGTAGCATAATTCATATCCGAAGGTAAATTAAGCCTGTTTGTCCCTTTTAAAATTCAGAAAAAATACACAGTGTTTTTAAACGACACATACAAGTAAATTTTTTCCGGGCCATTTGTGGAGCGCAATTTATATCCAAGGGTACCCAAGCTTGTTACTGGGTTAATTGGAGTCAAATACAGGGTGTGTTTTTTATCAGGGTTGTGTCGGTGGGTTGTGTCGGTGGAAAACGTCAGAAAACAACAAGTAGTTGGCAATGGCCCGGGAGCGGGTCAGCGGCCCTCACCTGTCCTCAACCCGCCTCTGTCCCATCCGGTTCCCTCAGCCAGAGCGCTACTATTGGTCTGGGCTCAGCGCCACTATATAGCGAGGATAAAACAATTTGAGGAGGGCATTCAGCAGCTACTTGGTAGCAAAAGAAATGGGGCCAATTATCCCTGCTTCTTGCAGTAGGCGGCAAAGTATAGATGTTGAGAGTGGCATGGGAGGTCATGTTTGAGGGTCAGCCTCTGCATACCAAGCCCGGGTGATGAGGACAGCAGTGAGGGAAACACAAATAGAGATGATGTAGCCGACCGCACTTGGGAGCCGGGTGAGGCAAGGGCTTCATCATCGTCAGGAGAAGTGGGCGTCAGCTTGCGTGTCAGGCAGCGGCGCAGCCAGCAAGTGGGTTGTGTGGTCATGAGTCAGCAGGATAGCAGCAGTGTGAGGTCGGGACCCAAAGGCCACGGGTAAAAACCCGCTTCACAGGTCCAAGAAAGTAGCGGCACAGGGTCTCAGCGAGGCATCGGCGGCAGTAGTCACTCAGTGCGGAGCGTTGGCGGTAAAATCAGCTACTCGGCGGTGTGGCAGTTCTTTGCTAAGACACCGGAGGAGCCGAATATGGGTATATGTAGAATCTGTAGGCAGAAAGTGAAGCGTGACCAGGGAGCTAACGTTGGCACCACGGCCCTGCGTCAAACACATGCAGCGTCACCATCCAGTGGCCTGGAGAAAACATGGCTCAGATGGGTGGCCCATCCTGCCACCTCGCAGCAACAGCAGCAGCAGCGCCTAATGGAACGCATGCCATTGCAGCCAGTCCAAGCCCCAAACCACCTCTGCAAAAGGGAGCTGTTTCTCTTTGACATCATCTCCCGGTCCAGATGCTCCTGCTCCTCGCTACTCATGGCGCCAGCAGTCGTTCAGCAAGGCAATTGCAAAGAGACAACAGTATGCGTCCAACCATCCTAAGGTGCAGAAGCGGGCCGTGCTCCTCTCCAAGTTGTTGGTACTGCAGTTCCTCCCTTTCCAAATGGTGGACTCTGCACCGTTCAGAGAACTAATGGCTTGTGCCGAGCCGAGATGGAGATTCCAAGCCGTAATTTCTTTTCCAAAAAGGCAGTACCGCACTTCATAAAATATGTAGAACAGAAGGGGGGCCCAGTCCTTGAGCTTTTCGGTTTGTTTCCAAGTTGCATGGCAGGGGCGGACATCTGGAGCTGTAACTACAGTCAGGGCCAGTACATGTCCTTTACGGCCCATGGGTGAATGTCCCTTCTGGCTCGGGCACACCAAAAACCTGGACAGGAGACGCCGCTTTCTCCTCCACGTTGTCAAACTGCGGCTCCTTCGCCAATTTGTCCCCTCCTCCTCCCCCCCCACCTCCACCACCATCTCAGCCTCCACAAGTACTGCCCCCATCATCCCACATGTGTAGGGCACAGCGGTGTCACGCAGTTCTACACCTGGTTTTGCCTCGGCGAACGAAGTCACACAGGGGAGGAAAACTGCTCCGCGTCATGCAGCAAGAAATAGATGGTGTGGCTTTCTCCGCGCCAACTGCAAATCGGAACCATGGGGGACGGACAATGGGAGGAACATGGTGTCCGCGCTGCACCGAGGAGGGATGGTCCATGCGCCCTGCATGGCACACGTGTTCAATCTGGTGTGAAAAGGTCCTGAAGTCTTCCAACGATCTTCAGAACATTCTGAAAATGGCCAGGAAACTGTGCATGCACTTCATCCATTCCTACAAAGCCAGGAAAAACCTCCTCGAGTTGCAGCGCAGAAAACGGCCTCCCCAACACACTCTGATATGCGATTTTTTCCCCTGTTGGAATTCCACCTGCACATGTTGGACCGACTGTATGAACAGAGAAAGGCCATTAACGATTTTTTGATGATCCAGGCGGACGGGAAAGTACTCCCTGTGTAACTTTGATGTCAGCCAGTGGCAGCTCATGCGTAAACACCTGCCGTTTGTTGAGGCCATTCGAGGAGGCCACGTTATTTGTCAGTCGCCAGGACTAGGGGAAAGAATAACGTCATTATCCACTGCTTCATTTCCTGGAACAGATGCTGACAAATTCTTTTGTTCCTGGGCAGGGGATTTGGGACGTGGCGACTTACATCTCGTGGCCAACATGAGTCCGGTGGGGACTGAAATGGAGGAGGGGGAAGGAGGGACATTGGAGCAGAAGCATTGTCTGGTGAAATGATTGGATTTTCTACCCCAGGTGAAAAAGGAAGGAGGAGCAGAGCAGCTGGAGGATGTAGATGGCCCATGGGGAAGACGAGGCAGATGACCCCAAGCACCGTGACAGAATACAGTGGAGATGGAGGCAGGGGAGCCCCTCAGAGTCACTATGGGTTTGCAGAGGCCCGCAGCATGCTGATTTGCCGGGCAAGTGACAGCCCAATAGTCAGCATCCGGCAGGGGGTTTACTTCTGGCTCTCCACCCAAAATTGGACCCCTCGCTACCGGTCCAAAATGGGAGCCTTTTTCCCAGCTATTGAGAGGGAGGACAAACTCAAATACTAAGGGAAATCCTCCGTAGTCAGTTGGCCGCTGACAAGTGCGGCATCGTCCCTCCTCTGACAGGTCTGACCGGGAGGTTCTTCACTGCTCACGTACTACTGCCGCGGCTGCTGGGGGAAGGTGGGGGGGTAGGAGCAGTGACAGCTCCATCAGCAGCAACCAAAGTCTGGAGTCACTGATGAGCAGCTTCCTTCACCCGCGTAGTGAGAGGGTTAGTTCCCAGCACAGCACAGCAGGACCTGGAGCAGTCCCTGAACCAACGGGTGGTGGCCTACTTGGACAGCACTCTGCCACCCCAGTTAGAAGATCCGCTGGACTACTGGGCAGCCAAACTGGATGTGTGGCCGAAAACTTGCCGATTGCAGTGGGAGAAGCTGTCCTGCCCGGCCAGTAGTGTGGCATCAGAGCGGGTGTTCAGTGCGGCGGGGGCCATCGTTAACCCCAAGGAAACCCGCTGTCCACGGGAAATGTGGAACGAATGACCTTTGTCAAGAGGAATCAGGCGTGGATCAGCCAGGATTTCCACACACCAATGCCGTAGGCGTCAGACTACATCAGACTTGACGCCTCACCCATCCTGTGAGAAATGAGTCTGGGTTCAAACACCTGCCTCAGCCACTATTCTGATCCCGCCACCCCCTAAATGTACACATCTGCTGACAGTTTTCTCCATCTGCCACCAACCATCTTTACCAGGGACTGGTATTGCCACCCCCCCACACTCTGTCATTGTGCCACTCTATGACCTCTGCGGGCTGTTGTGGGGGCCGTGGACATCCACACTGTGTCATTGTGCCACTCTCTGACCTCATGCTGTTGCCCCTGCCGCCGTCACCTCCACTCTCTGTCATTGTGCCACTCTGTGGCCTACTCCTGTTTTAGCCACCTCCAGAATGTCATTGTGCCACTGCCTGTGCTCCTGCTGCTGGTGCCGTGCCCTCCACACTGTGTCATTGTGCCACTCTGTGGCCTACCCCTGTTATTGCCACCTCCAGAATGTCATTGTGCCACTCTCTGACCTCATGCTGCTGCTGCTGTGACCTCCACTCTCTGTCATTGTGCCACTCTGTGGCCTACTCCTGTTTTGCCACCTCCAGAATGTCATTGGGCCACTGCCTGACCTCATGCTGCTGCGGCCGTGCCCGCCACACTGTGTCATTGCGCCCCTGTCTGACCTCAGGCTGCTGCTATGGCTGCTGCCGTGACCTCCACACTGTGTCATTGTGCCACTCTGTGGCCTACTCCAGTTTTTGCCACCTCCAGAATTTTCATTGTGCCACTGTCTGACCTCATGCTGCTGCAACCGTCACCTCCACACTCTGTCACTAATGTTGCCACCTGAACCCTCAGCTTGTTTTTTTCCAGCTTTCGCTCGCATGACTTTATCAGGCTACATTCCCGCTTCAGTTTTTTGGTCGTTTTGCCCTCTTAAGTGCCCAGGGAATTTTTTAGTGAAGCGATTCTAATACGCGACAGTTATGTCCGTGTCATACTAAAACACAACATTGTTTGAAGACCAAACCAAGCTCCCTCTGAATATTTAAGCATGGCACAACGTTCTACAGCACCCTACAGGCTCTGTGCAGCCTGGAAATAGCTTTTTGTAACGCGATTTGTCCCGAAGTAATTCGGACCGGAACGAATTTTGTCGGAAAATTCGGCGAAGTGACCGAATCGAATTTTTGAGAAATTCGCCCATCTCTAATTATAAGCTCCGGTACCACATGGGAGAAAAGTAACAGGTGCAGCTCGCTAGTAAACAATTGCTCACTCACACATCCACACATAACTATTTAACTTTCTCCTTTATAAGCCCTATCCATATTCAATTGTAATACTAGCAATCACCCTCTCATGGATAGAAGGCAGGGGCGTTGCTAGGGTCCTAAAACATCCGGGGCTCGGGCCCTTTGTGTTTTTCTGGTTATGTCTGTGTTCACACAACATTTTTTACGCCTCATTGTGAAAATGTGGGGTTTTTTTACGGAAAAACCTTCTGTTCCTGTCACTTAATTTTCTGCACATCCCACACAGATCCCCGTCAAATCTCCTCAGCAGTCACTGTACATAAAAATCACCAATGCAAATTACTTTTTCAGAACTTTCACCTACCCTAAAAACAATACCCAAACAGTCACCAAAACATTTCCACTTTCACATGGAGCAAATTACCAGACAAGTGATGTTACTAAAACCCTCCTACAAAACCAAGACCCCAAACTATTTACTACTTAAGGCTCAAATAATTTCCCGCAGACCCTGACCGAACGCAACCCCCATTGTGAAATATCAGCTGTACACAGCTCTGATTACATATACCACCGCCATACGTGACCAGATTAGGTTTGATTCTAGCTGTATGTAGACGCTCTGCGACTATAAGTGATTACACTGCTGTTAACATTAGTGACCTCACCCGGGGGACACTTTTTCTGAAACAGCGCGTTCACTCTCCCTTCTCTTCTCCATCCGTTACACCTTCATGCTGATTGCTCCCCGGGCCAATACTCGTCCCTGAGGATTTGGACACAAATTTCTTAGAATCCTCACATTTCAGCAACTCCCCAATTTTTAGGTATAGCAGTCCCCTCAGTTAGGTATTAAGGGGCACTAAAGCATATTTTGGGGCCAACAGGCAAGGTATATAGGAGCCACAGGCAGGATATAGGGGGCAACCCGGCATATAAGGGGGGGCACAGCAAATATATGGGGGCACTAGGCAGTATATGGGGCCACAGGGAATTTATGGGGGCACTGAGGCGGTTATATGGGGCACTTAGGGAGAATTAGGGCACTGAGGCAGAATATAGGAGCACTGAGCAGTATATTGGGGCCCCGGCTGTTTTTGGGGGCCACAGGCAGGGATATGGGGGCCACAGCAGTATATGGGGGCACAGTCAGGCCTTTTTAAAGGGGCACAGGCAGCTATGGGGGCCACAGGGCAGGGATATTGGGGCCACAGGAGGGAATGGGGCCACAGGGAGCATATGGGGCAACAGGCCCGGAATATAGGGCACCAAGGCAGATATGGGGGCCACAGGCAGGGATATGGGGGGCCCCCCCCCGCATAATATGGGGGCCACAGGGAGGGGTATGGGGGCCACAGGCAGGCATTAAAAGGGGACAGGCAGTAATAGGGGGGCCGCGGGAGGGGAAAAGGGGCCGCCCGGGAGGAATGGGGGCCACAGGGGAGGCATTAAGGGCAAGGCAGGCTTTTAGGGGGCATAGGCAAATATAAAAAGGGCACAGGCAGTATATGGGGCCACAGGGAGATATGGGGGCCACAGGCAGGGATTAAGGGCACAGCAGTAAGGGGGGCCCCAGCAGGGATATGGGGGCCACAGGGAGGCTTATAGGGCCACAGGGGGGATATGGGGGCCCAAGCAGGAATGGGGCCACAGGATTATTTGGGGGCCCAGGGAGGGGAAGGGGGCCACAAAACAGCATATGGGGGGCCCCAGGCAGTATATGGGGGACCAGGCATTATAGGGGCCAGCAGAATGGGGGGCCCCAGGGGAGGCATTTTAGGGCAAAGCATATAGGGGGCCACAGGGAAGTAATTTGGGGCACAGGCAGTTATGGGGCCACAGGGAGGGATTGGGGGCCACAGGGAATATGGGGGGGCACAGGCAGATATGGGGCCACAGGCAGGCATTATAGGGCACAGGCAGTATATGGGGGCCCCAGGAGGGATTATAGGGGAAGGCAGTATATGGGGCCCCAGGCAGTATATGGGGGCCACGGCACATAGGGGGCACAGGAGTAAGGGGGCCCCCAGGCAGGGATTATAGGGCCCAGTCAGGTATGGGGCCACAGGCAGGGGTATGGGGCCACAGGCAGGCAAATGGGGCCCGGCAGTAATAGGGGGGCCCCAGGCAGGCATTATGGGGGACAGGCAGTATTTAAGGGGCACAGGCAGTATAATAAGGGGCCACGGCAGGCATTTTGGGCACAGGGAGGATATGGGGGGCCCCAGGGCAGGATTAAGGGGCACAGGCAGTATATAGGGGGGCCACAGGCGGCATTTTAGGGGGACAGGGAGTATATGGGGGACAGGATAAAGGGGGCCACGGACATTATAGGGGGACAGGCGGATTTTGGGGCCACAGGGAGGCATTATGGGCACGGGAGTATAAGGGCACTGGGCAGGGAAACGCTTTAAAAAAAAAAAACATAATACTCACCTTACTCCCCCGGCGAGCGCGTCGTCCTCTTCAGCCCCCTCCTCCGCAGCTCCCGGCGCACGGCCTTAGCCTGTGCGCCCAGGATAGCAGCGTCCGATGACATCACATCATCGCGACCTGCCCGGGGAGGGGGCACGGGGCCGGGGCCCGGGGCCTCACCTGTGAGGACCCGGCGGCCCCGCATGTGGACCCAGACCCTCCACACGTCTCGGGGGAGGGAGCCTCGCTCTCTGCTCCGCAGAACCCCACTGCATGTGCGCCACGGGCACATGCAGCTTTAAGGGCCATCGGTGCTCAAGCCACGGGAGCGGGCCCGGGCCCGGGGGACTCGGGGGGACAGGGAGTTTTTTCGGGGCCCAACCCCGAATAAAAAACCCAGCGACGCCCCGAAGAAGGTGGTTGAGTGGTTTTTTTACATACTTTTTATTTAGCAGCCTCCTCATGTATGATATTGTGACTTTTTTGCATACTCGTGTGAACTGGTACTTATTCAATGTGCAGTTTTTACTGGGCAGTTGTCCCCCTAGTAGATGAGTATATGAGCAACTGTTCATAAGTGAGCTGCACCTATTTTCCTATGTAGTATGGGGCTTATATTACCTTATGCTAGGAATAGTTCTGTATCAAGCACCCCAGGACTACAGATTCTAGGACAATGGTTTCTGAGTGGTAGGCCACCTTCAATCAAACTCAATAACCTATAATGATTGCGCAACGTGGCACCAGAGGGGCGCCAGCGAGATAATATGGAAAACAACAAGCAAGTCCTCACCGTAGTAATTTTATCCCCCAAATTTGGTTTTATGACTGAGGGGAAAAATTTTCGGATTCCTGTAAGTTTGACAAAAACTTAGGGCGACATGTCAGAAAAGAGGCGTTTCCACGCCAGTTTTAAGTCGATTTAAAGGGGGTATAATGCCCTGAATAAATAAACTTTGGCAAAAACGGGATCTGGTTAGCTTATAAGCTTTTTTGGGCGACATGTCCCAACTCCCAACACCAGTTTTTTTTTTTTTTTGTGGCAAAACCCCTTTTGACGCCATTTCTTGTTGTAAATGAAAATTTTGTACACAAAAATAGGCGCATTTAGCCCAAAACGAACTTTGTAATGCGCCTAAATTGGTGCCGTTCTCCCCCCCCGTCAAAGCGCCTATTGAGGCGCATTAAATGTTATGCACCCGTGGCAAAGCGCCCGATAGGGCATTTCATTTAAAATCCAAGAATGCTATGTGCCGCGGTTGGCAATGCACCTTTTTTGACCAATTTGCCTTTTTAGGGGCAAGGGTTTTTTTGGTGCAATGCACCTTTTAAGGTGAAAAAAAGGGGGGTTTTGCCAGGACATGCCTTATTGTTTAAAAAGCAAATTAAACAAGCCACTGATTGAAAGAGAGAGAGAAAAAGCCAGACGAAAGCCCCCATCCCAAAAGGGAAACGTTTAAAATGTTCATTTAAAAAAAACAAACTAAAAACTAGGGGGGAATTTCGTAAAAAAACAACAACAGCTTTCTCCACAGCACCCTTGGGAAAAGCCCCTTTAAAAAGCCTTTTAAAAAGCCCCTTTCATGCCCCTTTTCATCAGAAAAAAGGGGGGTTAAAAACTCAGAAAAACACACTCAACAAGTGGAGTCTGTATACAAAAGAAAAATTTATTTTCAAACCCCGGGTCTTAAAGCTTCTTCAGTCCCTTTCATCAGATAAAAAGTGTCTCGGCGAAAGCCCCCCACATTTGCACTTTTTGGCCTGGTCGTATCAAGTGCAAGTTTTTTAAGAAACTGGGGGCATTTAAGGGCAGCCTGTAGCTCTCTCAAGCTGCAAAATTTTTAATCACAAAATTTTAAAAAAAGTGATTAAAAAACCCATTTTTGGGGGAAACCCACTTCAACTTAAAACGTGGAAAAACCCCCTTTTAAATTTTCTATGGAAGGTATACCTACACCAGTTTTTTGGGAAGGATCGGATTTTGGGCGCATTTTAAAACTGATTTAATGCGCCAAAAACGGTGGGGAAAATGACACTTTTCGGACACTCCCCCTTTAATGCGGGAATTTAGGCAAAAATCCCAAAAAAAAATTTCCCAAAAGCATATCTTTGTAGCATATTAAAAGTGACACTTTAGGGCTTTCCCAAAAGTGTCAAATGCCCCTATTTTGGTGAAACAAACATTCCCGTTTATAAAAAGAATATGCCCGTCATCAGTTTTTTGGTGAAAAATAAAAAAAAATGGGCCCCCCTAAGGGCATTCCCCCCCTTTAAATGACTAAAGGATTTAATAAGAAAAATTTTTAAAAAAAAAAAAGAAAAAAGGGAAATTTTTCTTGGACCCAAACCGGGGCATCCGACAATGTTTTAAATCTGGGATGAGTTTGCTTTTTTTTCCAGCTCCTAGTTAATATGCAAAACTCTGTTTATTGTTCCTCACAATTTTCCAAGGGCTAAAATGATAGTAATGCCAGGGAAATGTTTGTTCATTAGGTAGTGCTGCCAAAAACAGATTATATTTTCTTTATATTGTACAACAAATCACATGGTGTGAAATTAAGCTGCCAAGAAGACAATAAAGATCTCTCCCCTGACTCGTCAGAGCACAATTACCTGCACCGGCATCGAAGCTCCTCTATCTGCCTTCATCTCCAACTTCAATTTCTTCCTCCATGGAGAACTTCCTCGTCTTCTTAGTCTTTGCTGTGGGTGAGATCACTATCGGTAAGAGATTTATATTATTGATGTAGTGTATTACATTCTGAGTAACTTTAATGTTGACTTGTAACTTCCCATCGTAAGTTACTGATAGTACCATGTTAGATGTAACGGAGATGTCAAATACTCCTTTTTCGGTCCTGGTTTCTGTCACACAGTTATGGGGATCTATGCTTTGAGATTATGTAGTTATTATAATTTATTGCAACCTGAGTAACTTTCGATGGGAAGTCATTAGTAAACCTTCAAGTTCTACAACTTTCTCATTGTACTGTTTGATACATATGATACCAGTATAGTATGGAAGATGTCAAATACTCCTACTTGGTGCTGGTTTATGTCACACACAGAGTTATAGAGATGTATGTTATTAGGTTACAGTATATTATTAATATAGTATACTGCACTTTTAGTAGCTTTCGATGAGTAGTTATTAGTCAACATTCAAGTTCTTCATTTTTCTCAGTCTACCACCTCCAGACCATATTTGATACCAGTTTCTTAGGATGGGAGATGTCAAATATTCCTTTTCAGTTCTTCTTTATGTCCCACAATGTACATTTTAGAACAAACCCTCAATGAGCAGTTTACATTCATGTGATCCATCAATTGAGCCCCCGACCTTCTCCGATGGTGCTTTATACCTTGGATGAAATTGTTTACTCTCAACACTTATTAATCTGCAAAATAATGCTGGATGTTCCTCAATATAACACTTCTAGTTATGCCAACTCCTTAACTTTCTCATTGTACCATATGATACCAGCACATTAAGGGAGACATCAAATATTCAATTTTGGTGTTTTTCATATCACACAAAGTTATGAAGCTCATGTGTGACCATCCTAAGTTTCCTAGGACAGATAATGAGATCCTTGAGGTAGATCCTCCATTTCCTGGCTTTGTGTCTCCTCTGGAGAGATCCAGTTCAGAAGGTCTTTGCTGTGGGTGGGACACTATCGGTGAGATAGGATTATTAGTTAACCTTCAAGTTCTTCATCTTCCTTATTGTACCATATCATACATATGATAACCTTCAAGTTACCATATGGGAGCTGTCACATGTATTCCTTTTAGGTACTGGTTTATGTCACACCCCGAGCTATGAGGATGTATGCTACAAAGTCATATAATTAGTATAGTGTATTGCACTTTAAATAACTTTCAATGGGTAGTTATTAGTCAACCTTCAAGTTCTTCATCTTCCTCATTGTACCATATGATACATATGATATTGGTATAGTATGTTAGATGTCACATGTATTCCTTTTAGGTACTGGTTTATGTCACACACCAAACTATGGGGATGTATGCTACAAAGTCATATAATTAGTATGGTGTATTGCACTTTAAGTAACTTTCAATGGGTAGTTATTAGTCAATCTTCAAGTTCTTCATCTATCTCAGTGTTCCACATGCAGACCACGTTTGATATCAACATCTTAAGATGGGAGATGTCAAATCTTCCATTTCAGTACTGGTTTATGCCCCGCAATGTATATTTTAGGACAAACTCTCAATGAGCAGCTTCTATTCATGTGATTCACCAACTGAGCCCCTGACCTTCACCGATGGTGCTTTATACCTTGGATGAAATTGTTCTCCTCAACAGTTGTAATTGTAGTTATGACAACTATTCAAATTTCTCATTATACCATTCCACTATGGAAGACATCCAGAAATCTTTTTTGATGCTGGTTTACTAGTGCATCCCCAAAAATTTGAACATTATTAAAATGTTCATTTATGTCCATAATTCAAGTCAAATAGAGAAACCCATATACTGTTAAAACAAGGAAAGCTCGTAAAGGATACCTTGGCCTGGTACAAATGTGAAAACGCACAATACCACCAAGCAAAATCACAAAACGTAATAATATATGGCTTTGTCACTCGAAAAAACATAACACCAAAATAAGGAGAAGAGGACTAAATACCATATTATAAAAATAATATTTTATTGAAAGTAAAATACAAACAATACTAGAAACAAACACAATCAATAGAGATGAACGATGTCAACACAAAACAAGCATGACCATATGTGGATCAAGCGCATACAAAAAACGGGTAAGAATATAACAATATGTGTTCTTGATTAGGTAATTAAAGGGGTTGTCTCACTACATTGATTCCTCTTACCTCAGTTCTGTTTTCTTGGTTTCACTTTGAATTCAGGGGCGTGTTTACTGGCTTCCACTAGGCTGCAGTAGAAGCCAGGTCTGTAGCTATAGCAACCAGTTCTGGCAGTCTATCAGGAGAGATTGAACAGGTCTGTAGCTATAGCAACCATTGCTGGCAGCCTATCCATAGAGATTGAACAGGTCTGTAGCTATAGCGACCAGTGCTAGCAGCCTATCAGGAGAGGTCAAACAGGTCTGTAGCTATAGTGACATGAGGAGCTGATGCAGCCCATACAAGAGGGGATATCTAGGAATAGGTAGGACACTGTTAATGGACACATGTTGCAAAGTGACTTGTTTTTGCAAGATCTTTTACATAAAAATCAGCAATCCTTGTAGTGAGACAACCCCTTTAAGCTTTATCCTTCCTCTTCTCTAGTGGCTCTTTACATATTTATAATACTATTTTTTTTTATATGGTAGTAATGCTTTTTGAATTGGATGGAGCCCAATTTTTTGTATACGCTTGATCCACATATGGTTGCCCCTGTTTTATGTTGACATTTTCCATCTCTATTGATTGTGCTTTTGTCTAGTATTGTTTGTATTTTACTTTCGATAAAATATTACTTTTATAATAAGGTATTTAGTCCTCTTCTCCTTCTTTTTGTGACACCCATATATTGCATAGACTTATTGCAAACAGAGCAATATATTTCAAGTGTTTATTTCTTGCTATTTGATTAATTATGGCTTACAGCTAATGAAATTCAGTAAATTAGAATCAGGTGAGAAAGGTCAGTATTGACTCATGTTGTCACACTCTCATCAGTGAATGAACACAAAACATTTGCAAAGGTTTCCTAAGCCGATATATGGTTCTCTCTACTCGACTTGAATTGGGGACATTAAAGGGGTCGTCTCACTACATTGATTTATCTGACCTCAGTCCTGCTTTTTTTGGTTTCACCTTGAATTCAGAGGTGTGTTTACTGGCTTCCACTAGGCTGCAGTAGAAGCCAGGTCTGTAATTATAGCAACCAGCACTGGAAGCCTATCAGGAGAGATGGAACAGGTCTGCAGCTATAGCAACCAGTGCTGGCAGTCTACCAGGAGAGATCAAACAGGTCTGTAGCTATAGCAACCAGTGCTGGCAGCCTATCTGGAGAGATCAAACAGGTCTGTAGCTATAGGGACCTGAGGAGCTGATGCAGCCCATACAAGAGGGGATATCTAGGAATAGGTAGGACATTGTTAATGGACACATATTTCAAAGTGACTTTTTGTTTTCAAGATCTTTAACATAAAAAGCAATTCTTGTAGTGACACGACCCATTTAAGACTTCGATGACCTTCTAATGTTTTGAGATGCACTAGTATGTCACACACAGTGAGGGTCAGGCATATCCTAAATCTTGCAGGACACATGGTGTGACCTTCAAGATAGGTTCTCCATTTCCTGACTGTGTTTCCTCTGGAGAGATCAGGGTCACCTATGGTAGAGGGTTGGGGACTCTTGATTTCAGCATCTTCTTCAGGTTCTGGAATCATCTTCTCTTCCACTATAGTGGAGGGTTGGGGACTCTTAATTTCAGCGTCTTCTTCAGGTTCTGGAATCATCTTCTCTTCCACTATAGTAGAGGGTTGGGGACTCTTAATTTCAGCGTCTTCTTCAGGTTCTGGAGTCATCTTTTCTTCCACTATAGTGGAGGGATGGGGACTCTTGATTTCAAGCCCCTCTTCAGGTTCTGGAATTACCTTCCACTATAGTAGGGTAATGAGGTTCTTCCCTTCTTTATGTTCATTGTTGGCTTTGATGGACTAGATACCGAGTGACATTATTAGGGACTATGGTAATGGACTTAGTCTGTTTTTGATCTACAAAAACAAATCTTCTTTTAGGAGGGACTATAAGGTGTGAACATTGCCTGGTAACCGGTAAAGAAGACTGCCATGGACCCTCAATTGAGTGTAAAAATGAAGATGACTTTTGCACAAAGGGAATTGAACACAGCATGCTGAGTAAGTTGGATCTACAGTCATCCTGACTTCCCTCATCTTACCTACAGAATCAAGATCTGCGTGCTGTATAGTAATTGGCTGCAACCTTGTAGGGATCACAAAAATGCAGAACTCGCCTCCCCCCATCCTGAAATCCTCAGTGCTGCTAGTGTTTTTTTCCAATCTAAAAGTCTGTATCTGTAACCCTCCACTTTTCTGTTCCCTTTACCTTTCTCTATTCTGAAATTTTCTGTGCTTCCTGTAACCTTGTTCCTACCAATTTTCTCCAAAATGATACTGCTCATTTCATATATAGTCCAGTCTTCAAAAAATTGGGAGCCTTATAAAGACAACCCTTCTTTAATCATAGAAGCTGCCACAAATTGTCTTGTATCTGGCTCTTCTAATTTCCATCAATCATCTCTGGCAGAAGCCACATCTGGATATATGTTTCCACTATAAATTTCCACTGTATTTATCCAAAGCCAGTAGATGCCCATGTCCACTAGAGCAGCTCATACAGAGTGACCCTCCATTCTCCTAATAGGATCCTTCCTTCTAAGGTCAATTTTCTCTGATAAAAGAGGGATTATCATTGTAATCTAATCACAGGACTGTACAGGTCACTGCCCCCCACAGGATCAGCTCACTCATCCCACGCTGCTGGAATATGTTGAGGATCCCATTAGCTCTAATATGTGCATGCCTCTTGAACGCAACTAAGAACATTACTATTACAAATTCAGATTTATCACAATGCATTATGGGAAAGGAGCTGAGAAGCTCAAGCGCCCTCTATTGGATGTAACAAATCCTCAATTTGCTTTTGACCCACTGGTTCTTTGGAAAGCAAAAGGGATATTTGGCCAAGCCAGCATCACCCATCTGCAGACAGCCATTTCGGGGTTTAATAATTAATAATTACTCCATATTCTTTCTTCTGCCAGATGGAGACAAGCAAATTACAGTCGGCCGAGGATGTCTGAATAACAAGAAGCTGTGCGATAACTATGTAATTCTGACTGCAAGTGGATTCTTCTGGGCATCCTACCGCGAATGCTGTCACTGCGATGACTGTAATTCTGGAAAAATCACAAGTATGTACAATATCTATTCTAAGGTAGATCAGTAAAGTCCATGAACATTAGACCATGGGTGCCTTTTATGGGGCCCAGAGGTTAAGGTCCCCATTCAGGTCCATAAACAATATAGCTTTTTAGGTGAAATAAGAAATTGGTGCTATCTAACACTACAATGTGGGTTCTCTGACATATGGCACTATTATTGACACTACTAATTATTGCCACTTATGCTTCTGTATTAGATTGTTGTCAATAGGTGCTTGGGGTTCTTCTCATTTTGCTTTGGGACCCTAGGAATTCTAGTTATGCACCTTTATTAGACATATATATTTTGTATCCTCACATATTCTATAAACAAGTGTATCAAGGCCAAGGGCTTGGGGGGCCCATGGAAAACTGTGTAGAATCCTTAACCTGACAAAATGAAAGAGGGGTAGACAGGGGTAGTCCAAAAAGTTTAACTTAGACCTTTTTTTTTTCTTTTAATCCTGGGAAAATTTATCCAAATGACCCTGTAACTTTAAAACTGATTTTTTCGTAATTTTTCCCACAAAACCCTTTTTCCGTAAAGTGAGCAGGGAGATTTAGGGGGAACAGGGGACACTTTTCCCAAACCAAAGTATATCGGGGCCGGGAACCATATGAAAAAAATATTTTTTTTATAGAACCCTAAGAGTTAGCTATCCAGCAGCCAGATATACAAGGTAAGGTGGCATTCACATTTAGTGAAGGTTATTTTTTTTGTATCCCCGGGGGTTTAAATTTGTTTGGAGGGTTTGTATCTTTCGGGGGTTTTAGGGCAGTAAAAGGGGTTAAATTTATTTGTTTGCCTTTTGGGCCCAAAAGGGCTTTAAAGGGTTTTTGGGTCAGTTTCCTGGAGATCTGTCAATGAAAATGACAATCTGTCAGGGTTAATGCTAATATGTTTCGTGGTCTAGGGCAGGGAAGGGGTTAATGTAGGTACACTTGGTGGTATAGAGACGTATATGGGTTAGTGTCAGAATCCCTGGACTAGGGCAGTCAGGAGGTAAATGTTAGAATCCCAATTGTTCTGGGGCAGTAAAGGGGTTAATATCAGGTTACTCACATCTCCAGGCCCTGGAATTGCCCTAGCGGTCACTTCCTGTTCCCATGAGGCAGTGACCCAAAGAGATGTGGGGTTTAAAAGAGGGGAAATAGTGTTGAGGGGGTTTTTATCGACAAAATTGAAATCGGAAACTTTTTTTTTTTATGTTGATCAAAAATTTTGAGATCATGTGATAATTTAGGGTTTAAAAAATGTTTCCCTCATCTATTAAAATCGCGGGCCCTTTTCGGCGGGTTCCTGTCAATTTTTGGGGGCCCCGAAAACAGCTTTCAGAATAGGGGCAGGGGGAGATTTTGGTGTGCGACGTCATGACTGTGGTGTTTTGGGTTTCGATTGGCCCGGAAAAAAAACTGACCTCGTTTTTCATAGAACGCCCCTTTCTGTTTGCCTCAGGGGGGTCTTTTCAGCGTTTTTTAGCGTTTGGATGTGCGCTCGCCCGTGTCCAAACAGCTCGCGAAATTATTTTATTTCCCTTTACGGGAAAGCTCTACTGGTTTGCTGTTTATCCTTACAAAATTAGTTTGATCAGAGTTTTTGGGAAAATTTTATGTTGGGTTTGGTTAGAGAAAATTTTTTTAAAGGGGCCCTCTACCCCGTGTAAAGTCACGGGGAGGGGGCGGGGGGGGGGCCCCCCCAAAAGACAAGCTCTATAAAGAATATGGATAAAGTTCACCCCAAAATTTTTGTTTTAGACAAAGCACTGCAATTGCTTTATTATTAAAAAGTTTTTTTATTGAAAAATTTTTCCCGGATTTTGGGAGCCTGAAATTATATTAGGGGGTAAAACTCTTTTCTAGACAGCAGGTCTCTTTGTTAGGTGCCCAAAAAATCCACCCTTTAAATTTTCAGTATACATTTCAGATAGGGGTTTTTTTTTTTCAATTTTTCCCCTTCCCCCTGTTTATATTTAACCTTGCAGTTAAATTAGAACCAGCAATTTTGTAGTCCGCCAGGTTATAGGTGCCAAAAATACTTGTAAATTTTTCCGGGAAAAAAATTTCGATAAGTTCCTTTTTTTGGGGGGCTTTGGCGCACTACAGGGTTTGTTTTTTTGAGGCAAAAATTTTCCCCTTAAAGTGAATACTGCCCAAATTTTTTAGTTTCCACAGGTGAATTGATAGGTGCCCAAAAAAAACCCTTTTTTTTATCCGGGAAAAAAATTACAGATACGTGTTTTTTGAAATTTGGCGCACTAAAGCTTTGTTCATTGAGGCACCTTTTCACTTAAATGTGAATTCGGGAATTTTGTAGTTACCAAAGGTGAATTTATTTCCAAAAATACCTTTTTATTTTCCCCTTAAAAACAGATAGTGTTTTTTTTTTCTTTGGGCAGGCCAAACTTTGTTATTGGGGAAAATTGCACTTTTTAAAAGTGAATAAATGCATTTTTTTAAATAAAAAAAAAGGTGAATGGAAAAGGGGCCAAAAATTAATTGTATTTTCCGAATACATTTAGGGTATTTTTTTTTCACTTTGGCGCAGGCCAGCTTTGTTCATTGAGGCCCCTTGGGACTTAAATGTGAATTTCTTTCAATTTTTTTATCCCAAAAGGGGGAATTGAAAGGTGCCAAAAATACCTTGTTTTTATCCGAATACATTTCAGATAGTTTTTTTTCCCCTTTGGGCAGGCCAGCTTTGTTGATAGATCTACTTTTTTCAGTTAAATTTTTAATAAAACAATTTTTTTGTCGCCACAAAATGGAAATTTTTAGGTGCAAAAAAAAACCCTTTTTTTATCCGAATACATTACAGGAAAACCCTGGGTTTTTTTTCCCTTTTTCCCGTCCAGATTTGTTGATTTGAGGAACCCCTTTCCCGTTAAATTTGAATCCAAACAATTGTGTATTTCCCAAAAGGGGGAATTTATTTGGTGCAAAAAAAAATATTTTATAACCGGAAAAACTTTACAGATGGGGGGTTTTTTTCAACTTGGGGAGGGATCAGTTTGGTTAAAGGGTCTTTTTCATTAAAAATTTTAAATTTAAGGGAATTTTGGGGTTCCAAAAAGGGGTAATTTTTTAGGGGGAAAAAAAATACCTTGGGGGTTTTCCCAAATTTACAAATTTAGGGGCGGGGGTTTTTAATTTGGGAAGGCCCAAAACCTTTGTTGAAAAGGGAAAATTTCCCCCTTAAAATTTGGTTAAGCAATTTTTTTTTTTGATTTTTTAGGGGGGTTTGGAAAGCAATTTGGATTTGCCGGGGGGGCCATTTTAATAAGGAAATTTTTTCCCCAAAAAGAAAAATTTTTTATACTTTTCAAAAAATTTTTTTTCCCCCGAACATTGGGGGAAAATTTGGTGGTAAAGCCGTAGGGAAAAAGAAAGGGGGGTAAAAGGGAAATTGGGGGGGTAGAAAGGGGCGAGAAAGGGAAAAAAAGGTTGGCTTTCCCCTTCCCAGTGCTGGAGGGAAAAAAAGCCTTTCCGAGGATTCCCTGTCGTTGCCCGGACCCCTCAGGGGGGTGTCATCGCTCTGGGGGCGGGCCCCCTGTTGGAAAATTATAACCCAACAGCCCTCGCCATTTGTCCTTCAGTTGTTAATGCAACTGTTTTTGCAGTCTTAATCCTCGTTCCCCCCCCAGTCCCCCGGCCCCCAAAATGTGTCTTTTAGATTTACGCCCTCCGTCCCCCCAAAATGAAACAGCCCAAAAAATTTTAAAATCGTGTTACCCCCCCCCCCCCACCCCCCCCCCCCCCCCCAAAAAAATCCATTTTCTGAAGAAAAACTTTGGGTGACAAAAAGCCGGGGTTTGGGGTTTAGGGAAAGGGTTTTTAAAAGATCAAAAGGGGCCAAAAAAGGATGATTTTCTCTGTCTGGGGCCCAGTTTTCTGATGCCATCAGAGGAGGAGAAGGGAAATGGTCAATCGGGGGAAAAATCCCCCGGGGCGGTCGGCAAAAACCTTGCAGTTCCCCCCTTTGGCTTGGTTGGGCCCCCCAGCTCCCTGGATGCAGGGAAAGTCAGGACGCGAAGTCAAACTGTGTTGATGATGTTTATGACGACTTTTCGGGTCCAATGTGGGGCTTTTTTTTTTAGCCCAATTTGCTTGCGAGCCCCTTCATCCACTGGCGAGGGGGGAAGACGATGGGGTAGTGTCAGTACGGGTTCCCCCTCAAAAAAAGGGAAAAGGGGGGGTTTCAGAAGTCTCCTGATATGATTCCCCCAGGGCCCCGGTCAGCGCCCAAAACCCCGCTCCTGCTTAAACGCCGGTTTTTTTAAAAAAAGGGCCCGGCCTCTCAAGCCTGGGCCTTCTTTTAGCAAAAACCTCTGATTTCCCCCCAAAGTAATTTTGCCGCCTTTTCCTAAATGTATAAGTAGAGACAAAAACCCCTTTTTTTGGGGGGAACCACCACCAAATGTTTAGTCACATGCACGAATGCCCTGAGTTGAAAAAAAAAAGGGGGGGGGGCAAAACTTCGCCAACCACTGTCACACCCCCCTTGTCTCCCCCCTCCTCCTCCGGCCCCAAACCCAAACGTTCTCAGCTCCCCTGTCTCTCGCGTCAAAGATCAGGGATCAGCCTCCCCTTCAGCCCACCCCTCCCCCGAGTTTCCAAACCCTCCCCCCACCAGAGGGCCCTCTAACCCCCTTTTCCTTCCGCCAGTTTGACGACCTGCCCGCCGTTTTCAGCGGCCAGTCTAGCAGGGCCCGCCTTCCCGTCCTCCCGGTTTGGAGGAGAAAAAAAAGGGGGAAAACTTTTAAACCCCAAAACCCTCCCAAAGCCCAAAAACCCTGAATGTCGGCATTGCCCCGGCTTTTGGCCCTTGGAAATTTTGGGCCTTTTTTGGTGGACCACAGATGGGTTCCCCCAAACGTCAGGCCCCTTTGGGGCCTGCCCCCAATCCCCAGATGCCGGCGGGCTTTTTTCTTTCCCAAAAAAAAAGCAGCCCCTGCCCTGGTCCCCAAAGTGTCATCTAAAATTTTAAACCCGCGTTGTCTCCCATCTGGGGGCCTTGAAAAGCCCTTCTAAACCCCAAACAAAAAGGAAATTAGAAAAGAAGGGGCCAAGGCCGCTTTTTTCTCTGTGACGGGCTCACGGGGTGGCTGGGGGGAAAGTCTCGGGGGGGTGGGTGGCTCTCGGGCCCCTCGGCGAAGGCTCTTAAAAAAACCCAGGGATGGTGCAGGGTTTTTTCCCCCCAAGGCCCTTGGTGGAAACCACGTGCCAGGGGAAACCAGGCCGTGTTAAAATTTAAAACCCTGTTTGGGAGACCGTAACACACAGGTCAGGAGCTGGGGACGGCTCTTTTGCAACGAAAACCCCCCGAGCGGGGCTAGGTCCCAAGGGAACCTTGTGCCAAAAAAGGGGTTTTAGTTTTTGCGAAAAAGGGGGCAAAAATCTGCTGGCCCCCCTTTAAAAAGATGGGTAGGCTGGAGCACATCCTTGCCTGGACATGTCATGAACCTTGTCGTCCGGGAAATTTTCTAAAGTTTTTCCCGGGTCTGGACGGCCTTTTTTTTGGGAGGAAAGACTCGAAGTCTAAGTTGGGAAACTTCCCCCATTCGAAACCCTGCTTCGTCCCCCCGGTGTCTGCAGCGTAAGCTGGGCCCTCCCCATAAACCGTTCTTGTTGACATGGCAAAAAGCTGGGAATTCCACCCTCCACATGCTCCAGCAAATTGGGGGAGAGCGCAATGCCTTAAGCAGTACGAATTGGACCCCATGGCCTGCAACGAGGGTGTGGCCCGGGGGGTGTTGACCCAACCGAGATTGGAGGCGGGTTTAAAAAGAGCCTGCACCTTTTTTTGGGCCATTTTTGAAGAAGACCCCAAAAGGGGCAGTGGGACAATGCCCTTGTCAGAAATTGGCATTGTAGTGATCTTAGTTCGGGAAAACGATCGGGGGGGGACACTTGAAAAAAACCGGGTCCCGCCGGGCGACGGAGGGGGGAGACGGACACAGATGGGAAACGGGCCTTTTTCTCCTTTCAAATCCAAAAAAGGCCCGACAGTTTCCAATTTCATCGGTCTTCTTTTGGGCATTTGGTTGGGGGGCCGAGCTAGTGAAAGGGGCCCCTTTCAGCTTTTCAGGGTGCATCTTTCTCGGCAAGTAGGGGCTGTGTTAAAGGCTGTCCCGGGGGGCAGGGAGGAGGAGGAGGTTTTCCCTAGACACCGCGTTCCCGATGTCCCTGCCTTGGAAAGAGGTTGGGCGTTTTGAGGCGGAGGGGGGAAGTTTGAGGAAGTCATTTTGCTATTTGCCCCTCGCCCCGAGGTTTTGGGAAATAAAGGCCCCCATCTCTCACATGAGTGTTTGGATGCTCCTTTTCCCTTTCCAACAGGGATTCTTTTTAAAAGGCCCAAATAAAAATTGAACAACGTTACTGGGTGGCCCCCTTCTGGACCCCCTGGTCCCAAAAAAAAAACTCAGCATTTTCCCTTCCCAACCCCCCCAAAATTTGAGAGAAAAAATGAAGGAAATGGAGCCCCTTGCTGATTGACAACTGGAGAAAATTGTTGCGTTTTTGCTTATTTCCCCAAATGTCCGGGGAAAAAAACATCGCGACTTTGCAGCGTAGAGTTGCCCAAGTAGACGTAGCGGCAGCGCAGCAGCAGGCAACTTCGGTGGAGGATGGCTAATGGGTGAACTATGGCAATCTTTATTTACCACCTCACCAACGCATGCATGCCAGCGGCACACATTCCAAACACACAGAGGACCATTAAGATCTGGTGCACGACAAACTGCGTCTCAACACCGATGTTCTTGTATGGTCCGGGAACCAATAGACTTCGTAGGTATCCAAAATTGGACGAATGGCCGAGCTCGCTAGCCACGCTTAGAGGTGTTTTCCTGCCAGCAGCCAGCGTCGATATCTGAGCGGACCTTCAGCACAGATGGAGGAGTAATTACAGACAAACGGCATCAGGCTTCCACAGATTAGTGGATTGTTTTGACTTTCTTCAAGATGAATCAGGGCATGGATCTCTGATGATGTTGTGGCCCCCAAATTGCCGACGGTCACCGATTAGTTGTACGGTCTACTTCCCACATTCCTCTTCCAAACAGAAATGGTCCTCTTGATAAACTTTTTTTTCTTAAAATGATCATTCTTAATGCCAAATTTTATATTTCTCTTTTCCCAACAGTTCATTTTGCTGGTTTTGCTGTGAGGACGACTGTAGTAAAGACAGCAGGTTTCATGACAACAACCGTATTTCCATTTAACCTCACTTTATCTTTAGAAGTTTTCGCTTTGTCAATGGTTTGAGGTACATGTTGCTGTGAGATACACGCTATTATTAATGGTCCTTTGGACAGAAATGTGGGCTTTTAAGTGGCCATTTTCTCCACTCACATTTTTTAATAGTGGCTTGAGAAGTCACTATTATAATTTTTTGGGGTCATGTTTGCTGTATGAGTTACAGCAAAAATCATGGTCCTTTGGATACAGAAATGGTGGCTTGTAAGTGGCATTTCTCCCTCACAATTTTTAATAGTGGCTGGGAAAGTTCTATTTATAATTTTTTGGGGTCATAGTTGCTGTGAGATACTGCATAATAATCATGGTCCTTGGGAACAAAATTGGCTTCTAAGTGGCATTTCTCCCTCACTAATTTTTAATCTCAGTGGCTGAGAAGTAATTTTTATATTTTTGGGTCATGCTCTTTGAAATGGCAGCTATACTACAGGTCCTATTATAAATACAAATGTTGTTTCTAACAGAACAATTTGTTCTTCACAAGTGTCAAAGTGCTCAAGGGTCATGCTTTTTGAATTTTTGGGGGCCTTTTGCTGTGACATTGCCAGCTATACTACAGGTTCCTATTATAAAAAAAAAGGTTGTTTCTAACAGAAATTTGTTCTTCACAATTGTCAAAAGTGGCTCAAGGGTCATGCTTTGAATTTTGGGGGCATTGGGCTGTGACTTGCAGCTTACACAGGTCCTATTTATAAAAAAAATATTGTTGCTAACAGACATTTGTTCTTCTCAATTGTCAAAAGTGCTCATGGTCATGTTATTGAATTTTTGGGGGATTTTGCTGTGACATGCAGCTATGACTACAGGTCCTTATTATAAAAAAAATGTAGTTTCTAACAGACATTTGTTCTTCACAAATTGTCAAGAGTGGCATCAAGGGTGATGGTGCTGTCTGAAACACGGAATAGATAGGACAATGTTAATGGACACATATTTATGCAAAATGACTTGTTTTGCAAGATCATAGCTAGCAACCCGTATGGAGGACACCCATTTAATACAATTAAAAAAGAGAAACATAGAGAGGGTGGGAATTGCTTCTTAT
Organism: Phyllomedusa bahiana; assembly: GCA_025379985.1. Taxonomy (NCBI): domain Eukaryota; kingdom Metazoa; phylum Chordata; class Amphibia; order Anura; family Hylidae; genus Phyllomedusa; species Phyllomedusa bahiana. The sequence continues at coordinate 43,332 of JAODAL010002252.1, read as the reverse complement.
TTTAAAATTGTGTTTTCTAGAATTAAACTACCTAAAAAACTTGCGATGTATAAATTAGCGGGTAAAAAAATTTATCTGAATTGTCAAGGGTGGTACAGGAAAACTTGACCCAGATCGTTGGTTATTCAGGGACGTTTGGGAGTATGGAGCACGGACAGAGAAAAAGTACAGAGGACAATTTCCTCCAGCACGTTGAGTAAAAATGAGGAAAAAAATGCCAAGAAAGGGGCACCTGGTCTGTGTGGACACCTCACATGCCTTACGCCGCCTTCTTGGCTCGGCCCGGGGGTCATTCAGATCACGGATCGCCGCTTATGGTTAAAAACGGATTGGCACTTCCAACAACAGGCTTCAGTTTTTATCCTGGCTTCAGACAGTTTTATTAGCACCGAAAAGCTACCCAAAAGCAAACATAACACTAAATAAAACCCTCGGACGTTCTAGCACTCCGATTCACATAAACCAGTCCCTCTCTACTAGGGTCTGTGCCCTTACCAACACGCACCACATACACAGTATTCTTACTGTATACTTTTTGGCTTTACACCTCAAGCCTCCAGGGGGACCTGAGCTCTCTCTAGCTCACTACTGCTCCACTGCCAGGTAGCAGACCACAGCCCCCTGATTCCCTGGTGTGGGGGGCCTTTTAATCGGTCTCCAGAGAACATACCCAAAACCTTGCCTGGAAAGCGGGGGCAGCCCCCCCCCAACCCCTATGGGTGTCCCAAAAAAGCCACCCCATACATAGCCCCTACAGCTTTCTACCACTATTAAGTGTCATACTATATCATTTTTGACATAATAAGGTGACTTTTTTCCCCCCTAACCAGGGGCCCCGTGGCGGATCTGCGTATGTTCTTGCCCCCACACCCCTAGTGGGAGAAACCCGACATCGGGGATGTCTGTCACAGGGGAGAAAAGGGGCGTTAACCACCAGTATTCCAAGTAACTCAATTGGGCCGCCTCATACGGAGGGGCAAGCGCTACCCAGGACAGGGGACAGTAATGTATTCCAGGAAACTAAAATGGGGGTTGAAAGACCCTTTTTCCCACTTTTTAATCTGGGTCATGCGGTTTTTGGGGGTCATGCTTGCCCCCGACAGGGATAGTCATGTCCATGGAAAAAAAAATGGTGTTCAAAGACTCCTTTTTCCCCCCTTTTTTAAACTAGGGATCATGCAGGTTTGGGGTTGCTGGCCCCGGACGGATAGTCAAGTCCAGTGAAACTAAAATGGTGGTTGAAAGACCCTTTTTCGGCACTTTTTAATCTTGGGTCATGCAGGTTTGGGGGTCTGCGTGGCCCAGGACAGGAAGTCAATGTCCATAACTAAAAGGTGGTGAAAGACCCTTTTTCCGGCCTTTTTTAAATTTGGGTTCATGCAGGTTTGGGCTCATGCGTGGCCCAGGGCAGGAAGTCAAGTCCCCTGAAACAAAATGGGGGTTGAAAGACTCCTTTTTCGCACTTTTTAAATTGGGGGCAGCATTTTTGGGGCTCAGCTGTGGCCCAACAGGGGTGCTATTCCCTTAAAAAAAAATGGGGGTTGAAAAACTCCTTTTCCGCACTTTTTAAATCTGGGGGGCATCGGTTGGGGCTCATGCGGTCCAGGACAGGAATATTCAATGTCCAGTTCCAATTAAAATTTTTTGGTTAAAAATCATACGCCTTCTGGACTTTTTTAATTTGGGGGGTCATGCGGGGTTTAAGGCTCATTTTGGGGTGCAAAAGGGGATAGGGGAATGGTGTGGGGTTTTTTTTTTTCTGGGGCTTTTATAATTTAAGTTTTTTGTTCCCCTAAGATGTAGCACTACCCCAAATTTTGACGTTGTGGATGTTATTTCCAGTTTCCCTTCCAGCCCGTTTGGATGTAAGAATTGAAGGTTTTTTTGTTGCTCCCCAAAAGGGACTTTAATGGAAAATTTTGTAAAAACTACCATGGGACCTTCAATATTTTTGTTGAAAAAGGTCGACTATCCCCCAACCACCGATTCAAAGGCCAACGAAAATTGTTCAACACTAAGGGGGATTTTTTATTGGGGGCCCTTTTGCCCATCCCTCCCTGTTTAAAACCCGGCAATTCAGGATGTTTTTCCCCAATCAATATTGGAAAATTGGTATTATGTAAAAAAGCCCAATCCTGGGGGGCCCCTCTAGGGGCCCCCACTTGCAAAAAAAAGGACGTCTTTTTTCCCCCTTTTTACCCTATGCCAGGGGGGCCACCAAATGCTTGGAGTCTGCCATGTTTTAATGTATACCACAATGCCCCTTTTTTTTTATAATAATCTATTTGCCAAAAAAGAAAAAAAACAGAAAGGGGAAATTAAATTTTAAAAAGTCAGGTTTTGGAGGGAAGCAATGGAAAAATATAAAGAAGAAGACTAAAAACCCATGGGGGGGCACTGGAAATAAAGGGGACAGTGTTTTTGGGGTATACGGGAATCGTCAACGTCCAGGTAATAATTACTTTTAAAAGATTTGTCCTTAATCATTTTGCCCACCCAAAGGTTTTAAAAAGACCAGGATAAAGGGTAACAAAAATTTACTGCTTGGGGCATCAGCTGTTAGGAAAGGGTCGTGAAAGAAAAAATCATGACGGGCCCCCTTTTCCATACATGCAATTTTTCGATTTTAATTCAAAACTCTTAAAAAAAAAAAACCTTAAAAAAAGATGGCACAATGGTATTTTCTTCCCATTCCACTCAACTGGGGAAGGGGTGCGGAAGCGGGGCAAATTTGGGCCGGGTCTTTGGGAAATTCTTCTTTAGAGTGGCAGGGAAACCCACTTCCCTTTTCCCCTAGGGCACCAAAATTTTCCTTTTTCGGCCCCAAAAGGTTTTTACTTTGGTCACCTTTTAACTTGAAATTGGCAATATGAAAATTCTGCATTTTTAATGATTTTAGGGGTATTAAACTAAAAATGGATGGAACATCAAAGGGGCTTTCACCCCTTGTGAGGTTTTCCAAAATTTAATCCTGGGGTTGGATAAAGGACACCGAAAAAGAAATAAAAATCATGCTTGCTGGCCCTGAAACACTTTCTGTCTTTATTCTCAAATTTTGGAATTTTTTTTTATACTCTTTTGTTTAGTAAAATAAGAAAGAAAAAGGGCAAAGTTTGTTAGTCTGTGATTGGTTACATCCTTATTTGGGGTATACTCCCTTTAGTTTAGGAATGTCCGAACCTTGGGTGTAGTCCTGAAAAGAGGCTCCATCTTATATTATACAGCAGTTATCTCTATAAGCATAATATGTAGAGGCCATTTTAGAAACACAATAGAGGAAAGAGTTATACAGGCAGCTTTTATGTGCCATGTGCAAAGGCATACGTGGTGTTATACTAACTAATACATTAAAATGGAGGCACAAAGGATCACACATATAACACTTTTGTTCCCGTCCACCGAAAAGCCAACTGATAACCAAACTAGCTGCCACTACAAAAAGCCAGGGGCAGATATATGGGATGGCAAAATGGATAAGTGCCAAAAAGTCTTTACCACCCATTTTCTTATACCCTTTCCTGGATCTTCTGCAGAAAAACTTGGAGCTGGAAAAAAATGTAGAGTTTATTTCCAGCAATTTGGGCCAGTAGAGGTCACATCTATTAGTACAGGACAAAGCTTCATTCCCTAATACTGGCATTACTACCTAGAAGAAAGCCTGCTCTACCATGTGTTTTTATTGTCATAGGGAAGTTATGATAAGCAGCTACCAGTCAAATCAGAGGCCATATCCATTAATCCTCATTACAGACACTGCTACTGAAGAAGAGGTCCAGTAGATAGTTCACCCAGGAGCCTATACTAATCTTGATCCCTCCTTGGAGAAAATGTTGACTTCATATTAAGTTGTGCAGTAGTCATCTCTCATTGTCTAAGAACATTGCTTGGCAACCCTTTGGGAAGCCGTCATGACGGCCATGTTGATTCTCACTCAGTTTTCCCCTAAACCAAGAACAAGGATCGAAAATATTGACAATTCATGATATTTACATTCTTTTATGTTCTTTTGCATTCAGGTAACAAGGAAAGGAAATATTATATGGCAGGCTGCACCTCAACAGGAATGTGTGATCTTGGATATGCTGTTACATTGGCGACCAAGGCTGGATGCCCAAGAGACCTGCAGTGCCCGGATAAGTTGAAGATATGCAATAATAACTAAGCGAGCTCTACAGATAGGAAACTATAGCTGTGAAGCAAATAGAGAAAAATCATTGCTCTCCATATGCATAGAAATGTATCTAAAATAAAATGACACCAGATCATGTATAAGACGTGTTATGTATGTATTTTTTTTTTGTTTTTGTTCATTTTCCATTTACTTTTGATTATCGAGCTACAGGGCATACACGGTTGAAGTAGAATCTGTGCCCTGGCATCACATGAGTCCAAAGGCCCTTCTGTCACATAGGAGGGTTATTACAGTACCATACATGCCACATAAGAGATTGGGGGCACAGGTGACTTAGTGTTTTTTTTTCTTGTGGTAGATGGAAATAATTAGTATACACCTTTAGCTGCTCTATTTGCTGCTCTAGCACTCTATCTAGATACGGTTTCTTATTGGGGGACCTATAACCTGCCTATATACCTGAAGGGGGACATATAACCTGCCTATATACCTACTGGAGGACATATAACCTATATACCTATCTACTAGGGGACATATAACTTACTGTTGTACCCTATTACCTACACTGGGGGACATATAACTTACTGGGGCACCCTATTACCTACACTGGGGGACATATAACTTACTGGGGCACCCTATTACCTACACTGGGGGACATATAACTTACTGGGGCACCCTATTACTTACACTGGAGGACATATAACTTACTGGAGCACCCTATTACCTACACTGGGGGACATATAACTTATTGGGGCACCCTATTACCTAAACTGGGGGACATATAACTTACTGATGGACCCTATTACCTACACTGGGAGACATATAACTTACTGGGACACCCTATTACCTATACTGGGGGACATATAACTTACTGGCGCACCCTATTACCAATCCGGGGGAACATATAACTTACTGGGGCACCCTATTGCCTACACTGAGGGACATTTAACTTACTGATGGACCCTATTACCTACACTAGGGGACATATAACTTACTGCATTGTGAAGTCGCTAACAGTCATTATTTCAATTGTAAAGGTCTCAAATTGATTGATAAGAGCTTAGCAATCGAAAATGAATTGCCCAACCCTGGCCTAGGGCATGTGCCCTTGTCTTTTCCCTTCTTAGACCCTCAACGAACTGCTGAAACAAAGGAATGTTAGAATAAAAAGGCTGCCGCACCCTGCGGAGCAGCACAGTCATGTCTTCATTTTCCTGAGGCAGGACCACATCCAGCTAATACTGCAAGCCAGTCCCATTGACTTGAATGGAGCTGAGATGTATTAACCACCCACTAAGTGAACAGTAGCAATCAGACCCTTGGGAAGTGTAAGCAATGGCAAATCCAATCCTTATGCTGATCCATTCTTAGCACATAAAAACTTAAATCACTTATGACTCTAGAGTCCAAAGTCCAGTACTATTTTTGAGATATATGGGGCTGACCCCAATCAATGTTGGATTAGTAAAAGATGCAGACAGAAGCATAAGTATAGAAGGCAGGGCCGGGACAACAGGTAGGCAAAAGCAGACGACCGCCTAGGACGCCAGTTCATCCCAGGCAGAAAAGGTATGGATTTAGCTGAATGTCTCATTGGGGGGGTGCATTTTCTATGGGGGGAGGGCACGATGTGCTTAGGGCACTAGAATAGCTTGTCCCAGTCCTGATAGAAGGTTCTGAGGTGGCAGTCACAGACCGTGAAGGCTGAGAGGACCTAATGGATTCACTTATTAACTTTGTATGGGCCCCAAAATTTTTACGTTACCCCTTGTAGGTCATTACATAATGATAAAACCAGGGATTTGTTGCGTGACTTCCACAGAACCAAATTAGATATACCCTTAATTAATGAGGGAGCACGAATAAACCTCTTAGCCACAAAAATATACAGTACGAAAAGAGGAAAAATGGCTATAAAAATTAACTTTTATTAATATGCATTAAAATACTAATATCTCTTAAGAAAAGTACACTCAAGCATTAATAGTGTAATGAACTAAAGACCAAAGAACAGGGTAGGCGGTAAGGTGCACTCGCCCTATGCAGCCCTTAGAAGCTACACTTTTCCTAACCAAGCCAAATGAACGCAGGACAATCGCCCTAATAAGGGCGTGCCTGCCAGGAACCTGACCCTAGACACACTGGCCCTACTTGGCCCTGTGACCTTATCCCGACATGTTTCGATCATCCAAGGATCGCTTCAGGGGAAGGTTAGGAAATAGAAACAGAAAACGCAGGTTACGGCTTGGAAAAACCGCGTAGGAATAAAGGGTAATTACTTTACCTGATATCTTGCAACAAGCTATTCTGAAATTGGCAATTGTATTGGATGACTTACAATTATGCGGTTCAGCAATGCTCGGATCTATTAAAGACAAATAAATACAACTCTATTGCCGAATGATCTAAATATAGAAAGTAAAGAGACCCAAATGACATAGTTAACTGAGTGTGTTAACTTACCCTAAGTCCGTGTAAGGAAGGTCTCCTACCCTGTCAGGGCTAGCCAGCGTTAGCTGGATGGATGCAAGAGACGCCGTGCTGCACGCGAGCACGGCTATTTAAGCGCGCTCCGGCGCTTGCCGTGACATCATCATGATGCGTGCATAGCAACAGGAATGTATACACAAAGTGTCCGTGGCTACCACGCATGCGCCAACGATCCTGTTATGCTGAACGGGCGAACGGACACTCGTGTATACTAACAGCCAAGGAGGAGATTAACCCCCAAGACGGTAAGTGCTAAATGAGCGGCTTATTGAGGCAAAGGCTAAAAATTAGTAAAGGGAATGTATAATTTTGTTAACCAGCACTAGAAAGGGAATTATATATAAAGAAAAATAGTAGTAAATGGCTATTCAATGAAACTAGTGAAATCAAGCTGATCATTGAGTCCCTTAGGTATAACTGTTTGTAAATTAAAGATCCAAAAGCATTCCTTTTGTAGGAGCTGTCTATCAAGATCGCCCCGTCTCGAGGATGGAGTCACACAATCGATCCCTTTCCACTTGAGACAACTGGCATTGCCATCGTGTTGCTGATGAACATGTCTCGAGATTGGCGTGTCACGACAGTGGCGTATATCTCCTACATGTTCTCCAATTCTACGGCGTAATTGCCTGATGGTCTTACCCACATACATTTTACCGCAGATACATGTGATCAGGTATACGACATACGTTGATTTGCAATTAAAAAAGTGTCTGATCTCAAAGCTTTTATTGCCAGTACTGTTGGAGAAATTTGAAGATTTTTCCATGAAGATGCAAAAGGAGCAATCTCCGCATTTGTAAGACCCCTGTGGTTTCTTGAGCCACATTTCCTTCCTTGGTCTAACATAATGACTGCTGACCAAAAAATCTCGAAGATTTTTTCCCCGACGGAAGGAAATGGAAGGGACATCACCGATCCTGTCTTTCAGATCATGGAAGAATTCAAAAAGGAGGCAAATAGGCTGAGAGAAAGATTTCTAGTCAGGGGTTATCCCGATTATGTCCTTAAACAAGCCTATCAATATGCTCTATCGAAAGACCGAAGCAAACTTCTCACATCCGCACCTCAGTCTAGGGACCAAAAAGACTCTATAATACGGTTAATAGGGACTTTTGATGATGGGGTTCCAGAAATCAAAAAATCTCTAAAACGACATTGGCATATTTTAAAAATGGATCCTGATCTGAAAGACAGGATCGGTGATGTCCCTTCCATTTCCTTCCGTCGGGGAAAAAATCTTCGAGCCACTGAGTAGTAGCAGACTGCCAGAACATTATGGGCGACAGGCATGAATTTTGGTGCCCAGGTGCCAATTTATTGCACACATTTGTAGCGTAGAATATGCCTGAATCTATGAACCTGTTCTACCACGGGTCATAGATGTATCACTTTCTAGCTACAAAGTGACACTTCTGGCTCAGGTAAACCACTTTTAAAGTACTCTTCCTGTTCCAGTTGTAATGCGCCTGGATTTGCCGTATTGAAGTTATAAATGTGTAGCTTTGTACAGTTGCAGTGCAACGCTTCCAGCACCTCCTCCTCCCCCCACATATTAGGCGCATTACCAAGTGTCGCAGGCGCTTTACAATGCGCCTAGTTTTGGAGTGTGCCTGCTCATAAATCGGGCGCACAGGCCAGATAATTGGTGCAGCCCTGTACATACATGTCGCCCTAACTATCTATGGTCAATTATTTTATTTTTTTTATTTTGTTAGTGGAGAGGATCACATTACTAATTTAAATACTTCAAAAAGTTCCTTGAAAGTGGAGTTGAAGCTGCAGCTTGCATGCTATAGACCAGGAAGATCTGAGCAAATTGATAGAATGATATAATGTATAGACGTGATATAATAATGGAAATGATATAGTATAACTAATAACTTAATTATTCATTCTGCTTATTCAGAGCTTGTGAGTCCAGTGGGCGGTTCTTCACATTGATTGATAGATATCTGTGTGCACATTCTTGCAGGGAAGGCTGTCAATTCCTAAGTACAGTATGACCACCCTCTGGGCTCTTAAATCCATTATGATCAGAGGCTTAAAGGGGTTTTCTCACTACAAGGATTGCTTTTTATGTTGAAGATCTTGCATAAACAAGTCAGTTTGCAATATGTGTCCATTAACAGTGTACTACCTATTCCTAAATATCCCCTCTTGTACGGGTTTCATCAGCTCCTCAGGTCACTATAGCTACAGATCTGTCCAATCTCTCCTGATAGGCTGCCATCACTGGTTGCTATAGCTACAGACCTGGCTTCTACTGCAGCCTAGTAGAAGCCAATAAACACGCCCCTGAATTCAAAATAAAACCAAGAAAATAGGACTGAAGAAAGATGAATCAATGTAGTGAGACAACCCCTTTAAATTAATAAAATTATTTTTTCTACGGAATCATTATATATCACTCTGCTCAGCCCTTTTTACTCTTCAACATGGCGCCCAAAGGTTGAACTGTTTTTTTGACATGGTGGACTCCCATTAAAGTGGTTATTTCTTGAAGATAACTACTTTTCAGATTAAAATTGGCCCAGCGATCAGCTGATTATTGTGGATCTGGCTCATTAACCCTCATAAGGTTATTTATTATAGCAAGAGGAAGCCAGTCCTCCCATTGATTTTCTATAAATAGGCAGGTTAGATCGCACAAACTACCCCTTTAAGACAGACCTTCCCTTAAATGCTATATACTGCTAGATTAATGGGTTTTCCTACACAACCCAATCTTTAGAGCTGACATTTTAATTTCCAAAAGAAACCCACCATATCTGTTCACCATATAGGGGCTTTCGAGACCTTTAGCTTTGTTGCTGGTATTTTTGATCTTCATATTGGATAATATTGATTACAATTAATGGGCAAATGCCAAATTATTAGGTTCTGTTCACACTGATGTCACGGCTTGTATCATTATCAGATGCTATGAGGGTTATGGTGGAGCTCATCAGTGTATAATGTGTCTGGAACAGTACTATAGAGCTTGCTGCCATTAGAGTAATATAAATCTGGTGAAATGGACCTCGGCTGATTCTGTAGGGTGGAATATTAAGTTTCCATAAATAAATAGGAACAGTAACTGCAAATTCCATTCTGAATATTAATCAAAAATCTAAAATGTTACTATATAATTTCAGGATCGCATTTAAGCCATAGTTACAAGAAGGATTTTATAAGAATTAGAATACCCAAGGTCACGTAGCATGAGTGCATTTTCCCAATGCCATTGGTAGTTGTATGGATGGCGGGGGTCACAGGCTGGGCTGGTTTCGTGGTGGGCTTGGTGACCTTCGCAGTAGAGACTTCTGTTGTTGGACTTGCTTCGGAGAACAGATTCTCATTACATAGTTTGCCGGTGCAATACGCAGCAACAAGGGATATGGTGTACCATTGGTCGGAGATTGTGATGTTGGTGTTATTGGTGGGAATTGAACACCTTTTAACGAAGATGGGAAAAGAGATGCTTGCTGGAAGACACAAAGAAGAGAGAACCTATTATATCGCATTAAAGGTGGTCAACACTTTCCCATTGTTAGAGCATAGAGACTCCCTTATATTAACCAGTTGACTTTGTGTATACATAGGATGGGCACTTATTAATGGGTTGTCCCAAAGTGGACATGTTTTATTACTGTTGTGCTTCGAGTCAAAGTCAACGGAAGGTTAAGTCAAACTAATATTTGCTAAAATTCACCGAAAACATTGACCATAGCCTCAACCCTATCCTACGTTAAGGTTGGGATTGTTTTAGAGTCTTAGAAAGTTATTGTACCTGTCCGGGGACACAATGCTACTGTTGCAGATTAATGTCTAATTAATGTCCTTTTACTTCCAGATACTTCATCATATGTCCAATACTGTAGTAACCAGAAGTGGTGCTGGACATTAGTTATCACAACACTGGACCTATGATGAAGTAACTGGAAGTTATATCACCCTGGAAGTTAACCCACTAAAATATCTTAATAATACTACCCCCAATATTTTTCATGCTATTAAATTGGATAATTTGCATATTACATCAGTCACTAAGGGAGACGTATGATCGGTTTTTTCACCCTTTTTCTGGTGTAAAATGCACCTACAATGTCTAATGCGCCTAATGAATGTGTTAGGCGCATTGTTCATAAGACTCAACACTTTCTAATGTGCCTAACATGAGGGGGTGTTCTGGGGTTGTGTCGCACCACACTCGTATAATTAGACACATATGAATGTGGTTTGGCAAAACTAGGTGCATCACTGCTCGGACAGACAGACCTATGTCAATGTGCTCTGCCTGAGCCTGAGGAGTCGAATTGGAGCTAGATTTGCTGTTAGAGCAAAAAAAGTCCAATATTTCTCAACTTCCACCAGTGCAATAATAACAAGTAATTTATTATTATTATGAAACTATATAAAATTAAATTATTTAAGTTTAATAAAAAAGTTCTCATATAAAAATTTATAATATTAATAATAATAATAATAATGATTTTACGTTAAATAACTGTTGATGTTGTTCAAATTTTCCAATTCTTCATTTTTACTATATTAAATTTGAAATGTATTTTTGCTGCTCTCACCCTTTATTCTACATACAGCAGGAGTCAGCAAAGCACATGTCTTGCTGGGATCTGTGGTCCTCCAAGCAAGATTAGTTCCATAGTTTCTATCACTGACATGCTATTCTAATGATTTCTTTTATTTCCAGCCTGTCTATGGCCTTTATACATGTTTGGGGCATTACTAATACGCCCAAAGTTCCATAATGCGCTGAACACACAGGCGAGGGGCGGGGAACTTTAGACGCAATTTATAATCACACAAAAAACACTTTCATACATTCAGGTGCATTATACACTGGAAACGAGACTCGACTATTCACTTCAACGCGCCTCCTTCATATTTGTCTCCCTGAGTTCTCATTTTGGCATCTCATAACCAAAGTATAAAGCAAGCGTCATTTGTAGATCTCTTTGTGAGATTCCTTGTCGTATTATGATACTTGATACTTCCAGTAGGTGATGAGCAGGTAATAGATACTCACAAAAAATCATTGGATCCAACCAGCGGATGACGGCATGTAATTTTATGTAGATACGAGTTACATGTGTGGACCTCTATGACCGAGAAGAAGATGCCTCTTACCTATGGTGACATTCCCTTCAGCCTCATAACAAGTATCGAAGCCGACCGGGCATTTGACTTTTTCAGCCGATTCATTGGAGCACTTGGACTTATTACGGCTGAAGCAAGAGTAACATTCAACATCACTGGTTGGACTGTCTGATAACAGAAAGAGATACATGTCAATCACAACCTATAAAATATGTGTGTATGTAGTTCTCCAGGACAATCTTCGAGTCTATACAATATATGGGTTTCTCTATTTGACTTAAATTATTAATATCAATTATCTTTCAGTGATAATCTATTCTTGAGCTGCACTGACATAATTAAAAATATATAAGTAATAAATATATATATATATATATAGAAATATAAATTTATTAGTTTTGTATATATGTATTATACAATCTATCATGATTAAATAGGATGATAAGATGTTTGCTGTTTAAAGGGGTTGTCTCTCTGCTTGATTCTCTTAACCCCAGTCCTGTTTTCTTGGTTCCCTTTTGAATTTTACTGCGTTCTACTCCAGACTTGCAGTAAAGCCAGGTCAGTAGCTTATAGGAAACGAATTGCTGGCAGACTATCAGGAAGACCGACAGGTCCTGTAGCTATAGCAACCGGGCACGCAAGCCTATCAGGAGAGATCGAACAGGTCTGAAAGCTATAGCAACCAGTGCTAGCAGCCTATGCAGGAAGATCGAACAGTCTGTAACTATAGCAAAACCAGTGCTGGCAAGCCTATCAGAAAGATCTGAACAGTCTGAGAGCTATAGCGACCTGAGGAAGCTGATGACCCAAGCCAAAGGGGAGATCTAGGAATAGGTAGGACACTGTTAATGGAAACATATTGCAAAGTGACTTGTATTTGCAAGATCCTTGTAATAGAAAAAGCAGCAATTCCCTTGAATGAACAACCCATTAGGTCTCAGCCATCTATACCTCATGTTGTAGCAGTTATGTAACATAACTATATTTAGAACTTAAGTCGTACTCAGACATAAGTTACTATAAAATTATTTTGGCCATAACTTTTTGCAAATAAAGTGCTTGTCATCCAGCACTCCCCAATGGATGAATAAACATGCTTCTTTATTGAAAAAAAAAACTAAAAAAAGCGGCATCATATACAGGACATGTAACTAACTTTGACGCGTTTCGAACCTAGTCCCTGTTAGTGACTTAAGGGCCCGTGTAAGAAAACATCCTTGTCCAAAGATTTATCTTTGTAGCCCATAGCAACCCATCAAATTCCCCTATCATTTCCCTATATGCTCTAAAAAAATGAAAGGGAGCGCTGATTGGTTTTTATGGGCAACAAAGAAAGTCTTAGACCAAGACAGTTTTCGTAAATGTCACGCTAAGACTTAATTACTACCCTGTTTCCTCGAAAATAAGACGTAGTACATTTTTTTTATGCAATTCAGAGTTTGGCTGCTTATGCTGATGTTTGTGATGAAATCTCTACAGTCATATTAAAACAGTTGATTTTAATCAACAATAAATGTGAATTCTATTACATAGGAAAAATAAGGACCTCCCCCTAACAAATAATTTCTTAGCTCGTCTTTTAAGACAAAAATTGAATAAAGAACACTCGTCTTATTTTGGGAAAACAGTGTAACGACCATTAGGCTCAAAACATGTCAGCCTTACTTACATGTCCTGTATGTGATGCCATGTTTTTTATGTTTTTTCATTTTATTTTTTTGCAATAAAGAAGCATGTTTATTCATCCATTGGGGAGTACTGGATTGCAAGCAATGTTCTGGTCTACAGAGTGGTTCCGGTTAACATCATGTCTATGCAGTGATGGGTCGTTTTTTGTCCTTTTTTATATTATAACTCTGTGCAGTCTTTGTCTTGTACTAAAGGTGTAACTTAAAGCAAAATTAGTAAAAGGGTTCCCCAGATATCATGTGCCATTTATAATACTGTTTAGGCCCCCGAAGGCTCCAGGGCTTGGAAGTGACTGCTACCTCTCCACTCCTATAGCTGTGCCCCTGTCTTATATGGTCCGCTGTTTGCGCTACAGATCCTCTTGTCTAAAATATTTCCGACAGGAAGTAGTTATCTGACAGCTACCATTGGTAGCCATATTAGCTCTTATGGAGCTGCTTTGCTTGGCACCTGGTCACCCAGAGAACTTGCTTCCTCACTTTCTTAGGTCATCCTGGTAATCAATTACAATGAGTGAGCCATTTCTTTTCCCATCCTCCTCACTGTGCAGGTTAAACTAAATAATGTACTGGTAGATCTGGTGACTGAATGTTCATTTGTGCGTCATGAATGTGTCAGACAGGGCATAGGCTATATCCTGGTTACAAGGTTTATTACTTTCTTGTTTGCAATGTAGCACAGATGGACAAGAAGCGGCTAATAGTGAAGTCAATGACTACAGGAAGTAGCTAACTTCTCCTCCTGCTTTTAGTTTTAATAGAATTCAGTGTAGATGAATATTGGGACATGACTGCATAGAAACTAAATGAAGTTATGGGATTTTTACAATTGTAGCAGTTTTAGATTATTTTTTTTTTAGGAGAGGCAGAGTCTTTGTCGTCCAAACACCTCATACTTATTAAACCTGTTTTGCCTCTTTGGCGGTTGGACGTGAGATTTGATATTTGCCACTGTGTCATGAGGCTATTTGCCTTGATTTTACGAGGGAACATTTACTTGGCGTCTGCCCATACTCGTTATGATTGTTTTATTGTCGGGATCAGATGGGAGAAAGGTCGCCTCTCTCATTACAGCAGAGGTGCCCAAATGTTGTGTCAACCAGCTTTCCCCAGATCCTGAATGAAATAGACACTTACTAATTTTTACTCCTCTTCACTCACGTCTCACACGGTGTAAGGGTCAATGTTAACACTTTAGCAAAATAGACTGAACTGGATGGACGTCTTTCTTGTTTTGGCCTTACAAACGATGTAACTATGTAACTGCACACTTGGCAGAACCAGAATGGATATACTGTACCTACAGCTCCACCCCTGATAGGTGGTGGAGCAGTGTAAGGCTATGTTCACACGGCGTAATTTCGGCGCGCATATTTGTGCTCTAATACGGGCAATATGCCGAAATTACGGTATACCATAGTTCTCATTGTGAGAACTATGGATTACGCCTCCTCTGCTTCCAGCTCGGTAACAATAAGATCATAGTACACATCTGGTAGATAATGACATGTCAATTATTTGCGGCGAATACGCGCCATGAGTAATGAATGTCAATGGGAACGGCAGGCTGCCGGACCCTCCGCGCCGTGGGAGTAGGTGCGTATTAGCGCAAGCTCCCAAAAGGCACAATGTACTGCGGCACGTACTGTACGCGCCGTAGTACATCGTGTGAACATACCCTAAGGAGCTCTTGTGACTGACATTGGTCACCAACAAATCAACTTTGTTGCTGCCTGTTTGGATTATCCAAAAAAAGTCAGTCCCCTTAACATATTAACTTTGTAGGACTACTATAGTGAGCCTAAAAGGGCAGGTGCCTTACTTGGTGGTGGTAACTGACCTATAGTTCTGCCATAGCTCATATATACATTGTGTCTTTATGGGTCTTTAGGCTGCTATGTGAGCAGTGCTGGCTCGGCCAATAGACCATGACATGACCCTTTACCCAAAGCAAATGACTTCGAGGAGGCACAGCATCACTTGTGCTTGTAAATGGCTTCAGTTTATGAGTAGGGAGGTCCACCGCCAACATGTGCCATCTGGGACATGAGAGCTCATTGTGTGCCTATTACAAGCACCAGAACACGTATGGAGCTTATAGTTACACACAGTGACATAACCAAACGTATTCATTATTTTCCAATAGACCTTTTTAATCCATGCAAATAGGGCTGAAAAGAGACTCATGTTTCATCTAGGGTGCCAGAGGTATCATTGAGCATATTGCATATTTTACGGGGTATTTACCCCATTTATCTGGCTAACAACTAGTTTAGGTGTATATTCTTTTTATAATCCCTATGTATCCTTTGATATCTTTTTGTCCCCTGAGCAACCATTCTGTTTTGAAAGGGAAAATGTATCGGATTTTTCTCCTTATGCCAAGTGCTGATAGCAGAGCTGCCCTTTTCAGGCCGATGACTTCACAACTAGGTACGAGGGTGAGAGTAGGTATTATTATTATTTTCCTTATTTTTCTGACCTCCGCCCCCTCCCACACCTTAACCAAGTTTTCATCCATGGTACAGGCAGTCCCCAGGTTACAAACGGGATAGGGACTGTAGGTTTCTTCTTAAGTTGAATTTGTATAGTAATCGGAACAGTTATCGTTTATTAAATGTAATTCAGCATAAAAAAAAAATTGATAGTACAGGGAACAGTTTTTACATTTGTTTTTGCAGTCAGGTGCCCTTTTTTAGAAGATTTCACCTAATTTCAGTGTCACAAGTGCAGCTGGTGCAATGCTGGCACTTGGTTAATCATGGAGCGTGACCTCGGTATTTGAATGTCGCCACAGCCCCAAAAGTCTCCCCGTTAGAGTAACTAGGAACGATGTAAGTCAGAACGATTGTAATTAGTGGACGCAGTATATAATACCCACTTGGATAATCAAATTTTAAAGTATGAGATAAGCCAGACAGACACAATACTTTGGAGCCTAAGTATCTTTTGCATCTAACTAGAGATTAATATAACACCACATTACACACATGCTCAACCTGAGGCTTTTTTAGGATACTTCAATAAGAATATTTTTGATTACTTTGATGTGGGACAGTAGTTTTTAATTGGCTATAAATAAAAGTTATATTTTGGGTGTTTTTTTTTCTCCACAGTGATTTGTTCTCTAAATACCCAACGCTCTTTTTTATTTGTCCTGGAGCACCCAACGAGGAGGCATTCACAATGCTTGAAGTGAATCTCCATCTTTTAATATTTTGGGTTTAGGCTTAACTTTGTCCCATTAGGCCTAAAATATTGCACTGACTAAATCTTATGTATATCTTTCAGAGCTTAACTTGTCTGAAGCCGAATTTAATATCTCTTGTATGAACATTGAATTCAATGATAAAATTCTGCATGGTTACAACCCACTATGGGGAGCCTAGGAGACCAATGAATACGGGCTATAATTGACTTCAATGTATAAATAGTATGCTTTAATCTCCAGAGTTCCAATGAGTGACAGCAAGTATTTAATAATAATAGTGGCTTAATCGGCTGTAAGCGAGCATGGTGGACTACACATTGCTTCGTTAATGGCACCCGTCTGTATCGCCTTATCTATATTCAATTATAATACCAGCAAGCACCCCCCCTCATGCATAGAAGGATCTGAGTGGTTGTCTTATCAGTATTTTTGCATGTGTTCAATCTCCCCATGTATTATACTGTGGCTTTTCTGCTTACTGGTGTGTACAGGTATCAATTCAATGTGCAGTTTTTTATCATCTAGTTGTTCCCCTAGTGGAGGGGTGTAAGAGTTACTACTCAGCAATGACCTGAACCTGTTTATCTTTCCCAAGTAGCGTAGGGGGCAGTGTTGCTTCCTACTGGATTCAGTCTTTAGTCCAGCAATTGAGCTGCAAGTATGGCCTTTGCAGTGTTTTTGAGTTAATATCATAATTGAACCTTGGTGCTTGGTGCTTGGTGCTCTGAATTAGAAAAATAGAGCTTTGACAACTCTAACCACATATTATTATTATAAGTACTGGATGCGGAACCGATGTAGATACATCATGGCATTAGTGGGTCTGATAGGCATTCAGCTGTTTGATTAGAGCATTGGTAAGAGGGAAAGGGACTATGTGAAGAAGGAGGTTAAAATAGGGCTTCTGGAGTTAGGTTTCGGTACCGATTCCAATTCTTACATAAAAATACTAAGGGTGACATGTCTCATTAAGACTGCGCCATTTTTTGGTGTATTTTGCGCAAAAAAACATGTTGATGCCCTATTCTCTATACAAATGAACTGTAGTACACCAAAGCTAGGCGCATTTTACGCCATGAACAACACATTTAAATGCGCCTAAAGTAGGTGCATCAAATATGCTAGCAATGATATGCTATGTGCCTACATTGTGCTATGTGCCTAGATTAGGTGTATCAATTTTATTATGCAAGGTCGACCGACACACCAGATGAAATCGACAGGTTCTTTCCATTGCAGGCGCATTACACACTCATTTAATGCACCTTAAAACTGGCAAGAAGGAGCCTCTTTTCTGACATGTCGCCCTAAATATAGTTATTATTATGCATTATAATTACTTTTATAATACATGTGATAACTGAGTAACCTCTTTTGTTACCGGTTTCATACAGTAAACCTTTTATTACTAGTTATTATATATGAGCCATTTATGAAGAAGTTAGAGCTGGAGCTGAAACTGGAGTTGGGGTGAGAAAAAATAGACCGTCCAAGACCAAGTCCAAGCTTTGAATTTTGAGTCGGAATGAGAAAAAAAAAGTGTCAGAATTGGAAATGATAATATTCTCATAATAAGAAGAAATATAAACAAGGCAAAATGAGAGTAGGAGTTGAAGCTGGAGTTGGAGTGAGAAAAAAAGATTAAGTTAGTATTAATATCGCAATGAGAAAAATAGAGAAGTCAGAATCAGAGCTGGAGTTGAACGTGGAGTCGGAGTTGGGAAAAAATAGACAAGTGTGAGTTAGAGTTGAAGCTGAAGTAGGAGTGAGGATAAATTGATAAGTCATTACCAGAGTTGATTGGAGCTGGATGTGGAGTGAGAAAAGATAGATGAATCAGAGTTGGAGTTAAAATCGCAATGAGAAAATATAGGCAAATTTTAGTCAGAGTCAGAGTTGAAGTTGGAGTCGGAGTTAAAAAAAATAGATGAGTTAGAGTTAAAATTGCAATGAGAAAAAATAGACAAGTCTTAGTCCAGAGTTTGTGACGGGCGAAAAGACAAGTCGGAGTCAGACTTGGAGCTGGTAGAAAATAGACAAGTCGGAGTCAGACTTGTAGTTGGGAGAAAATAGACAAGTCGGAGTCAGACTTGGAGTTGGGAGAAAATAGACAAGTTGGAGTCAGAGTAGGAGTTGAACGTGGAGTCGGAGTTGGGAAAAAATAGACAAGTTGGAGTTAGAGTTGAAGCTGAAGTCGGAGTGAGGATAAATTGATATATCAGTGCCAGATTTTTATTGGACTGATGTGGGAGTAAAAAGATATGAACGATCAGAGTTGAGTAAAATTGCAATGAGAAAAAATAGACAAGTCGGAGTCAGAGTTGGAGTTGGGAGAAAATAGATAAGTCGGAGTCAGAGTAGGAGTTGAACGTGGAGTCGGAGTCGGGAAAAAATATACAAGTTGGAGTTAGATTTGAAGCTGAAGTCGGTGTGAGAATAAATTGATAAGTCAGTGCCAGAGTTGAGGTGGAGCTGGATGTCGAGTGAGAAAAGATAGATAGTGTCCCAGTTGCATTTAAATGAGAATATATAGGAAAGTAGGAGTCAGTTTCAGAGTTGAAGTTGGAGTCGGAGTTAAAAAAAATTGACAAGTCAGAGTTGGAGTTGAAAATACATAGGGAAAAAGTAGACATTTTCTCAATGAGAAAATATAGGCAAGTTGGAGTCATATCTGAGTTATATCTGGAGTCAGAGTGAGAAAATATAGTCAAGTAAGAGTCAAAGCTGAAGTTGAAACTGGAGTCAGAGTGTAAAAAAAAATATGGAGACTGATTGGCATTGGAGTTTATTTAGCAGATGACCCCCAAGGTCGGGTTTCGGGATGGTTTTTATATTCACAGCAGGCGGGTCGTATTACAGTAGCAATTTTCATAAAGTACATGTACAATATATTCATTTCTTGATATACTTGCATTGCACACCAAATACTTTTAAAATAATTAATTTAGGTTAATATATGCAAGCGAGCGATTACGATGGTTAAATCTTTAGAACAACTTAGAATTGGCATTCTTTGTTCTGATACTCATGATAACATTATGGTCATGATAACTAACAATGATATACTTTATTGGGGACAGCGAGTAACATATCTTTGGAGCGTTTCGCTTGGGCTCACTCACGAGCCACTTTCGGTTCATGCTCTCACCTCCTGCTTCGGAGGATTTGGATACTTTGGATATGCCGTTTGTCCGCTATAGGCTGCTACTTTCAAGATGTTTTTGAAATAAAATTGGATGTTTTATGTAGGTTTAGGAGATTGTACGTGCCATCACTTCACCTCCACTTTGGGGATGTTTTTTGTTTGTTTTGTTTTGACCAACGAGTAAGTGTAAGTGGCAATAAATATTTGTAAATTGCCGAAAATGTAGTCCTGTTGGTGAGTAATCCTCCCCTTGTGTTTTGATATTTTACACAATATGCATACTTTTGTATTAAATTGTGTTAAATAGTTTAGTTTTATGCATTTTTTCTTGGGTTATTTCTAACGCGACTTCGGGTGTAAGGGGCCCTTTACACGGACAGGACAAAATTTTCCGGCGGTTTTCCAAAAGGTATTGTCCTGTTTTCCTGGTGCACCGGCCCCGGGGACGGCTTTTCTCCGGTTTTTAGGGAGAAAACCCCTCCCCCTTTCATAGGACTGTTCATTTCGTCCCAAAAAAGGGGGCAGAAGAATGAACTTGATCTGTTCTTTGGGACTGCCGCACGGTTTTTCCATAGCGGTCCATTGAAAAGTTTGCGGCTGGTTTTTCAGATGGTTTTCAAAACCGTAAACCGTCTCAAAAATTGACTGCAAACCGTGCCGTGGGGGGCATGGCCTTGGGTCATCTTTTGGGGGTGATCCCTCTATCCCCTCGGACATGACATTCTTATTGTATTCTAAAAAGGATATTTTTGCTCATATTATCATACAATGTGTTTTCTTATGTAATATATAAGTGTCAGTATGTGTATCTATGTTTATATATATATATATATATATTAATATTATTTTTCTTTTTTTTGCTTTTGGTTTTCATTTTAAGCAAGTACCTCTGTAAAAAAGTATTGGTGAATTTTTGATACCCTTTTCCCCATTTGTTTTGTTGACATCATTTTTCCTTTTTTCTCATGTTATTTTTTGATTGTTTAATATTTTTGTCCAAATTTTACTTTTAATATGGTAGGTAGCCCTCTATTTTGTGTTTCTTGTATAGTATTAGGTGGATGTAGGTTTCAAATAAAACAAACTGATATCTTGGTAAAGAACAGACATAAAATATATTGAAAAAGTTAAAGAGCTTTTTTTATCAAGACTTTTATCAAGACTTCTTCAGGGTCCCTAAGGCTAGGTCTAACAAGTCGGCCATTTTTTTTCCCGCTGCACTGCCGCAGTTTTTGTCATGTTTTGAGCAAAAAGCGTGGCCGGTTCTCTTTTTTTTTTTTTTATTGTATGGGAAGACGTAAAAAAAACCTAAAAGCGCCGGCATATTATAAAACATCTTGTATAATAAGCCGGCGCCGAAAGACGATTGGAGAAAAAACAACCTGTGGAGACTACAGATCGTTTTTTCTATTGTCCTCTATCGGGTTGCCTGAACAATCGTATTTTTGGCGAAAATACGATCGTATTGCTATGGCATGTAGACCTAGCCTTATTTGCCTCTGGTGTTGGATACATGCAGAGTCCTTACATTGTGTTTGCCTCCCCAGCCCTCGGCATAATCGTTACCTTGCTTATCATCGGATCCATTGCTTAAATCCATTACGTCTTTATTGCACGTTGTAGAGTTACAGGAACTCTTAAAAGAGCGGATCTGTATACCATAAGAGTTTTGTGTAGATAAGATCTTCGATGGGGAACCCTTATCACACCCCTTCACTATTCTGTTCTCCATCTGGTTGTCTGCGCATTGATACATAAGAGAAATAAAGGTATCACAATGAGATTAGATTATCCATAGCTCTAATGAATCCTAACCCAACCCAACTTTGCTTTCATACTCCATGTGTAAAGCCACCCCAATGGTTATAGAGAAGAGCATTCACCTTACAACCCAATGCCACCCAGGACCAGATGTATAACTTAAATCTCTTGGGCTCAAATGCAAAAACTGTAAAAGGGCCACCACCCTACCATGGGCCATTTATAATATTAGTGTATTCTTATAGGCCAGAGGTCACTTTGGGCGTCTTCAGGCCCCAGGGCCCGTTATCTCTGCACCCTCTAAAGCTACACCCCTGCCCTTAAGCGCAACAACTAATTGATGAAGCAGCAGAGACTGCAGTTCCCACAGGACCTTAGGCTTTGGGGAGGTGCCATGCCATAAAAGAGGCTTGGATTAATATGAGTGGTGAAGACATGTCGTACTAATGGAACAATTATGTAGTCATGCTACATGGAATACCCTATGGTGAATGTGTATAGGGTAGACAGATCCTCTGCATTGTGGTTCAATTAGCAAATAACTAGTGGCCTTTCTGCCGTGGGGTGAGACCCTGAAGCTTTAAGGCCATGACATATATCATGAATGTCATCATGTAGACCACAAAGATGTAGTGTTAAAAAGCAAAATTGATGTGGACTCAGTAAGGGCTAAGCCACCAGTTCTTCTTACATTTGTGTAGTCAATTGATTGTCTCTTAGGCAAGGTTGGATTTAAAAGCTTAGAAAGTTTGGACTTACCTCTTTAATTTGTTCTCTCAGGAAAAGTCATTGAAAATCTGAGCATGGTTTGGGGCCAGGATTATACATGGGGGTCGTGGACCATTGCCTTACTTCTCATCTACACTATAGGACCTAAGCTCTCTCTATGATACAATGACAATGGCTGGAAAGATCCAGAACCAGAGATGATTAAATCAAACCTTCTAATTCAAGAGCAAATCTGCATGTGGCGCCATCTCATCATTGCTGTACATTGGGTGGAGGATTCTCCAAGAGAACCATGAAGGAACCTTCCATGGTGATGCCGTATTCTACCAGCCGTCAGGTTGGGTGGATTTTTTTGCCTATTGTCTACTCCCGGCTCTACTTTTAGGTTAATGGAATTCTAGTTTTTTTTCTTACACGAAAGTGAGGTTGTTTTTACCTATTTTCGCAAAAAAGGAAATTGATGTACAGATATTTTCAGCTCCAGTACAGGTTATGTTATCAGAGGTGGAGCAGCCGACATCCATTGATGCATTACAGATGTAGCACTCCAAGGAACGGCAACCTGTAACACAGATGCAATGAAACAGATTGTGTCTGGTCTATAACTGTCTATCAATCATCTCTCAAATTAGCAATCCTTCTTATATCTGTCTTATGTCTACTTCATATCTATCTATCTATCTATCTATCTATCTATCTATCTATCTATCTATCTATTTATCTATCTGTATATCTCATATGAATCTATCTATCTCATATCTATCTCTTTCATATCTATCTATCTCTCTCTCATATCTATCTATCTATCTTTCTCGTATCTATCTAATTTCTACTTATCTATCAATCTATTTCTTTCACACCTTTCTGTTTACCTATCTCATATTTATCGATTTATCTGTCTAATAATCTATCATCTCTATAGTTATCTATTTATCTATGAATCTACTTATCAATTTATTTTACACATTTTCATCTATCTGTGCATCTACCATCTCTCTAATTATCTTTCTGTCTTTCTTTCTTAATATCTATCTGATTATCTCATAACCTTTTATCTATTAATCTCTCTGTTTATTTTACAACTATTTATTTATGTTTCTACCTGTCTATCTCATATCTATTTATTTATGCATCTGTTTTCCACCATCTCTCTGAGTATCCATCTATCTTTATTTTTTAATATGTATCTCATGTTTGTCTATCTTATATCTATTTATCTGTCAATCTATCCACTTATTTTACACCTTTCTATTTTTCTACCTATCATCTCTAATTATCTATCTTTCTCCTATTTATCTACATATTGATCTCACATCTATTTATCTATCAATCTATTTATCAATTTATTTTACACCTATCTATCTATCTATCTATCTATCTATCTATCTATCTATCTATCTATCTGTCTGTCTGTCTGTCTGTCTGTCTGTCTGTCTGTCTGTCTGTCTATCTATCTATCTATCTATCTATCTGACTATCTATCTTACTATCTATCTGTCTATACCATATCTATCTATCTATCTATCTATCTATCTATCTATCTATCTATCTCATATCTATCTATCTTTCTATCTATCTATCTATCTATCTGACTATCTATCTATCTATCTATCTATCTATCTATCTGACTATCTATCTGACAATCTATCTGTCTATACCATATCTATCTATCTATCTCATATCTATCTATCTATCTATCTATCTATCTATCTATCTATCTATCTTTGTATCTTTATATCTATGTATCTATCCATATCATATCCATCCATCTATCTCATATCTATCTATAGCATAACCATTTATATCTCTATCTATCTATCTATCTATCTATCTTTGTCTATCTATCTATCTATCTATCTATCTATCTGTGTTAAAGTCTGTAGAAAGAAATAATCAACAAAACAATTTAAATGGACAAAGCCAGATTACACTGGATGTCTCCTGAGAAATACTGGATGTTGTTCGTAAGTGGAAAACCCCTCAAAATGTAAAGGTATCTTTATGCTTCCCAGAGATCTTTAAAAGATAAAAAGAGAAATTACCGGTAAAGAGAAGGCAGCTGGTGATCAAGCCCAGGGACAGACTGATACCCGAGGCCATTGCTGTGAGCCACGCGGAGCTCGGTCGATATCTGGAGATGGTCCACCAAGAGAGCAATAATATCTAGGGAGGTTTTCCAGGAGTCCAGTGATGTCTTTGAGGCAGAGGCTACGCCCAAATGATGATGCGTTGACGTTCAACCCTTCGTGATTTCTATTGGTTGAGTCTTTCTGGGTGAAATGTGTTATTTTCCACCTGCTGTTTTATTGTGTCCATAGTTAACACTTCTAACTCCACAACTTAGACAGGGAAGGATGGCAAAACCATGTCTATATCTACATTTTGCACAGATTATTTTTGGTTCAGGGCAGGTCAGGCTGGTTTCCTTTGACCTTAATATCTACCAAGGAGAAAAGTTTTAGAAGCTTTGGCTTGTTTTAACATTTATAACAGGTGAACATATAAGCCATATGATTCCCTCCTGACCTCAAAGAATAAGAGAGATACATCTAAAGAAAATCAACTCCACTGGTGGGCTCCAATTATCATCTCCGCTGGTGGGCCCAAGAATAATTTCCACTGGTTGGCCCTAGAAATCAACTCCACTGGTGGGCTGCAAGAATCAGCTTCACTGCTAGACCCCCAGAATCAGCTCCACTGGTGGGCCCCAAGAATCAGCACCTCTGGTGGGCCCCCACAATCAGCACCACTGGTGGGCCCCCACAATCAGCTCCACTGGTGGGCTCCAGCAATCTACTCCACTGGTGGACCCCAAGAATCATCTCCACTGGTGGACTCCAAGAATCATCTTCACTGGTGGACACCAAGCATCAACTCAACTGGTGGACACCAATAATTTTCTCCACTTGTGGACCCCAAGAATCATTTACACTGGTGGGCCCCAAGAATCAACTCCACTGGTGGGTCCCAAGCACCAACTCCACTGGTGGACCCCCAGAAACAACTCCACTGGTGGACCCCAAGCATCAACTCTACTGGTGGACCCCAAGAATTGGTTCCACTAGTCAGGGCTGCCGTCAGAAATTTCGGGGCCCCCTACAGCTAAAACACCTGGGCCCCCATCAACCCCGCCCCCTGTAAACTCCGCCCCTGTCAACACCATCGCTCCGCCCCTAACAACCACACCCAGCACCCACTGCCACCCAACTCCAGAAAAAAAAAAAATGCAATTGCGCCATTGTCTTTGGATTTAGTTCTTGTTGAATTCTACAACATACAGTTTATATTGCAGTAATGAGTACGTATAGAAGGGCCAGCAAATAACACTGCATGATCAACGTGTGTCACCACTATGTTACTGACCAAACCAGTATACCCAGGCCCAATATAAACCCAACAATATACAAAGACCGAATAGTACCGCCACATATCACTACATATGGTGACTAATATCACTATGATGTTACTGACCATACCAGCATACTAAGGCCGATATTACCAATATAACCACAATATACAAATACCAAATAATACCGCCACATCATCACCACATAACTCCAAAGATGCAGAATAATGGCACAATACTGTTACTGAATATAATCCATCACAATAAGACCAATATTACCACGATTCAATGACCATATAGAGGGACATGTATGAAAACTGTCTTGGTCTAAGACTTTCTTTGTTATTCATAGCAACCAATCAGAGCGCCCCTTACATTTTTCCAGAGCACTATAAAGGGGCGCTCTGATTGGTTGCTATGAGCAACAAAGAAAGTCTTACACCTAGACAGTTTTCATACATAATGGTTGATACAAGTGCACACAGTACAGTTATATTTAGTGACTCACAGGTGACGTCGTCTGATAAGTCGTTCACTTTCCCTTTTCTTCTCCATTCGGTCCTGGACACCACTCGTCCCTGCAGAATTCACAACACAAACACCTGAGACTCACAATCCCACCTGTACACATCTCCCTATGAACAAACTCCCCATCCATAGTTCCCCACATAGTAATAATTACCCCTTTGGTGCCCTGGTAGCTAGTTTTATAGGGACCCCCATAGGTAAGTAGATAGTGGGTCCCTGTAGGTAGGTAGCCAGGTAGAAGGTCCCCGTTAGTAGAGGGAGAACTCGAGTGGGCCCTCACATGGAGGAAAATTGAACGGGGCCCCAAAAATTTCCAGGACCATGAGCGGGGCCCCACAACATTCATGAGCCTTGACTGGGGCCCCCACAACCTTCAGGGGCCTTGAATGGGGCCCCCACAACCTTCATGGGGTTTATGGGGGCCCCACAACCTTCAGATGGTTTATGGGGGCCCCACAACCTTCAGAGGGTTTATGGGGGCCCCACAACCTTCAGAGGGTTTATGGGGGCCCCACAAGCTTCAGGGGGCTTATGGGGGCCCCACAACATTTAGGGGGCTTATGGGGGCCCCACAACCTACAGGGGCCTTATGGGGGCCCCACAACCTACAGGGGCCTTATGGGAGCTCCACAAACTATAGGGGCCTTATGGAGGCCCCACAAACCACAGGGGATTTATGGGGGCCCCCACAAACTACAGGGACCTTATGGGGGCCCCACAAACTACAGGGGCCTTATGGGGGCCCCCACAGGACTGGCAAGTGGCCCGGCGCTTCTGGCCACTTGAGATAGATCACTATGGCACATAGTGCGACTTGCAGAGTTGGCCACTCCCCCTCAGTAGCGCCGGGTCCCTCCACTCCCCCTCAGAAGTGCTGGGACCCACCACTCCATCTCAGTTGCACTGGGCCACTTCCCAGTCCTGTGGGGGCCCCCCATAAGGCCCCTGTATATTGTGGGGCCCCTATAAGGTCCCTGTATATAGTGGGGCCCCCATAAGTTTGTAGTTTGTGGGGGCCTCATGACATTCAGGGGCCTTGAACGGGGCCCCACAACCTTCAGCCGAGCGGCCCCTCCTCCTTCCTCCGGCCGTGGGCAGGAAGCGCGATCGTTTGAATCAGTGAGGCCCGCCCACGGCCGGAGGAAGGAGGAGGGGCCGCCCGGCTGCTCAGTCACGAGCTGCTGCGCTCTGAAGAAGAAGTAAGTTAAGTTAAAGTTAATGATAGAGATCACTATGGCGCGCAGCGTGATTCGCAGCGCCGGGCCTCTCCCCCTCAATAGCGCTGGACCCCTCCTCTCCACCTTAGTTGCGCCAGGCCCCTGCACTCCACCTCTGCAGCGCCGCGGTGCAGTGGGGGATATATCATGGTAGGGAGAAAAGGCCTGCGGCCTCTTCTCTCTACCATTATAATGAAGCAAGGGGGCGGTACCTGCCGTCGGCGCGGGCCCCCCCCTTGCTTCACATTCTGGCCGGGCTCGGTACGGGAGTACTGGTTGTACCCCCCTATCGGCGGCCCTGCCACTAGTGGACCCCAAGAATCACCTCCACTGCTGGGCCCCAAGAATCAATTCCACTGGTGAGTCCCAAGAATCAACTCCACTGGTGGGCCACAAGAATCAACTCCACTGGTGCACCCACACAATCAGTTCCACTTGGGGGCCCTAGGCAGTCCAGTGTGACACTGTATCCATACAGGAATGAGGCTACTTTACTCAGAGATACAGGGGCAGAGCTATGCTGTCTGCAGAGGTATCAGCTGCACCTGGGCCCGGGTGCCTGAGAGGGCTGAAAAGTTCATCGGCCAGATAAGAAGACTTGGGTATTATAAAAGGCACATAGTAGATGGTGACCTTGTTACATATTTTGCACCGGGGTCCAGGAGCTTAAAGTTTCCCCACTACAGAGATAGTTTATGCCATCACAGCTATATAGGATCCAACACTTCTTGACCCTTGTCCTAATCCATCTCTTGAGGCAATAAGGTCAGCATGACCTGTAAGACAGTTCTCATTGCCTATAAAACCATGTACTTGTTTAATAAACAGCATATGAGGAGACTTGTGTCAAGGAGAAATGGACGTATCTTCTATAGTAACCCCAGAAGTTGATGCCTTCATATGATGTAATGTGTGATCTATAATATTTGGCGAATGTTGACCGATAAGTGTCATTTTTGGTTAGGTTGATCTTGTTTCTCTAAACTTTAGGTTCAGGTTTGGGGAAAGGGGTAGAATATATATAGGCAATATTGGTGTTAGACTGGGGTGCTTGGTGTTGATTTTTGGGCCCCTTAGTCAAGTGGCTTCTTAGAAACCCCTAGTGGAGAAGATACTTGGGGCCCATCCTACAGCCACTGTACATAACTCCTGCACTTTACTTGTTGCTTTTTGCCTCTTTTTCTCTCATTCTCCTTAAAAAAGCAGCCCCAATACTGTCATGCCCAGGGATCCATAATGCCTAGGGACCCTCCAAGCCCAGGGGCATTCCCCTACTCCAATGTGGGCCAGTTCAAACCTGAGGAGCATGTAATAGAAGGTCCCAGATGGACCGTAGCTTAGACCGGCATCTCAATCCTCCACCTTTATCTACTTTTTTTTTTATTAGCTAGAACTCTGACATCCAAATAGTGGCCAAGTGCCAACTTCCTCAATTCATCGGTCACGCACAGTAGCTCTTGTCACTCCTCATCTAACTAGATTTCAACACAGCAGGTGACAAAGTTTATAGCTAATTAGTCATCAGGACAAAGGAAGGTGAAAAACAGCATTTATTGGACCTTGTGTTATCTATATAGATGGAGTAGACCAAATAAGTTCAATTCTCAAGACTCAGTCCGGATTTTATCGCCCTTCAAGGGATACATTAAACATGTCACAGCCTCAAAGAGTTCCTAAAGATCATTTTATATATGGTGTAGCATGGTGGCTCAGTGGTTAGCACAGTGCAGCACGGTGGCTCAGGGGTTAGCAAAGTTCAGTACAGTGGCTCAGTGGTTAGCACAGTGCAGCAAGGTGGCTCAGTCGTTAGCATGGTGCAGCAGTGTGGCTCAGTGGATAACACAGTAAAGCACGGCGGCTCAGTGGTTAGCAAAGTGCAGATCAGTGGCTCAGTGGTTAGCACTGTGCGACATGATGGCTTAGTGGTTAGTGCAATGCAGTACGGTGGCTTAGTGGTTAGTGTAGTGCAGCTCGGTGGCTTAGTGGTTAGCACTGTTGCCCCACAATGCTGGAGTTCTAGGTCCAAATCCCACCAAAGACAACTCTTTGGTTAGCACAGTGCAGCACAGTAGCTCATTGGCTCGCATAGTGCAGCATGGTGGCTTAGTGGATAGCACAGTACAGTTGGGTGGCTTGGTGATTAGCACGGGGCAGCATGGTGGCTCAGTGGTTAGCACAGTGTAGTAAAGTAGTTCAGTGGCTAGCACAGTGCAGCATGGTGGTTCCGTGGTTAGCACAGTGCAGCACGGTGGTTCAGTGGTTAGCACAGTGCATCACGGGGGCTCAGTGGTTAGCACAGTGCAGCATGGTGGCTCAGTAGTTAGCATGGTGGTTCAGTGGTTAGCACAGTGCCACATGGGGGCTCAGTGATTAGCATGGTGCAGCACAGTAGCTCAGTTTTTAGCACAGTGTAGCATGGTGGCTCAGTGGTTAGCACAGTGCAGCATGATGGCTCAGTAGTTAGCACTGTTGTCCTGCGGCCCTGGAGTTCTGGGCTCAAATCCCTCCAAGGACAACACTTGCAAGGAGTTTGTACGTTTTCCCCATGCTTGAGTGGGCTTCCTCCAGGTACCTTGGTTTTCCCCACATCCCAAAAGACATACACATGGTTAATCTAGAATTTAGATTTTGAGCTCCACAAACCAATGAGAAAAGAAACCAATTTGATTACTGACAATCTCTGTACAGCGCTGCGGATTATAATGGTGCTATAGAAATTAATAAATCAATAAATAAAGTCTCCTTTCATGGGCGCTATGAGATTCCATTTTTTACCCCCCCTCCCCCCTATCCCCCACCCACACACACCCACACTCACTCATTTAAAAAAATGCCTTTTTCAGTTGCCATCCAAATATGCATCGAAGTACAAGTTGGAAAATAGACGTAAGATGAGGCCCAGGAGACTCTGACCACCTGACCAAAAAGAACCCAGATATTGTGATTGGTGGACCCCAAAGTCACATTGTCCAAGGGGTTTCTATAGCCTAATTGTGTTGTACAGTTCTAAATGTCCCATGTACATGAATATAAAAATCATCTACAGTGAAAGTGATACGAACATACAGCACCATGTAAATGTAGTTCCAGCTGTCTGTTCTGATTAATATGTTACCTCCATTTTTCTGCTACAGAGCACCAAACCTCTGAACCACAGATATCGAGCCCTAACCCTATCTGTAATCATAACCATAAGTTGGAGGTTAGAGTAAGGGTGGACTTCCCTTTCCGCGGTGCTTCTGGGTCTACCGGCACCATCACCTCAATATCCCTTCAAGCCTGAAGAACTGTAAAACCCAAAGTAATGTCAGAGCGACAAAGCAGAAGTGACACGAGAGGTGCCGTATATACTCGAGTATAAGACGACCCGAATATAAGCCGAGGCACCTAATTTTGACACAAAAAACTGTGAAAACTTATTGACTTGAGTACAAACCTAGTGGTGAAAATGCAGCAGCTACTGGTAAAATTCAAAAATAAGAATGGATACCAATAAAATTACATATGCAGGTATGTGTCCCCCATAGGCAGGTATAGGACGTTTAATGTCCCCTATAGGCAGGTATAAGCAGTTAAAAGTCCCCCATAGGCAGGTATAGGCAGATTTAGGCAATTTAATATCCCCCATAGGCAGGTATAGGCAGGTATATGTTCCTTATAGGCAGGTATAGACAGGGTTTTTAAAAAACAAAAAATACAAGTACTCATCTCTCTCCCCCACTGCTCCAAGGCGCTCTGTGATGTCATCAGGCCTTGCAGGCAGCATGATGACATAGCCATCCAACTGTGCCAGAGCAATGAGTACTCGCCCTCTGCTCCGCAATAATATCTTCAGCTGTAGGAGTCGCATACAGCTGAAGAGATCTCCACCCGCGCTCGGGCCATGGCAGTGCCCGGATGCCGACTGCTGACTCAAGTGTCACCTGTACGCGCTCCAAGAGGAGGCCATACTGCTGTAGAGACCGCCGCCAGCACCCAGGCCATGACGGTGCCCGGACAGTTGACTCGAGTTTAAGCCGAGAAGGGCTTTTTCAGCACATTTTGTGCTGAAAAGCTCGGCTTATACTTGAGTATATACAGTAAATTAATCCTAAAAGGTCCTAAAAGCTCTAACCCCAACTTTGCAGGTTAACAGTCATTGTTAGAGACCAATCCAAATCCAACTATTCATTGATAATACATTTGGTTGGTAGAGGAATAATAAAGCAAATCTAGGACTTGATTATAGGTATCTTTTATTTCGCATGGGCCATTGTCACCACATAATGTAGCAGATTAGAAACACTTTCCCAAGATTGGGCAGTACTTGAGACCATAACATCCATGTCCTTGACTCCAAACCATCTTAGTCTACACAACAGTGTATATAGTATGGCACAAATTGAGCCTCAGGTTTTATATGTTTGTAGGACATGGATACAGAGCTGTCTTAACCAGAGTCGTGATTTGGAGCTCCTGACCCCAATGCAGAAAGTGAAATTGGGCCCCCCAGATACCAAGTGTTATTTATAATAGAGTCCTCCTATGTGGCAGGAGAGCTTTTGGGCCCCCTCAAGCTGCAGGGCCCGGTAGCAACTGCTATCTCTCCACCCCCTAAAGCTTTGCTCCTGGTCTTAAATGCATTACATGCCCCTGGATATTGCAGTGTATTTGGCCCTGGCCAAAAACATGACATAACAACAGGTAATGCCTCTACGCACACCCAAACATAACCCATCCAAGCTCACCAATATCATCACTCCAGCTTAGGACACCCCAGTGATGTCTTGCCAACAGTCTGAAACCTACAAGACTAGTTGGCAGAGCTGAGAGCCATTGCTCCCTGCTCTATCATAGTATTTAAATGTTTAGGGGGGTTGTGGGATCTAACAATGTTCATCAGTAAAATTAGTAGATAAAACTCATACTTACCTTCTGGACGCTCCATTTCAGTCCTGGCTGCCACTGAAGCAGTGAACGGTCATCATTCAAATGACAGCTGCAGCCAATTACAGGCCACAGAGGTCACGTACAGATGACGCTGTGGCCTGTGATTGTCTGCAGCAGTTATGTGAACGATGAACATTCACTGTCTACTACCGGGATGAGCACACCAGCAGCTGGGACTGAAGGAGACCATCTGGGAGGTAAGTATGAGTCTTATGTTCCATTTTCACTCATGCCCCGGAGAACCAACAAGCATTGTTAGAGCCTGGAACAAGCAGTGCCAACCAAGGGTTTCAGGGCATATGTACTGGATTCCTGAGACATACATTCACCACCTGTGGACACTATGCTTTTGGGGCCCGGGGTAAGCACCTATTGGCCCAATGGATAAGATAAGGTTGGAAAAGATACAAGTCCATCATATCCAACCTATAACCGTACAGTGTTGATGAAGAGGAAGCAAAAAACCCCTATATGGCAGATGCCAACTGCCCCATAAAAAAGGAAATATTTCCTCCTGAATCTGGTATCAGCATAAATGCCTGAATCAATATCCTTTCTCCAGAATCCAGTCTCCACAACCTTTAATATAATATATTTCAAGAAATCTAGGCCCTTGATAGTCGCAGTTTGCATTTGGACTGATAACAAGGTTGGGGCATCAGGTTCGGCGTCTTCTAGGATTTATGTGAAGATAGACGTTGTCTCATAGAGCGCCTTCTGTGAACTGCTGGTTGCACAAACTTTCATTACAACAATGAACTTTAGCATTTTCCAGATTCTGTAGCAAAGGAAGTAAAGGGCTGTCACACATGTTCGGGGTGGCACAACCTTTTGTCACAATCGGCGTCATGAATTCACCTACGAGAGAAAATCCATTAGAAACCAAAGCTGGATTAAAACTCAACTTATAACTGCAGCTGGCCTTAAGCTGCTAGTTCACACTTGACTGAATTTTTCACCTTTGTACTCAATTTTAAAATTTCTTACTAAATGGAAGCAATTTTGCAATTTGTTTCAATTTAAAATTTCCCATCATTTTGGGTCTACAGCTCTTTGCTAAACTATGCATCTCCATGATAGGTAACCAACAGGAAAGAATCCCTTCATCATCTTATCCTTAAGTTATAGCTTCTCTCACCTGTCTTGGACTTAATGCCAACATTCATTCAGTAGGTTTTTGAAAGTTGGGGACAGAAGGAAGATAATGTCACTGTAGGACCAGACCTTACAGAGTTTGCTTGTTGTATGTTACCATCGAGATACATAGGTTTGCTTAGGAGCAAACAAACTAGAAGAAATTTATAATCAAGACCTATTAAAAGTTGTATGTGACACATTAAACAATTGGTATTAAGGTGGCCATAGACTTTAAAGCCTATGGACAACTTTAACATAGAAAACAAGATTTTTCTGTTTTAGTGGTTACTTTGAGTGATAAAAAAAATTAAGTCTGCAATCCTCATCACTCCTTTCTATCAGACCCACTGATATTTAGTTTGCAGCTTTCCCATAGATTTTCTCATCTGGGGCTATGCATGTTGGAGGTGAGCCTGGGTGATCTACAGCAGCTGCAATGGGGCCCAGAGGTTGAGGGGGCCCGACTCATATACAAGAACATTGCTCCTTTTTGAAGGGAACAAGTAGCTGGTGGCTTTCTGCTCTCCAACTCTACTAAGTGGGTTCCCTGATCTATGGCAGTATTATTTATATCTTTTGTTATTGCTACTTATGCTGCTGTTTTAGTTTATTGTTGTCAGGTGATGGGGCCCCATTTTATTTTGCTATGGGGTCCTGTGAATTCTAGTTGCACCCCTGGATGTGAGCTTTGTCTGTTTAAAAGTCTAGAGTTTTCAGTGTGTGCTCTGCTTTCTTCTTACACTTGTACACAGCTCTGGTGATTTTTTTGTTCCCCTGATAACTACATTGTGTTTGCTTTCCTCCCTAAACAAAGACTATGTAAGCTGTTCTCCTTGAATACTTTCCCTTCTCTTCTTACTATGAACTGCTGTGTACAGTCTCTTCCCTCTCTCTGCTGCTATCTCCTAAGCTGAGAGAAGGGAGTTTGGTGAGGAGCAGGAGCTGTGCTTTGATGGTTTGTTTGAGATTCAGCAGCACTAAGGGTACGGCCACACGGTCCTATGTAAAATGCCAGTCGGATTCTGCTTTAAAAATCTGGACAGTACTTGAGCATCTTTTGGATTGTTTTGGGGGACAGTTCTGTCCACAGTTTGCGGATTTGCCCGTCCCCCATAACCATTGACTAGCGCATCTTCGACCGAAGAACCAGACAGAAGATTGTGCATGTTCCGAATCTTTTGTGAACATCGGCGGCTGAAAATCCATTTAGTGTAGACTACTGAATGGATTCACTGTAAGGCCGTGTTCACACGGCTTATTCCCGACGGATTTGTGAGCCGTATTGAGCTCACAAATCCGCCGTGAATAAGGGGCGGGACGAGGGTGGGGCCGGAGCGCGGCGGGGGCGCCGCTCCTGGCCCCATAGACAATGCATTGTTTACGGCGCGTAGGCGCCGTAAATAATGTGCATGTCACTTTCTCCCCCCGCGGCGGATTCGCCGAGCGGGGAGGAGCGACGGAATCCACTGTTCTCTATGAGAGCAGTGGATTACTGTAATGACAGGGACGGATTGGCGCCGTACTGCAGCGCAAATCCGGCGCGGAGTACGGCGCCAATCTGTGCCCAAATAAGCCGTGTGAACGAGGCCTTATAGTCTATGGGAATGGCTCCTTGTCTGATTTTAGATGGTTTCCAAATCTGTAAGTCGTCTGCAAATTCTACCAAAAAATCAACTCCACAGCAACAAAATGGTAAGAAATGTTTACTGAAAACTATTTTAAAAATATCATAGTTTTAGATTTAGAAAGCAAATGAACAATAAAAAAAGATAATCAGTGGAAAGGTGTCCACATATTTTTTTGGCAGCTTTAACTTTAAGGGATTGCCTGGGATTAGAAAGACATGTCTACTTCTTTTTAAAAACATCACCCCTTCTGTCACAGGATAAGTCTGGAATTACAGCTCAGCCCCATTCACTTCAGTGGAACTGAGCTGCAATATCATCCACATCCTGTGAGAGAGGCGATACTGGGGCTTGGGCCCTCTAATGACGTTCTTCTGGTCTTATGGCACTACATGACCCATTAAGCAGCTATGAATTAGAGACTGACTATCTCTCCAATGAGGTAAATAAAAGATGGTGACAAAAGAAGAGCGAGAAGAACCCAGATTTGCAAAGAGAAAGCCCCCAAATGGAAACCATTCCCCCCAAAATTGGTCCCCAATTCTGGTATGAGGAAGGGACCCCCCCCCACACTGGGTTTTAGA
This sequence comes from Phyllomedusa bahiana, assembly GCA_025379985.1. NCBI lineage: Eukaryota > Metazoa > Chordata > Amphibia > Anura > Hylidae > Phyllomedusa > Phyllomedusa bahiana. The sequence goes on along the minus strand of JAODAL010002252.1, from coordinate 7,707 downwards.
AACCACATAAAAAAGGTAATTTTAAAATTAAACGTCAGCTAAATTTTTAAAAAACCCCTTTAAAATTTAATGAGAGAAATCCCCCTGCAAATACCCCGGGTGGGGGATATCAAACTGAAAAAAAACCAGGAACGGGCCCCTTGAAATACAACAGTGAAATCCTTCCCCTCCCCAACATCACAGATTGGGGGGGGGGGGGGAGATTTTTTTGGAGGACCCCCATACACATTAACTTTGGCTACTCTTCCCAAAAACCCCCCAATTTTAAAACCAAAAGTTTTGGGTTAAAAACCCCCTGCATACATTTCCTGACACAACTTTGGGTTTTCCTTTAAGACAGACCACCAGAGAAAATTTAAATTCTGGGGAAACCCCTCCATCTAAGCAGAACATTATCAATGAGAAGGATAGAAAAAAGCAGCTTACCACCTCCCCAAAATTAAAAATTAAAATCCTCGGGGACCATCTGAAAACCCGGGGAAACTGACGGGCCCATGGGATTTAAAAGGTATTAATAAACCCAAACCCCTCTGGTATAGTTTGAACTTTCCCCCGAGAAACCAAAAAAATTTTGCCTGTTAAAAAAAAAGTACCCCCTAAAACCCAAAAGGGGACTTTAAAAAAGCCTGAGAGGCTTGAAATGTGTCAGGAGGATGTGAGACTTTAAATGAAACCCCCCCTCTTTTTTAAGTCAAAACTAAATGGGCGAATTGATTCAAACAAAGGGGAATTTCGTTAAATTTCGGGAAAACTTGGGTTCGGAACGAAGTCGAATTTTGGGGGTACTGGGGTTTAACGAAGTGTGCTTTTTTGAAAAAAAGGCGGGAATCACTGGCCCCAAACAGGGGGCAAAGAAATCGGGGAAAAAAAGGGCATAGCCTGCAAGAAATGTGCAGAGGTAACCCTAAAGGCCCGGGCGGGATTCTGTGGGGGCCCACCGCACTATATAAGTCCGGGGCCGCCGGGGAGCCCCATACCGCCTCACTGTGCTCATCAGGGAAGGTGCTGCCGGGGCCCTGAAGCTTTTACTAAAGAATTGTTTTTTATATAGCGATTTCTGTGGGGTTTCTCAGCTTGTCTCAGAGACTTTTTTCCTTTTAAATGTTTCAAATTTCAAAATTTTTTGGGGAAAATTGGATCTGAAATCCAGTGTGCTCCCGGGAGCTTTGGCATATACAATAAATTTCCCCAATGGGATCTAACCATTTTTCCTGTTGTACCCATTTAAAGAAACACTTTTTTTTTCCAATACAAATACCACTTCATTTTTGGCTGCTAAATTCCCCATTGCCCCAATTTTTTTGCACCCGGGGGTTAATTAAACGTTTTTTTGCGGGGTTCCCCAAAAAACCCCCAAGAAAATTCTTTTCCTGTACCTAATCACAAAAAAAGGTTAATTACAACGTATCTCTTGTTTTGGCGAGAAAACCCCAAAATTTTGGAAAACCCCTTTACAAAGCTACTATTTTGTGCGCTCAATTTTTTGGGCGCAATTTTTACATCCAGGGGTTAATTAAGGTTGTTTTGCTGGTGTGCGACCCCAAAAACCTCTTTTTCAACGCCAAAATATTTCCATTTTCCTTACCCAAACCCCCCAAGCAAAGGTTAATTAAACTTTTATCTTTTTGTTTTTTGGGTAAAAAACACGAAAGTAACCGCTAAAAAAGCTACTATTTTGTGCGGCCCCCCCAATTTTTTTTGGCCCAATTTTTTACACCCCGGGGGGTTTAAATTAACTTTGGGTTTTGCTGGTGTCTGAAAAAAAAAAAACCGTTTTTTTAAAAACCAAAAAAATTTATAAAATTTTTTCCTGTAGCCAAAATTAAAACCCCGGGGTTTTAATTTAAACCCCTTTTGGTCTTTTTTTCAAAAGAAAAACCCCAAAATTTTTAAACCCCTAAAAAGTAAATTTTTTCCCCCAAATTTTTGCGCAATTTAACCCAAAGGGGTTTAAGCTTGTTTTCTGGTTTTTGGGGAAAAAAAAAAAAAACCCGGGTTTTTTTCAAACCCAAAATATAAACATTTTTTCCTTTAGCCAAAATTTAAAAGCAAAGGTTTAATTTAAAAAACTTTCCCTTTTGGGGCCCCGGTAGAAAAACGCCAAGGGTAACTCGGGGGGCCAAAACCCCTTACTGGGGTTTGGTGGGGCCCCAATTTCCTTTTTGGCCAATTTTCCTCCGGGGGTTGAAAAAAGGGGCGGGGGGTTTTTGGCTCCCCGGGCGGGGGGCCCCAAATTAAAACCCTTTCCCCCTTTTTCCCAACCCCAAAAATTACATTTTCAGCGCCCTAATAGCGAGGAAAGAACAATTTGAGGACGGCAGTCAGCAGCTACCCTTTGGGAGCGAAGAAATGGGGGCCCAAAATCCCCGCTTCCCTTTCAGTAGGCGGCAAAGGATAATTGGAAAGGGCATGGGGGTCATGTTTTTGGGGAGGTAAACCTCGGATACCAAGACCGGTGATGAGGACAGCAGGGCGAAGAAACACAAAAGATGAAAGATGGGAGCCCCCGGCACTTGGGGGCCGGGGAGGCAAGGGCTTCACATCCTCAGGAGAAGAGGGCTCAGCTTGCCCCCGTCAGGCAGCAGCCCCAAAACCACAAGTGGGTCGTGTGGCCCTAGTCCCGCAGGTTTGCCGCATGTAGGCAGGACCAAGCGGCCCCGGGGTAAAAAACCCGCTTCGCAGGTCCAAGAAAGTAAACGGCACAGGGCTCAGCGAGGGAGCGTTGAAATACCCCCAGTGCCCAACGTTGGCCCCCTAAAAAACCGATACTCGGCGGGGTGGAATTTTTTTTCAAAGGGGCCCGGGGAGCCGAAAAAATGGGTATATGGGGAGAATCTGTGGCAAAAGTGAAGCGTGGCCAAGGGGGCAAAGTTGGCACCACGGGCCCCGCGTCAAACCGCACCAAAAATCCGGGGCCTGGGAAAACCCTGGCTTTAGATGTGGTGGTCCATCCTGCCGCCGCAGCCCGCCCGCAGCAGCGCCCAGTGGCCCCCATGCCATTTCCGCCCTTTCCTAAGGGTCCCCACCTCTGCAGAAGGGGGCTGTTTTTTCTTTTACATCATCTTCCCCCTCCAGAAAGCTCCTGGGGCCCGTACTTTATGGGGCCCAGTCTTCAGGCCCAGGCGATTGCCAAAAAGACAACAGTAAAGGCCCCCAACCATCCTAAGGGGGCCCGGGAGCGACCGTGCCCTGTAAAGTTGTGGATTGCATCCCCCCTTTTCCCAATGGTGGACTCTTCACCAAACAGAGAAAAATTTGTCCAGCCAAATTCCCCCCCTTTTTAAAAAAGGGAAAAAATTTTCTGGGCTCCCTTGACCTTTTGAACCCCGCTACCGGGGCCAAAATGGGAGCTTCCCTTTTTCCCCCCTTAAATTTTTAGAGGGAACCAAAACTTCAAATTTTTTTAGGGCCAAATCCTCCCCCCCAATGTTGGGCCCCTTCCCCCCCCCCCAAAAATTCCCCCCTTTGTCCCCTCCCTGAAACAGGGTTTGGGGCCGGGGGGTTTTTCCCCAGGGGCCCCCAAAAAGGGGGGAAAAAATCTTGCCATGGCTTTTTTGGGGAAAGGTGGGGGGAGGGGGGCAAGGGGCCCGGGTCCCCCAGGAGGGGGGCCCTGGTCTGGGGGGTTTAACTGGATTTTAAAACCAAACTTCCCCACCCGCCATTTAAAAGGGGAAACGTCGCAACACCCCCGCAAAACCCGGAAACCCCCCGGAGGGGGAAGGGTCCCCCAACCAACCGGTTTGGCCACCCCCTTTGGAACCCGCCCCCTTTGGGACCCATTAAAAAAAAGGCCTTGGGTTTTTTACCGGGGAGCCAAAACCCCCGGAATTTTTGTTGGGCCGCAACTTGCCCCGGGTTTGGGGAGGGAGGGGGAAGCAGTCCGCCCGGGCCAGTAAAAATTTTGGGATCAGGCCCCGGGTGTTCGTTGGGGGGGGCGGGGGGCCTTCTTCCCCAAGAGCCCGGGGGGTTTGTCCCCGGGAAAAGTGTTGGGAAAGATGGAACCCTTGCAAAGAAGGGAACCCGGGCGTGAGGAGGGGGTTTAAAAACCACCAATGCCCCAAGGGCCCCCCTTTGGGGTTCTAAATACCGCCCCCCACCCCTTTCGATGGCCCCCCAACCCGGGATGAAGAAACACATCCGGGAGAAGTTTTTTCCCCCATCCCCCGCCTTTCCCCAAAAACCCTTTACCAAGGGGGAAGCCAAAACCCAAAAACCCCCAATATTTGGGTCCATTGTGCCCTCCCCCAAATAACCCCCCATGGCCCGCCCGCCTGGGGGGGTGGGGGGGGGTTCCTTGTTGCCCGTGACATTCCCACCCGTTTCATGTGGGCCCCGGCCCGGAGCACCCCCCAAGCTTTTGGCCCCTTTTGGCCCCGCCCCCCCAAAAAATTCCCCCTCTCCCCCCCTGGATTGTGGCCCCAAATTTTCCATTTTAAAATGCCCCGCCCGGGCCGTAGGGGGCCGGGGGTTTCAGTCCGGGGGGCCCCTTCCCGTGGCCCCCTTTTCCGGGTTTGGCCACCTTTTAAAAAATGGCTTGGTGCCCCCCCTGCCTTGGATCTTTTGGGGCCTCCTGCCTCCCACTAAATTTATTTTGGGCCCCCCCGTGCCCAATTTTCGTTTTTCCCCTCCAAATTTTAAAAGGAGCCCCCCCCTAAACCTTTATTAACTTTTCCCCCGCCGCCGGTGGCCCTCCACACGGGGTATTGTGCCACTTTGGCCTAAAACTGTTTTTGCCCGCCCCCAAATTTTCCCTTGTGCCACTGCCGACCCCAATGCTGGCCGGGCCCGCCGTGAACCCCCCCCCAACCCCCACTGTGTTATTGTGGGCCACCCCCCTTTTTTTGGCCTAATTTCTGTTTTGTTTTGGCCCCCTCCAGAAAATTTTTTGTCCACTGCCTGATCTCATACTGCGCCGCCTGACCCTCCACACTGTGTGGGTTGTGCCACTCTGTGGCCTAAAAACTGTTTTTTCCCCCCCTCCAGAATGTTTATTTTGTGCCCACCCCGCCCCCAAAGGGGGCCCTTCCAAAACTGTTTTTCCGCCGTGAAAACCCTCCGCCCCCTCTGGGGTTTTATTTGCCACTCTGGGGGGGGTTCCTCGGTTTTGCCACCTCCAAAAGAATGTCCATAAAGTGGGGCCACCCCCCCGGGGGGACCCCAAATTTTGGGCCCTGCTTGTGCCCCGCCACCCCGTCCCACCTCCACACTTTTGTCCCCCCCTAAATGTTTTTGGCCCCAAACCTGGAGCCTTTTCAGCTTGTAAAAAATTTTTTTTTCCCGTTTTTCCGGCTTTTCCCCTGACTTTTACCCCGGCCTACCCCCCCGGGGTTTGATTTTTTTTGGTCCCGTTTTTGCCCTCCTTTTAAGTGCCCCCCGGGAATTTTAAAAGGGTGAAGAATTTTCCCCCAAGGGCCCGGCCCCCCCGGCCCGTCCATCGGGCCCCTGGTTCCCCCTTACTTTAAACCCCCCCCAACATTGTTAATTTTTAAAGACCCCAGAAACCAACCCGGGTTTTTTCTTTTCCCCCTTTTCCAAAAAAATTTAAAAGGGGGGAAAAGGGCCCCCAAAAAGTTCCAAACCAAACCCCCTGTTTCAGGCCCTTTTGTGCAGGGCCCGGAAAATAGCTGCTTTTTAACCGGTTCTGCCGAAGTAAAAATTTCCGGAAACCCAATTTTTTTTTTGCTAAAAAAATTTGGCGAAGTACCCCAATCGAATTTTTTAGAAATTCGCCCATCTCTAACAATCTCAAACTAAAAATTTTATTTTTTCTTTTTTGGCCCTTTCTTTGGTGGGGTGCTGGACAAAAAACTTTTTTTTTTTTTGAATACATTAGCAATGAGATCTAATAGGTTATTTTTGTGAATCTTTCCCCTGACCTCCAGGTAAAAATTTAAAAAAAAAGGGAGACCAACCTAAAAGTTTTTTAAATTAAAAAAATGGTCCTGACCCCTTGAAATGGGACCCTCCCCTACTTCTATGTAGGACCTAAAATGGCTGCCCCAAAATTTTCTTTCCCTAAACCAAACTTTTTTCTGGGGCCAATAACTTCAATTTTTAAAACGTCAAGATCCCTAGCACGGTTTTAGGCCCTTTTTTCTTTGGAGCATCCTCTCCCCTTGGACTGTAATTTTCAACGTAACACTCTATTCCATTGGGGGCCCGTATTTATACATATAGCACTGAAAAAAAGCGTTCCCTCAAACATCAAAACATGCACCATATGAGAGGGTTTTTTAAAAATAATAAGACTTTACCAAGACGGGCTCAATGCATCTTTAGCAACAAAGCATGCAATGTTCTGTGAGCAGTGCACATGGGGTTTGTTGTTATTGCGTTTTGGGTCAAGATAATAATGGGAAATATCCCAGAAATATTCCAGAAATTCTGTGCTAAGCATCAGTGGACTGATGACTAGCTCCTGCTTATCCTCGCCTCACTTATCCTCAATTCTTTTTTGGGGTTTGCAAAACAACAGTCTTTTTTTTGCTAATGTGGAATTTGGGGGAAACCCCGGGGTTTGGGCCCCGAGCATGACAGGGCCCGGGGCTGTTTTTTAAGGGGAAGTCAAAAAAGAAAGGTTTAAAAACAAGTTTTTTTTGTGTAGTATGTACAGTTATGTACAGCAGCTCTAGAATGGGCCTCAATAATCAACTGAACTGGTGGACTCCAAGAATCATCTTCACTGGTGGGCCCCCCAAAAATCAAATCCCCCGGGGGGCTACAAGAAACAACTGCACTGGTGGGGTCCCAAGAAATTTCCCAAAAAATTCCCCTAGTGGGCTCCAAGAATCAACCCCACTGGTGGGCCCCAAGAATTGACTTTATCGATTGGCCTCAAGAAGCAACTCCACTGGTGGATATCCCAGTCCAACATTGCCCATCACCATATTAACACCTTCAACAACTGTCAGCCATATGCTTATTCAGTCAAGAGTTGTTCCTCCCAACTCCACCAGATCCAGATATGTGCACACTTGGCTCTGCTGAAAGTGCATGGGGGTTTCCCTTTTGAAGAAGAGAAAATCCCAAATTGAGAGATTTTTATCAAGGGTGAGTGGGGGAAGATTCCCGGGGTAATCAATTTGGGAAAAAAATCACCACCCATTCATTGTCCTTAATGCGGCCAAAAATGAAAATAGTATTAAACCAAAAAGTTTAAAACCAACCCCCACTGCACAGACCATTGAATCAGAATGCCCGACACCCAACTCCCCAGACAACTTCCTCTCCCAAAAAATTTCCCAAGGGGCCCAAAAGGGGTCCCCCGGGTGGGCCCGAGGGAAAAAAATTGAAAGACAAAACCCTAAAACAAAACTAAAAAAAAAGGGAAAAAACAAAATCCGGGAAACCTTGACCAACCCGATTTTTTTTTCCCCCTTTCCACGATTATTTTTATTATAGCACTGCCCGAAACCCAAACAAATAGCTATGAAAATTTGCGATTGACCATTTCTCCAATGAGGTAAATAAAAGATGGTGACCCAAAAAAAAGTAGAGGAAACCCCGATTTTCAAGACTACCCCCAAAAGTATCCACCCTTTCCCCCCCCCCTGCCCCCAAAACTCTGGGATGAGGGTTGGACTCCCCGCCCCTGTTTTCCCGATGCACATAGGTTTTTTAAGGTTTTCCTTTTAACCTGATCATGACTTGATACTGAAAGAGACTTAAAACAGGGTGAGTCACCCATGGATGGACTGACTCTGGAGC
>JAODAL010002251.1:0-201418 GCA_025379985.1 Phyllomedusa bahiana | reverse complement strand
GCCGGGGTTGGGGGCGGGGGGGGGGTTGTATAGGGACGGGGGGGTTGGGGTTGAAACCTGGGGGGCGGTTTGGGGGCGGGGGGATTTGGGGGGGTTTTAAGGGCGGCGGGAGTTGGGGGTTGTTCGGGGGGTGGGGTTTAACGGGCGGGTGGATTTGGGGTTGATTATAGGGGGGCCCCGGCGGGGGGGTTTGGGGTTGTAACGGGCGGGTGGATTGGGGTTGAAATTGGGGGCGGGGTTTGGTTGTAAGGGGCGGCGTGGGTTGGGGGTTTTTTAAACGGGGGGGTGGAGTTGGGGTTGTTGGGGGCGTGGAGTTGGCGGTTGTCCCGGGGGGGGTGAGTTGGGGTTGTAAAGGGGCGGCGGGAGTTGGGGTTGTATAGGGCGGGGTGGGTTGGGGTTGTAACGGGGGGCGTGGATTGGGGTTTTTTAGGGGGGGTGGAGTTGGCGGTTGTAAAAGGGGCGGCGTGGAGTTGGTGGTTTTAAACGGGGGGCGTGGGTTGGGGTTGTAACGGGGGGGGTTTTTGGGGGGGGGTTTGTAACGGGGCGGGTGGGTTGGGGGTTGTACACGGGGCGGCTTGAGTTGGCTTTTTGTACGGGGGGGGTGGGGGGGGGTTTTTAAGGGGGGGCTTGGAGTTGGCGGTTTTTAAACCGGGGGGGTAGGGTGGCTTTGGGGGGCGGGTGGGTTGGCGGTTGTATTCGGGGCGGCGTGGATTTGGCGGTTGAACCGGGGGGGTGGATTGGGGTTGTCAGGGGGCGGCTTTGGGTTGGGGGGTTTGTAAGGGACGGGTGGGTTGGCGGTTGTACACGGGGCGGCGTGGAGTTGGCGGTTGACCGGGGCGGCGTGGATTTGGGGTTGTATCGGCAAGTTTGGGGGCGGCGGTTTTTAAAAAGGGGGAGGGCGTGGGGGGCCCGGCGGCCCGGTTGTATACGGGCGGGTGGATTTGGCGGGGGTTTTACGGGGGCGTGGAGTTGGCGGTTGTATACGGCACAGTTTGGGGGCGGCGGTTGTATACGGGACGGCGTGGGGGGCGGCGGCGGTTGTATACGGGACGGCGTGGAGTTGGCGGTTGTACACGGGGCGGCGTGGAGTTGGCGGTTGTATACGGGACGGGGTGGAGTTGGCGGTTGTATACGGGACGGCGTGGAGTTGGCGGTTGTATACGGGACGGCGTGGAGTTGGCGGTTGTACACGGGGCGGCGTGGAGTTGGCGGTTGTACACGGGGCGGCGTGGAGTTGGCGGTTGTACACGGGGCGGCGTGGAGTTGGCGGTTGTATACGGGGCGGCGTGGAGTTGGCGGTTGTATACGGGACGGGGTGGAGTTGGCGGTTGTACACGGGGCGGCGTGGAGTTGGCAGTTGTATACGGGGCGGCGTGGAGTTGGCGGTTGTACACGGGGCGGCGTGGAGTTGGTGGTTGTACACGGGGCGGCGTGGAGTTGGCGGTTGTATACGGCACAGGTTGGGGGCGGCGGTTGTACACGGGGCGGCGTGGAGTTGGCGGTTGTACACGGGGCGGCGTGGAGTTGGCGGTTGTATACGGGACGGCGTGGAGTTGGCGGTTGTACACGGGGCGGCGTGGAGTTGGCGGTTGTACACGGGGCGGCGTGGAGTTGGCGGTTGTACACGGGGCGGCGTGGAGTTGGTGGTTGTACACGGGGCGGCGTGGAGTTGGCGGTTGTATATGGGACGGTGTGGGGGGCGGCGGCGGTTGTATACGGCACAGGTTGGGGGCGGCGGTTGTACACGGGGCGGCGTGGAGTTGGCGGTTGTATACGGGACGGCGTGGAGTTGGCGGTTGTATACGGTACGGCGTTGGGGGGGCGGCGGGGTGGGGTTGTTTACGGCAGTTGGGGCGGCGGTTGTACACGGCGCGGCGTGGAGTTGGCGGTTGTATACGGCACAGTTTGGGGGCGGCGGTTGTACACGGGGTGGCGTGGAGTTGGTGGTTGTACATAGTCCATCGGTGCGGGGTCATGTTGTTGCAGATCTCCGCTCCTGTGCTCGCCCTCCTCACTCCCGATGCTTTGTCTGCAGCTGGAGACGTCCCCGGGGCCGCGCCTCCGTCGGCGCTCCTTCTTTGACACCTTCCTGCGGGTTCTGATCACGCTCAGCGCGGGGACGGCCGTCGTCTTGTCGTCCATCTCGGTGTGTGACGGGCAGTGGATATCGTCCCCGGAGGGGCGGCTCTTGGCTGTTTGGGGCAGCTGTGGGCAGGAGCGGTGCAGCGCCATGGTGCTGGTGCGCGCGGCCGTGTCTCTGGCCGTGGTCCTGGCCATCCTGGGGCTGGAGCTGCTGATGGTTTCCCAGCTCTGCGAGGACGGACATTCCCGGAGGAAGTGGCGCCTGGGCGCGGTGCTGCTCCTCACCGCCTTCGTCCTGGCCGCGGCCGGGACCCTGAGCTACGTCCTCCTCCTGCGGGACCTCGCCCTGCGCGCCGCCTTCACCCTCACCTTCTGGTGCCAGCTCCTCGGCTGCTTCCTCTTCTTCCTCAACGGCGCCAGCGGCCTCTACCTCAACCACCTGAGCGTCTGAGCTGCCGGACCTGCCCCAAACTCAGCAGGAAGGAGGCTCTATGGGCAGGACCCGGGCTCCGCTGACCATGGAGGACCCGGCCCAGACGAGGAGCCGGCACCATATGATCCCCGGGACGGGACCCAACAACGTCCTGGAGAACCTGGGGGACGAGTCCGACTACGGAGACGGAAGACGAGCCCGGAGGGAACATCATTGTATCATCATCCCTATCTGTTTATCGATCCATTTGTATTATTCCATCATTTGTATTAATGTTATTTTGTATAATTTTTTCCCCATCATCTCATTCATTGACGTATCTTATCTGTATTATCTTTTATTCCTCATCAGTATATCATTTGATTATTATCCTAAACCCATTGAACTGTTTTTTTATAGATTTATTTTTTTATTTTTTTTTTTTTAAACCCCTATTTTCTTTGGGACTGTATCTTATCTGTATCATCTCTCCCCCCTTTGTTTATAATTTTTTGTAGCTTATCCGTATCTGTTATTATTGTATTATTTTCACCTTTCCTGGTTCTGTAGCTTTTCATCATTATATGTATCATTATATGTATTATTATCCCCATCATCCTCATCATTGACTGTATCATTATCTGTATCATCATCCTCCTCATGTGTATCAGTATCGTTATACATATTAATATTATCATCAATCTCATGTGTATCATTATATGTATCATTATCTGTATTATCCCCATCATTGTCTGCATCATTATATGTATCATCATCCTCATGTGTATCTTTACCCTACTTTTATATCAGTTTGTTTCATTATAAGTATCCATCCTCCCCCTCATATGTTTTTTTATTGTTCTCACCCTCATGGTTTTTTATGTATTTTATTATCATTCCTATATGTTGGATCCCAAATTGTTATCATCAGTATTGTTTATTAAATGAAAACATCATCATCATATGTGTCATTATCAGTATCTGTATCATTATATGTATCATCATCATCCTTATATGTATCAGTATCGTTATACATATTAATATTATCATCAATTCATGTGTATCTTTTTATGTATCATCTTATTTTTCCCCATCCCTCTTCATTGTCTTGATTTTGTATATCATCCTCATGTTTTTTCTTATATTTCATCATCTAATGTGTTCATTTATGTTTTTAATATCCGCATGTGTATCATTATCTGTTATCATCAGTATCTGTATCATTATATGTAACATCATCATCATATGTGTCATTACCCAAAATCTTACATCTGTATCGTCATCATCATCCTCCTCATATGTATCTTATCATCAGTTTCTGTATCATATGTATCATCATCATCCTCATGTATCAGTATCGTTATACATATTAATATTATCATCAATCTCATGTATATCATTATATGTATCATCTGTATTATTATCCCCATCCTCATCATTGTCTGCATGATTATATGTATCATCATCCTCATGTGTATCATTATATGTATTATCATCATCATCCTCATGTGTATCATTATATGTATTATCCCCATCATTGTCTGCATCATTATATGTATCATATCCTGGTGTTTCATTATTTGTATTTCATCATCCCCTCATGTGTTATTATATGTATTACTCATCACCCTCAGGTATCATTTTTTTTAATATCATCACCCCTCGGGTTTTAATTTACTGTTTCATCGGTATCTGTATCTTTTATCTGTTTTTACCCCCTTCATTCATCTTTGTTTCATCGGACCCCGCGATGTGAGATGATGGGGGTGGAGATTCCACCTTTGATTGCATGATCCTTTTTTTTACGGGACAGTGGAATTAAACCCTGGTTTAAAAAATTTTTTGTCCCGCTGTGGGGCCCTTTTTACCCTGGAGGGGGCGCTTCATACTGCTTCACTGTGCGGGTAATAGAAGGTGAAATAAGTTTTTAACCGTAAACCATTTTTCCAAGTGATCTATTTGAAAATTTCTGTTTTTGAATAAAATTTCTCCCAGATGTGGCAACAACTGTTTCCAAAACCCCCACAGGTGAAGAATCAAAGCGGGGGGAAGGTTCCGGAAATGATGAGTAAAATTTGAAAAATGACCGGGGAAAAAAAGTATTGAACACCTAAAGAATAAAAAGGGGGCAGAACTTTCTGCCCAGGGCTCAAACCTTTAATTTTTAAGAAAGAAATCCTAACATTTGGGGGAAAAATATATTTATTCAAAGATTACGCTCTTACAGTAAAAAACAAGCTCCAGAAGTGATATACCACGATTAAACAGTTTAAAGTAAAGAACCCAGTTCCCGCGGTTTTAACTATACCAAAGATTCACGTTCTTCAGTAAAAAAAACCCAAGCCCCTGGGGGGAAAACTTTTCCCGATTTCACAGTTTCTTACATTTAAAAAACCCAGTTTCCCTGTGGTAAACTATACCCCAAGATTCACAGTCTTACGAAAAAGAACCAGCTCCTGGGGGGGACTTTTTCCCACAGATTCCCCAAGCCCCTTACAGTAAAAAACCCAAAAACCTGAGGTGTTTTTCTAAAAATTTTCCGCCAGCTCTTACAAAAAAGGGAAGAAACCCTTCTGGGCTTGCTATTCCACAGTTTACAGCTTTACAGTAAAAAATCTAAAACCACAGATTTTTTGGGATTTACCCCTTTATTTTCGGGGTTTTTAAGAGGGCAAGATTTTTTGGGTGGGGGGGGGGAAACGTTTTTAAATTATAAGGCCTCGGGTGGGATGAAAAACCCCCGATGGGGCGGGGTGGGGGGGACGTTTGGGCCCCCCAGGAATTTTCCATTGCATAAAATGTGTCCCTTGGGGGGGGCCCACTCCCTTCCCGGGGGCCGGGGCCGGTGTCCCCTGGATCTTGTTGCCCTCTAGCCCTTCCCTGGTTCTTGGGGAGGGGGAAATCAGGGGCGGCCGGGGACTCCCCCTTTAAGTGTCGGGCCCAGAATTTGTTAAGCTGTGTTAAAAATCTGTTTTTCCTCTGGGGTGACCCCCCCGGCCCCTTGGGTTTCCTCTGGTCCAGGGGTCTCCATTTTGGGTGGGGGTGGGACCCCTCGGGCCCCCGCGCGTGACCCCCGGTCGGGCCCTCTCTGGTCTTTTTTGGGAAAGGTGGTCGGGGGGTTCAAAGCGTTTGGGGGGGGTCCTGCTCCGACCTCAGAGGAGGCTGCTCATGGGGGTGGAGTTCTTCCTCGCGTCCCGCTGGTTTGGCCCCGGGATGTGCTTTTTACCACCTGGGTCGGGCGCTCCCAAACCGTTACTCACCGTAAAAGTGCTTGTTCTCCCGCACCCAAAAAGTATTTCCCTCAGGGGTTTATCCTGCGAAATTTCCTTGGGGCTAAAAACTGCATTTGCAGGGGACAAAAAGCACCGGCTGGGCGCGGGTTGATAGAGTCACCCCAGCGGGGAGGGGGTATCTTTCAGTATAGGCGGCGCGTGATGGGAAAGAAAGGCCCGGCCCCCATGAGGGGGGGAGAGGGAGCCCGGGGCCCGGTGAAGGGAGAAAGAGACCGGCGCGGGGAGAGGGGGAGGGGGGGAAGGAGCCTAGGGGAGAGGGGCCCGGAGCGTAATCGGGGGGAAGGGGGCCGGCCCCTGTTGACGGGGGGGGAGCCCGGGAAAGGTGTATCGGGGGGGGAAAGCCGAAAATTGGGGGGGAGGCCCGGAGGAAACCCGGGGGGGGGGGGCCCGGGGAGGTAATCGGTTGGGAGCCCGGAGCGAAAATTGGGGGGAAGATCGGAGCGTAATCGGGAGGGAAGTTTTGGCGGTAATGGGAGGGGGAAAACCGGGGGAGCGAAAATCGGGGGGGGAGCCCGGGTCGTAATCGGGGGGGCCCCGGCCCGCGAAATGGGGAGGGGAACCGGAGAGTAATCGGGAGGGAGACCGGAGCGTAATCCGGAGGGGCCGGAGGAAAATGGGGGAAAAGACCCCGGAGCTTTAATCGGTTGGAGAGGGGAGCCTAATCGGGGGGACGGGCCCCGTTATCGGGAAGGGGGGACCGGGGGGGTTTAATGGGGGAGGAACCGGAGCTGGATCGGGAGGGAGGAACGGAGGTAATCGGAAGAGAGACCGAGAGGCCGTAATGGGAAAAGAGGGGGCCGGGAGCGGTGTTCGGGGGGCCCGGGCGTAATCGGGGGGGAGAGGCCCGGGGAGCGGAAATCGGGAAAAGAGACGGGCGTGATCGGGAGGGAGACCGGAGGTGTCGGGGGGGAGCCCCGGAGCGTGTTTGGGGGGGAAGGCCCGGGGAGGGATCAGGAGGGAGAGGGGAGATTGATCAGGGGGGAAAACGGGGGAAGGGATCAGGGGGGAGACGGGAGGGGTGATCAGGAGGGAGAGGGGCCCTGATGGGAGAGAGACCGGGGGGCAGTGATCGGGAAGGAGCCCGGGGCGTGATCGGGGAAAGGAGGGGAGCGAAATTCGGGGAGAGACACCGGAGCGTAACCGGGAGGGAGACCGGAGCGAAATTTTCGGGGGGGGAGCCCGGAAAGGGGAGGGAATTGGGGGGGGAAAGGACCCGGGGTGTCGGGAGGGGGGAAAAACGGCGATAATTGGGGAGAGGACCCGGAGCGTTTTTCGGGGGGGGAACCGGAAGAAACCGGGGGAGGGGGGGCCCGGGGGCGAATCGGGTTTTAGGGAGGCCCGGGGTAAAGGGCGAGGGAGCCGGACAGGTTCGGGAAAGGGAGCCCGGAGCTTTAATCGGGAGGGAAACGGAGCGTTAATCGGGGGAGGGAATGGGGGAGAGTAATCGGGAGAGGGAACCGGAGCGAATGGGGGGGGAGACCGGAGCGTAATCGGTGGGGGGACCGGAGCGTAATCGGGAGAGATCGGAGAGTAATCGGGAGGGAGACCGGAGCGTAATCGGGAGGGAGACCGGAGCGTAATCGGGAGAGAGACCGGAGCGTAATCGGGAGAGAGACCGGAGCGTAATCGGGAGACAGGCACGTTATCGGGAGGGAGACCGGAGCGTAATCGGGGAGGAGACCGGAGCGTGATCGGGAGGGAGACCGGAGCGTAATCGGAAGGGAGACCGGAGCGTAATCGGAAGAGAGACCGGAGCGTAATCGGAAGAGAGACCGGAGCGGAATCGGGAGACCGGCGCGGAATCGGGAGGGAGACCGGAGCGTAATCGGGAGGGAGACCGGAGCATAATCGGGAGAGAGACCGGAGCGTTAGCGGGAGAGAGACCGGAGAGTAATCGGGAGACAGGCACGTTATCGGGAGGGAGACCGGAGCGTAATCGGGAGGGAGACCGGAGTGTAATTGGGGAGGAGACCGGAGCGTAATCGGGAGGGAGACTGGATCGTGATCGGGAGGGAGACCGGAGCGTGATCGGGAGGGAGACCGGAGCGTGATCTGGAAGGAGATCGAAGCGTGATCGAGGGAGAGACCGGAGCGTAATCGGGAAGGAGACCGGAGCGTGATCGGGAGAGAGACCGGAGCGTAATCGGGAAGGAGACCTGAGCTTAATCGGGATTGAGACCGGAGCGGAATCGGGAGGGAGACCGGAGCGTGATCGGGAGAGAGACTGGAGCATCATCGAGAAGGAGACCGGAGCGTGATCGGGAGAGAGACCAGAGAGTGATCTGGAGGAAGACCGGAGCGTAATCGGGAGGGAGACCGGAGCGTGATCGGGAGGGAGACCGGAGAGGGATCGGGGGGGAGACCGGAGGGTAGTCGGGGAGGAGACGGATGTGTGATCGGGAGGGAGACCGGAGCGTGATCGGGAGGGAGACCGGAGAGTGATCGGGAGGGAGACCGGAGCATAATCGGGAGGGAGACCGGAGAGTGATCAGGAGAGAGACCGGAGTGTAATCGGGAGGGAAACCGGAGAGTAATCGGGAGGGAGACCGGAGAGTAATCGGTAGGGAGACCGGAGCGTATGGGAGGGAGCCGGAGCGTGTGGGATCGGGAGTGATGAGGAGACCGGAGCGGTAATCGGGAGGGAGGATCGTAGCTAAACGGGATGAGAGACCGGAGCGTTATGCGGGGAGAAGAGAGGACCGGAGGTATCGGGGAGACAGGCCGCTATCGGGAGGGAGACCGGAGCGTGATCGGGAGGGAGACCGGAGCGTAATTGGGGAGGAGACCGGAGCGTAATCGGTAGGGAGACTGGAGCGTAATCGGGAGAGATCGGAGAGTAATCGGGAGAGAGACTGGAGCGTAATCGGGAGGGAAACCGGCGCGTAATCGGGAGGGACGCCGGAGCGTAATCGGGAGGGAGACCGGAGAGTAGTCGGGAGAGAGCCCGGCGTGTAATCGGGAGAGAGACCGGAGCGTAATCGAGAAGGAGACCGGAGCGTGATCGGGAGAGAGACTGGAGAGTGATCGGGAGGGAGACCGGAGCGTAATCGGGAGGGAGACCGGAGCGTGATCGGGAGAGAGACCGGAGCGTTATCGGGAAGGAGACCGGAGCCTAATCGGGAAGGAGACCGGAGCGTAACCGGGAGGGAGACCGGAGCGTAATCGGGAGAGAGACCGGAGCGTGATCGGGAAGGAGACCGGAGCGTGATCGGGAGAGAGACCGGAGCGTAATCGGGAAGGAGACCGGAGCGTAATCGGGAGGGAGACCGGAGAGTAATCAGGAGAGAGACCGGAGAGTAATCGGGAAGGAGACCGGAGCGTGATCGGGAAGGAGACCGGAGCGTGATCGGGAGAGAGACCGGAGCGTGATCGGGAGGGAGACCAGAGCGTGATCGGGAGAGAGACCGGAGAGTGATCGGGAGAGAGACCGGTGAATAGTGGGAGAGGCTGTCAGAATCAGGTCAGTGTATCCCGATATCTGACCGTCTATTCTACTAGCGACAGATTGTCCCATAGGTTTCTGGTCTGACAGTGGATCCCGATAGGTGACGGTCTATTGTGATAGGCGACGGTCTATGGTGATAGGCGACGGTCTATGGTGATAGCCAACGGTCTATAGTGATAGCCGACGGTCTATGGTGATAGGTGACGGTCTATGGTGATAGGCGGGGGTATTTTGTGATAGGAGACGGTCTTTTGTGATAGGCGACGGTATTTTGTGATACGCGACGGTCTATGGTGATTGGTGACGGTCTATGGTGATAGGCGACTGTCTTCTGTGATAGGTGCCAGTCTATGGTGATAGGTGACAGTCTATTGTGATTGGTGACGGTCTATGGTGATAGGCGACTGTCTTCTGTGATAGGTGCCAGTCTATGGTGATAGGTGACAGTCTATTGTGATTGGTGACGGTCTATGGTGATAGGTGACGGTCTATGGTGATAGCTGACGGACTATGGTGATAGGTGACGGTCTTTTGTTATAGGCGACTGTCCATGGTGATAGCCTACGGTCTATGGTGATAGGTGAGGGTCTATGGTGATAGGTGACGGCCTATGGTGATAGCGATCTGTCTATGGTGAGAGGCGACGGTCTATGGTGATAGGCGACGGTCTATGGTGATTAGGCGACGGTCTTTTGTGATAGGTAACGGTCTTTTGTGATAGGCGACGGTCTATGGTGATAGGCGACGGTCTATGGTGATTAGGCGACGGTCTTTTGTGATAGGTGACGGTCTATGGTGATAGACAACTGTCTATGGTGATAGGTGACGGTGTATCGTGATAGGTGACGGTCTATGTTGATAGGTGACGGCCTATGGTGAGAGACAACTGTCTATGGTGATAGGTGACGGTCTATGGTGATAGGCGACGGTCTATGGTGATAGGTGACGGTCTATGGTGATAGGCGACGGTCTATGGTGATAGGCGACGGTCTATGGTGATAGGCGACGGTCTATGGTGATAGGTGACGGTCTATGGTGATTAGGGCGTCGGTTATTGTTGTGATAGGTGACGGTCTATGGTGGAAAGGTGAGGCTCTATGGTGATAGGTGACGGCCTATGGTGATAGGTGACGGTCTATGGTGATAGGTGACGGCGTATGGTGATAGACAACTGTCTATGGTGATAGGCGACGGTCTATGGTGATAGGCGGACGGTTGTATGGTGATATGGTGAGGGCGTCTATGGTGATAGGGACAGGTCTATGGTGATAGGTGACGGTCATAAGGTTTTTTCTTTTTTTTGGTGATAGGCGACGGTCTAGGGTTGATTATGGGATCGGGAGGTCTATGGTGATAGGCGACGGTCTATGGCGACAGGCGACGGTCTAGGGGGATAGGTGACGGTCTAGGGTGATAGGCGACAATCTATGGTGATAGGTGACGGTCTTTTGTGATAGGTGACGGCCTATGGTGATAGGTGACGGTCTATGGTGATAGGCGACGTCTATGGTGATAGGCGACGGTCTATGGTGATAGGTGACGGTCTATGGTGATAGGTGACGGCCTATGGTGATAGGTGACGGTCTATGGTGATAGGTGACGGTCTATGGTGATAGGTGACGGGCTATGGTGAGAGGTGACGGTCGATGGTGAGAGGGGACGGTCTATGGTGATAGTGACGGCTATGGTGATTAGGGACGGTCTATGGTGATAGGTGACGGGTGCGCATATATGGTGAGAGACAACTGTCTATGGTGATAGGTGACGGTCTATGGTGATAGGTCGTCGGTTCTATGGTGATAGTGCGAGGGATGGTGATGTTGTCGTATAGTGATTAGGTGTACGGGTCTATGGTGATAGGCGACGGTCTCTGGTGACAGGTGACGGTCTATGGTGATAGGCAACAATCTATGGTGATAGGTGACGGTCTTTTGTGATAGGTGACGGTCTATGGTGATAGACAACTGTCTATGGTGATAGGTGACGGTGTATCGTGATAGGTGACGGTCTATGATGATAGGCAACGGTCTATGGTGATAGGTGACGGCCTATGGTGATAGGTGACGGTCTATGGTGATAGGCGACGGTGGATCGTGATAGGTGACTGTCTATGGTGATAGGCTACGGTCTATGGTGATAGGTGACGGTCTATGGTGATAGGCGACAATCTATGTGGTGATTAGGTGTGACGGTCTTTTGGTGATAGGGTGGACAGTCTATGGATGGTATAGACAACTGTCTATGGTGATAGGCGACGGTCTATGGTGATAGGCGACGGTCTATGGTGATAGGCGACGGTCTATGGTGATAGGTGACGGTCTATGGTGATAGGTGACGGTCTATTCAGATATCAAACAGTCTTTCCACAAGGTTAATTCACCTGGAGAGCTCTGGGTATCACAAAGGAGACTCCGCGCTGAACGTCCCAAGCAGAATGATTTAATAACCGGTTTATTCACAGAAAAACGCGTTTCGTACCATTATCACTTCATCCGGTTCCATCCGTGCACTCGGCCACTGACGCGTTCACATTCTTTTGATAACAGCCACATGTTGCTCCTCGTCCCTTTGCCTGATAGCAACCGACACAAACAGCGCAGCCAAAGCTTAAAATCACACAAGATAAACATAAACAGGTGCAGCTCGGGATAAACCCCCAACGGTCACTGCGCGTTGTGTCTCCTCCCTGGTTTGCGCGGCCCCCGCAGTTCGCTCTATCCTGTTAGGGGACGTTCACGTGTTTTTGGCTATATTTTCTATTTAGATGAGACCTTGATATTTGAATGTTTTCTCTCTTTCTGTTGCGTTTACTACTGAGGCCGTGGGGGGCGCTGTAGTCAGAGGATCCATCACCTCTGAGGTTTGCGGAGAGTTTTGTATATCCAGGTCCATGATCTCTCGTCATCACAGAGACGCCCCTCATGGCCCGCGTGGGCTGCAGCCATATGTCAGGGAACACTGCAGATCGCTGTCTGAGGAGACGTCGCTGTAATCGCGCAGAGCGTTTTACAGGGCTTTACGCTCGTACTCGCTGCTCACCTGGTTCGGTTCTGCTCGGTTCGAGGCCCAACCCTCTTTAGCGTTTAGATCCCTCTCTCGATTGTCACAGCAGCCGCCTCAGCCCCGCGCTCCAGAACTACAAGTCTGGTTAAAAAATAGGCTCCCGGCGCCTCCTCTATAGAACCGGCCTCTGCAGGCGATATTATAGGTTTATTATATAAAACCTCATAAAGAGACTTAAAAACCTTTTATACTCGTGAGAAGACTCAACGCGTTTCTCGCCTCATGAGCCGCAACACAGAATAGGCCGGGAAGCTCTACAACTAAACCTGAAGATCTGTCAGGAAGAGCCCGCGCCCACTTGAGGGGGGACGGCCCGACTTGGGGTGTATTGTGATGCTGTGCTCCTCCTAGGGGTGCACAAGTTCAGCCATATATGGTTTCAACGTTAACCCCTGTCCACACGGGCACAGGAGGACCCAGGGAGTGCGCTACCCCACTCGCCCACAACCCTGAGT
Source organism: Phyllomedusa bahiana (assembly GCA_025379985.1). Taxonomy (NCBI): domain Eukaryota; kingdom Metazoa; phylum Chordata; class Amphibia; order Anura; family Hylidae; genus Phyllomedusa; species Phyllomedusa bahiana. Next base: position 188,668 of record JAODAL010002251.1, on the reverse strand, counting down.
GGCTGGGAGAGATCTGTCTACCTGCACCAGTGAAACAGAGCTCTGCCAGCCCAGTAGACCGCCACCAACTCCTTGTTACAGACGTATAACAGCCCCGGAGCCGGCCCTGGGCAGTGAGATTTTAGAGACTGAGAATAAGGACACGTGAGATCAGGTGATCAAGACAACAGATCCGCTCAGGATTAAAGACTGAATCACCTCGGGGGGCGTCTAGACCAACAATACATACACAGGGGAATAACTAGACAAATATTGGTCAGAGGTGCAAATACGGATATGGTTACAAAGAGGAAGCAGATGAGTCTATTTACCTTAGGTCTGGCATACCCAGGGGTGAATGTGGCCTGCTCCAGGTACGCTCGGCAGTACCCCCTTTCCCAATGGAGACGACCCTGGGCCCAGTTGGGCTCAGACTTATAACTCTACTGGGAAATCCCATATCACACCCCTGTCCCACCCGGTCGCATCCCTGGGACAGTCTATACACTCCTCCCTTCCAGGGGGATGCTGTTCCTAGCTTTGGACATGAACCCGAGCATATCCTGGCAGGGAAACAGGACAGAGCCAAGCCAGTGATACCATCAGAACTGGATGGGCCTAAGCTACGACTAGGTACCAAACACTGGGTCACTGCTCTGCTTCTGGTACCAGGTGTCCATTTCTCTGCGCCCATGGCTCCTGCAAACCCAAGAGTGACAGCCATGCATGTGGGACGCATCATATTTAAAAACGTGAAACTGGGGTGTGCCTGTGATGCACGGTTATTCCATACTTCTTTATGAAATCCCGGCTGTAACTGCTAATCTCCATTGATGCTTGGTGTCTGGGCACATATACTTACCATGGCCTCGGCCAAGGTGTTAACCAAAGCCTCCTGTTGGCTTGTGTTTAATTGAGTGCTTCCTCAATGACGTGTGTTGCACAGTGGGGGGAAGCCCTGAATTCTGCAATACTGAAGGGGAATTTGGGTGAAGAGCTGGGGGTGACTTTCATCAGATTCCTCACAAAATCCATTGGCCAATGTCTCCTCCAATCAGCAAGAGAGCGCGTAACAAACTCCATTCTGCCAGACGCCCCCTTCCTCACACGGGCTCCATCCCAACGTCCCCCAACTGACACAGGCTCCACCCCAACGTCCCCCACCTCAGTTTTAAATGTATAGTTTCCCGGCTTTTTCTGTATTGCGGCTCCTGAGCCTGCGCCAGTGTGAGGCGAGAAACGCGTTGGGTCTTCTCAGGAGTGTAAAAGGTTTTTAAGCTCTTTTATGAAGTGTTATATAATAAACCTTTAGCACCTTATATCGCCTGCAGAGGCTGGTTCTGTAGAGGAAGCGTGCAGGATCCTATTTTTTAATTATAATAATTTTCTCATATTCATCATGTTCTGCTTGGGGCAGGTGCATGGTAGCAGGCAGGGGCCACGGGCATCGCAGCAGGCAGGGGGCACGGGCATCGCAGCAGGCAGGGGGCATGGGCATCGCAGCAGGCAGGGGGCATGGGCATCACAGCAGGCAGGGGGCACGGGCATCGAAGCAGGCAGGGGTCACGGTCATCGCAGCAGGCAGGGCACACGGCATCGCAGCAGGCAGGGGGCACGGGCATCGCAGCAGGCAGGGGGCACGGGCATCACAGCAGGCATGCAGGCGGGGCACGGGCATCGCAGCAGGCAGGGGGCACGGGCATCGCAGCAGGCAGGGGACACGGGCATCGCACAGCAGGCACGGCATCGCGGAGCTGGACACGGGCATCGCAGCAGGCAGGGGGCACGGGCATCGCAGCAGGCAGGGGACACGGGCATCGCAACAGGCAGGGGGCACGGGCATCGCAGCAGGCAGGGGACACGGGCATCGCAGCAGGCAGGGGACACGGGCATCGCAGCAGGCACGGGCATCGCAGCAAGCAGGGGGCACGGGCATCGCAGCAGGCAGGGGGCACGGGCATCGCAGCAGGCAGGGGGCACGGGCATCGCAGCAGGCAGGGGGCACGGGCATCGCAGCAGGCAGGGGACACGGGCATCGCAACAGGCAGGGGGCACGGGCATCGCAGCAGGCAGGGGGCATGGGCATCGCAGCAGGCAGGGGGCACGGGCATCACAGCAGGCAGGGGGCACGGGCATCGGAACAGGCAGGGGGCACGGGCATCGCAGGAGGCAGGGCGCACATGTACTACTGCAGTCTAAATAATATTTTATGGGAACATTTCCCCTGTTTTTGTGGACTGCCTTTGGGATTCACCGCGTCAGGTCAGAGTTGTACATTCTGATTGCACCTTTTAGTCGGTTGCTGTTTCTATGTTTATTGCTCGGGGCTCTTGTCTCCTTCACATGGTCGCCATCTAGAGGATCATTGAGGGAGTAGCTGCAATTTGGGCTTTTCAGCAGGGATCGTGCAGCAGAGTTGGCCGCTGTCACCTGATTTCAGGGTGTGAGGAGCTTCATCTGGTTAGGACCTTGGGTTCTTATTATGTCAGTTGCTTCATTTTGTGATGCTCGCCCGGATTGTGGGGACGTCCTGCTCTCCAGTGATTTCTGGATCAGCCATTTTGGATTAGTTTTTCACTTCGTTTTCCTGTAATGACCTTGTTCATATAAATCTGTATTTGTGCAGTTTTTTTCTAATACGTCTTAACCGTCCGCGCGGAATATTATCTTTCCATTTTTCATGACGAGAACTGAAATAGTCAAGAAAACTATTAGAAACTGTTAGAATCCACAGACATAAAAGTAGTAGTAATGTAGTTTTTGGGCCCTTTCTTGAGCTTTAGGCCTAGGAAATCTCATTTCTGTTGCCTCTAATTTTGGGGTTAACTTGATTCCCCACATATTTAAGTTCAGGTGATCGATAAAATCCAAGGTTGGTTCTTTTGTACCATCCCAAATGATGAAGAGATCATCCATAAAACATTATAGAATTCTGTGTTTGTAGTATCGATTAGTATAAATGACTAAACCATCCCATGACTTCGCATACGAGGGGGCCATGATGGTGCCCATCGCCGTTCCTCTTACCTATTTTTTTGTTATATACAAACAGGTAATTATTTAATATGAATTGAATGCTCTTAATAGAAATATAATTTGGTTGTCTGTTAGTGAAGGCTCTCGGTTTAGGTGTTGTTCAGTGCACTTGAGGCCGAGGGTAGGTTCCATGTTGCTGTAAAGTGCTGTCACATCAAGTGTAGTCAATAAAAGCTTTTCTTGACCTGGGTAGAGATCAGATTCTATCGGAGGCTTGTAAATAACTTTTTATTTGTTTAACATAGATCTGGAGGAACAAATCTTGACACATTGATAAGTTGCTGGCAGCGTTCCCTGTCCCAGAGATAATCGGCTGAATGGGGTCCTTATGTAATTTAGAAATGTGGTAGAAGTCCCTTTTTGTATTTGATATAGTGAGAAATGACTTTTCTTCCTGTGATTATGTTTTCTTCTAACGCTTGTTGAACAGAAGTGATACCTCATCGTTCTCTTTCGTCCACAGGTCTCCTAGTTTGTAGTATTTTTTATCAGATAAAATGTGAAGGGATCCGTAGTGATGATGACCATCGTCCATAATCCCTCAGCTGCTGCTCCCATTAATCTTCATTGTTCTCCTTCAGAGTTTTGAGCACTTCCCGTTGTTTTCTGGTTAAATCAGATTTTTTAGAAAATTGTGTTTTTTCTCCTTTTTAGATTTGTCAAACAGTTGACGAAAATCATTAGTCACAAGTTCTGCAAATGTTTGCAGCCGGTGTCCTTGAGAGTGGACCGGATAGAACCTCGATTTTTTGGGGAGTTCTAGAACCTGACCCGCGGTGTCTTGTGTATTTCTGTCGCTGGGTTTTTATCTTTGTTAATCTGAAAACGTCTAGTTTTTTTCAAAAGTTTGTAAATAGGTCAGTTGCACTTATGGAACCGGATGAAAAGTGAATAGCTCGAAATGCGTTTTCCTGTTTGGGACGTCCAGTGCGGAGTCTCCCGTGTGACACCCAGAGGGTTACAGGTAAATAAACCTCACAAAAGTCTGTATCTTATCTCACTCCGATATCTCCCTGGCTGAGAGCGGATGATCACAGAACAAGCTGCTGCGGACCCCTCTATTCCAGTTCATACACTGAAGCTTTAGGGAGTCTTGTGCCTCATATTGCACAATCCCAAAGGTCAGTGTATCTATTCTATACTACTAAAATATTGTGAAAACCTCTCCTATTGCACTGAGGGGCGCTGTCCTTGTCTCTCCCTTCCTATATTTATGTATTCAGATGTCAGGAGAGACAGATCCAGAGTCATAGATCAGGATACACGGTCACATACTGGAATAATCACATGTATGATTCGGGTCTGACCGTGCATCCTTTGCCCTGGAGGGTCCGGCTGATGCCAGTGGGGCTCTGACCTGCACCATATTTTTTTGATTTTCCACCTGTAATCATTCCCTGTGGAGACGGCGGCGCTCGGGACACTCACCTCCCCGTTCAGGAAGCAGTAGAGCACGGCGACCACAAAGCCCTGAAAGAAAGATCACAAGATGGTGCGTGAGGTTATGAAACATTGTTACAACAAGTGCAAGTATTTCCTGCTGTTGCAATGTGTCTGTGTGTTTCCTGTTGTTACAATGTGTCCGTGTATTTCCTGCTGTTACAATGTGTCCGTGCATTTCCTGCTGTTATAATGTGTCCGTGCAGTTCCTGTAGTTACAATGTGTCCGTGTGTTTCCTGTTGTTACAATGTGTCCGTGCATTTCCTGTAGTTACAATGTGTCCGTGTATTTCCTGCTGTTACAATGTGTCCGTGCATTTCCTGCTGTTATAATGTGTCCGTGTATTTCCTGTTGTTACAATGTGTCCGTGCATTTCCTGTTGTTACAATGTGTCCGTGCATTTCCTGTTGTTACAATGTGTCCGTGCATTTCCTGTTGTTACAATGTGTCCGTGCATTTCCTGTTGTTACAATGTGTCCGTGTATTTCCTGTTGTTACAATGTGTCCGTGCATTTCCTGTTGTTACAATGTGTCCGTGTATTTCCTGTTGTTACCCAAATTTTCCTGTCAGTTCCTGTTGTTACAATGTGTCCGTGCATTTCCTGTTGTTACAACGTGTCCGTGTATTTCCTGTTACAATGTGTCCGTGCATTTCCTGTTGTTACAATGTGTCCGTGTATTTCCTGTTGTTATAATGTGTCCGTGCATTTCCTGTTGTTACAATGTGTCCGTGTATTTCCTGTTGTTACAATGTGTCCGTGTATTTCCTGTTGTTACAATGTGTCCGTGTATTTCCTGTTGTTACAATGTGTCCGTGCGTTTCCTGTTGTTACAATGTGTCCGTGCGTTTCCTGTTGTTACAATGTGTCCGTGTGTTTCCTGTTGTTACAATGTGTCCGTGTATTTCCTGTTGTTACAATGTGTCCGTGCATTTCCTGTTGTTACAATGTGTCCGTGTGTTTCCTGTTGTTACAATGTGTCCGTGTGTTTCCTGTTGTTACAATGTGTCCGTGCATTTCCTGTTGTTACAATGTGTCCGTGTGTTTCCTGTTGTTACAATGTGTCCGTGTGTTTCCTGTTGTTACAATGTGTCCGTGAATTTCCTGTTGTTAACAATGTGTCCCTGTGTTTCTGTTTACAATGTGTCCGTGTGTTTCCTGTGTTACAATGTGTCCGTGTTTTTCTGTTGTTAAAAATGTTTTCCGTGTGGTTTCCTGTTGTTACAATGTGTCCGTGTGTTTCCTGTTGTTAAAATGTGTAAGTGTATTTCCTGTTGCTACAAAAGTGTCCCCTGTGTTTCCTGTTGTTACAATGTGTCCCCTGTTTTCCTGTTGTTACAATGTGTCCGTGTGTTTCCTGTTGTTATAATGTGTCCATGTATTTCCTGTTGTTACAATGTGTCCGTGTATTTCCTGTTGTTATAATGTGTCCGTGCATGTCCTGTTGTTACAATGTGTCCGTGTGTTTCCTGTTGTTACAATGTGTCCGTGTATTTCCTGTTGTTACAATGTGTCCGTGCATTTCCTGTTGTTACAATGTGTCCGTGTGTTTCCTGTTGTTACAATGTGTCCGTGTGTTTCCTGTTGTTACAATGTGTCCGTGCATTTCCTGTTGTTACAATGTGTCCGTGTATTTCCTGTTTTTACAATGTGTCCGTGTGTTTCCTGTTGTTATAATGTGTCCGTGTGTTTCCTGTTGTTATAATGTGTCCGTGTGTTTCCTGTTGTTACAATGTGTCCGTGTGTTTCCTGTTGTTACAATGTGTCCGAGTGTTTCCTGTTGTTACAATGTGTCCGTGTGTTTCCTGTTGTTACAATGTGTCCGTGCATGTCCTGTTGTTACAATGTGTCCGTGCAGTTCCTGTTGTTACAATGTGTCCGTGTGGTTCCTGTTGTTACAATGTGTCCGTGTGTTTCCTGTTGTTACAATGTGTCCGTGTATTTCCTGTTGTTACAATGTGTCCGTGTGTTTCCTGTTGTTACAATGTGTCCGTGCATTTCCTGTTGTTACAATGTGTCCGTGCATTTCCTGTTGTTACAATGTGTCCGTGTATGTCCTGTTGTTACAATGTGTCCGTGCGTTTCCTGTTGTTACAATGTGTCCGTGTATGTCCTGTTGTTACAATGTGTCCGTGTGTTTCCTGTTGTTACAATGTGTCCGTGCGTTTCCTGTTGTTACAATGTGTCCGTGCATTTACTGTTGTTACAATGTTACAGTGTGGTTCCTGTTGTTATAATGTGTCCGTGTGTTTCCTGTTGTTACAATGTGTCCGTGTATGTCCTGTTGTTACAATGTGTCCGTGCGTTTCCTGTTGTTACAATGTGTCCGTGTGTTTCCTGTTGTTACAATGTGTCCGTGTGTTTCCTGTTGTTACAATGTGTCCGTGTGTTTCCTGTTGTTACAATGTGTCCGTGTGTTTCCTGTTGTAACAATGTGTCCGTGCATTTCCTGTTGTTACAATGTGTCCGAGTGTTTCCTGTTGTTACAATGTGTCCGTGTGTTTCCTGTTGTTACAATGTGTCCGTGTGTTTCCTGTTGTTACAATGTGTCCGTGTGTTTCCTGTTGTTACAATGTGTCCGTGTGTTTCCTGTTGTTACAATGTGTCCGAGTGTTTCCTGTTGTTACAATGTGTCCGTGCATTTTCTGTTGTTACAATGTGTCCGTGTGTTTCCTGTTGTTACAATGTGTCCGTGCATTTCCTGTTGTTACAATGTGTCCGTGTGTTTCCTGTTGTTAAAATGTGTCCGTGGGTTTCCTGTTGTTACAATTTTGTCCGAGTTTTTTCCTGTTGTTACAATGTGTCCGTGTGTTTCCTGTTTTACAATGTCCGAGTGTTTTCTGTTGTTACAATGTGTCCGTGTTTTTCCTGTTGTTACAATGTGTCCGTGTGTTTCCTGTTGTTACAATGTGTCCGTGTGTTTCCTGTTGTTACAATGTGTCCGTGTGTTTCCTGTTGTTACAATGTGTCCGTGTGTTTCCTGTTGTTATAATGTGTCCGTGTGTTTCCTGTTGTTACAATGTGTCCGTGTATGTCCTGTTGTTACAATGTGTCCGTGCATGTCCTGTTGTTACAATGTGTCCGTGCATTTCCTGTAGTTACAATGTGTCCGTGTGTTTCCTGTAGTTACAATGTGTCCGTGTGTTTCCTGTTGTTACAATGTGTCCGTGCATTTCCTGTAGTTACAATGTGTCCGTGTGTTTCCTGTAGTTACAATGTGTCCGTGTTTTTCCTGTTGTTACAATGTGTCCGTGGGTTTCCTGTTTTACAATGTGTCCGGTTTTTTTCCTGTTTTTTACAATGTGTCCGTGTATTTCCTGTTACAATGTGTCCGTGTGTTTCCTGTTGTTACAATGTGTCCGTGCATTTCCTGTAGTTACAATGTGTCAGTGTATTTCCTGTAGTTACAATGTGTCCCGTGTGTTTTCCTGTAGTTACAAAAGTGTCCGTGTGTTTCCTGTTGTTACAATGTGTCCGTGCTTTCCCCGTTGTTACATATGTGGGCCGTGTGTTTCCTGTTGTTACAATGTGTCCGTGTATTTCCTGTTGTTATAATGTGTCCGTGTGTTTCCTGTTGTTACAATGTGTCCGTGTATTTCCTGTTGTTACAATGTGTCCGTGCATGTCCTGTTGTTACAATGTGTCCGTGTATTTCCTGTTGTTACAATGTGTCCGTGTGTTTCCTGTAGTTACAATGTGTCCGTGTATGTCCTGTTGTTACAATGTGTCCCCTGCATGTCCTGTTGTTACAATGTTCGTGTATTTCCTGTAGTTACAATGTGCCGTGTTTTCCTGTTGTTACAAAAGTGTCCCGTGTATTTCCTGTTGTTACAATGTGTCCGTGCGTTTCCTGTTGTTACAATGTGTCCGTGCGTTTCCTGTTGTAACAATGTGTCCGTGTGTTTCCTGTTGTTACAATGTGTCCGAGTGTTTCCTGTTGGGGGTCTGCTATGTTCAATGTTTGTATCTCAGCCTGGATCTACGGGACCAGACCCTGGAGATGCCCCCTGTGGTGATCATTCAGCTGTTGGGGGGGTGGTAATATCTGTGTGATTGGATCAGGCAGGGTCCTAGCCTCCACCTCTGAGGACTCTCAGCAGAAGGTCGGTGCTGGAGCCCCCTGCGGGTGGGAGGCAGGTTTGACCTTTCACACCCATAGATCCGGTTGCTGCTCTCCGACCTCTGCGCTCGCTCCACTCATTGTGGGGATCGGACGAATCAGTGTCCTCACGACCCAACCACAAGGGGGCAATGTGTGGATGGAAGTGTAGATAACTAAATGGGGAGATAATTACCCCCCAGGGCCATAAAGTGCTAAAGACTCCCTCCAGGGCCCTGTGGACCCCACACCCCAGACATTAAAATAACCCCTAGGGTCACGCAGCACCATTTGAGGTGCCTATTTTTTGGCAGAGCAGAGGGGGTTATTCCCACTGCTAGAGGGGCACACAAGGGGGCATCCCCACCGCTAGAAGGGCACACAAGGGGGCATCCCCACTGCTAGAGGGGCACACAAGGGGGCATCCCCACTGCTAGAGGGGCACACAAGGGGGCATCCACACTGCTAGAGGGGCACACAAGGGGGCATCCCCACTGCTAGAGGGGCACACAAGGGGGCATCCCCACTGCTAGAGGAGCACACCAGGGGGCATCCCCACTGCTAGAGGAGCACACAAGGGGGCATCCCCACTGCTAGAGGAGCACACCAGGGGGCATCCCCACTGCTAGAGGAGCACAAAGGGGGCAACCCCACTGCTAGAGGGCACACAAGGGGGCATCCCCCACTGCTAGGGGGGCACAAAAGGGGGGCATCCCACTGCTAGAGGGGCACACAAGGGGGCATTCCCACTGCTAGAGGAGCACACAAGGGGGCTATCCCCACTGCTAGAGGGGCACACAAGGGGGCAAACCCACTGCTAGAGGGGCACACACGGGGGCATCCCCACTGCTAGAGGGGCACACAAGGGGGCATCCCCACTGCTAGAGGAGCACACAAGGGGGCATCCCCCACTGCTAGAGGAGCACACAAGGGGGCTATCCTCACTGCTAAGGGGCCACAAGGGGCTATCCCCACGGGCTAAGGGGCACACAAGGGGGCATCCCCATTTGCTAGAGGGCACACAAGGGGGCATCCCCACTGCTAGAGGGGCACACAAGGGGGCATCCCCACTGCTAGAGGAGCACACAAGGGGACATCCCCACTGCTAGAGGGGCACACAAGGGGGCATCCCCACTGCTAGAGGAGCACACAAGGGGGCATCCCCACTGCTAGAAGGGCACACAAGGGACATCCCCACTGCTAGAGGGGCACACCAGGGGGCATACCCCACTGCTAAGGAGCACACAAGGGGCATCCCCACTGCTAGAGGGGCCACACAAGGGGACATCCCCACTGCTAGAGGGGCACACAAGGGGGCATCCCCACCACTAGAGGGGCACAAACGGGGGCATCCCCACTGCTCGCGGGGCACAAACGGGGGCATCCCCACTGCTAGAGGGGCACACAAGGGGGCATCCCCACTGCTAGAGGGGCACACAAGGGGGCATCCCCACTGCTAGAGGAGCACACCAGGGGGCATCCCCACTGCTAGAGGAGCACACAAGGGGGCATCCCCACTGCTAGAGGAGCACACAAGGGGGCATCCCCACTGCTAGAGGAGCACACAAGGGGGCATCCCCACTGCTAGAGGAGCACACAAGGGGGCATCCCCACTGCTAGAGGAGCACACAAGGGGGCATCCCCACTGCTAGAGGAGCACACAAGGGGGCATCCCCACTGCTAGAGGGGCACACAAGGGGGCAACCACACAACTAGAGGGGCACACAAGGGGGCATCCCCACAACTGGAGGGGCACGCAAGGGGGCATCCCCACTGCTAGAGGGGCACACAAGGGGGCATCCCCACCACTACAGGGGGCACACAAGGGGGCATCCCCTCTGCTAGTGGAGCACACAAGGGGGCATCCCCACTGCTAGAGGAGCACACAAGGGGGCTATCCCCACCGCTAGACGGGCACACAAGGGGGCATCCCCACTGCTAGAGGGGCACACAAGGGGGCATCCCCACCGCTAGAGGGGCACACAAGGGGGCATCCCCACCGCTAGAGGGGCACACAAGGGGGCATCCCCACCGCTAGAAGGGCACACAAGGGGGCATCCTCACTGCTAGAGGAGCACACCAGGGGTCATCCCCTCCGCTAGAAGTGAACACAAGGGGGCATCCCCACTGCTAGAGGGGCACACAAGGGGGCATCCCCACTGCTACAGGGGGCACACAAGGGGGGCTATCCCCAATGCTAGAGGGGCCCACAAGGGGCATCCCCACCGCTAGAGGAGCACACAAGGGGGGATCCCCCCTCCTAGAGGGGCACACAAGGGGGCATCCCCACCACTACAGGGGGCACACAAGGGGGCATCCCCACTGCTAGAGGGGCACACCAGGGGGCACACAGTCTGCAATCACCTGGAAGGAGCCCAGCGCCAGCTCGAAGGACAGGCGGATCTCCACCGTGCCGCTGCTCACGTCTTCTGGGAAGAAGGCGAAGATGATGTAATGGACGCCGAAGAGCGGGATGAGGAGAAGAGTCGATCGGGCCAATCTCCTGCAGACAGAATACATGAGCGCTGGGGGGGCCACTAATCTGAGGGCCCCCGACTCCTCCCCCTACAGACCCCGGAGATTGCTGAAATAAACACAATCCCAGAATGCATCTCACCGCGCCCCGCAGTAGTGCAGCCTCCGACCCGGATACCGGGGACAAGGTCGCCCTCCCCCCACACGGGGGGGCCGCACTCACTTGTACTGGTTGAAGTCGTTTCCCCAGACGTCCGACGTCCTGAGCTTCTTCATCAGGATCCGGATGATTCTCACAAACAGAATGAAGTTTATCTGCAGGAGACACATGAAGGGCAGAAGGTGACGGCCGCCGGTACCGGAGATCACCTCCCTGCAGCTGCCAGTACCAGAGATCACCTCCCTGCAGCCGCCAGTACCGGAGATCACCTCCCTGCAGCCGCCAGTACCGGAGATCACCTCCCTGCAGCCGCCAGTACCGGAGATCACCTCCCTGCAGCCGCCAGTAACCGGAGATCACCTCCCTGCAGCCGCCAGTACCAGAGATCACCTCCCTGCAGCCGCCAGCACCAGAGATCACCTCCCTGCAGCTGCCAGCACCAGAGATCACCTCCCTGCAGCCGCCAGTACCAGAGATCACCTCCCTGCAGCAGCCCGTACCGGTGATCACCTCCCTGCAGCAGCCAGTACCTGAGATCACCTCCCTGCATCCGCCAGTACCGGATATCACCTCCCTGCAGCCGCCAGTACCGGAGATCACCTCCCTGCAGCCGCCAGTACCAGAGATCACCTCCCTGCAGCCGCCAGTACCGGAGATCACCTCCCTGCAGCCGCCAGTACCCGAGATCACCTCCCTGCACCCGCCGGGACCGGAGATCACCTCCCTGCACCCGCCAGTACCGGAGATCACCTCCCTGCAGCCGCCAGTACCGGAGATCACCTCCCTGCAGCTGCCAGTACCAGAGATCACCTCCCTGCAGCTGCCAGTACCAGAGATCACCTCCCTGCAGCTGCCAGTACCGGAGATCACCTCCCTGCAGCGCCAGTACAAGATCACCTCCCTGCAACCGCCAGTACGAGATCACCTCCCTGCAACGCCAGTACCGGAGATCACCTCCCTGCACCCAAAATAACCTCCCTGCAGCCGCTGGTACCGGAGATCACCTCCCTGCAGCCAAAATAACCTCCTGCCTGCCAGTACCAGAGATCACCTCCCTGCAGCTGCCCGTACCGGAGATCACCTCCCTGCACGCCAGTACCGGAGATCACCTCCCTGCAGCCAAATTAACTCCCTGCAGCTGCCAGTACCAGAGATCACCTCCCTGCAGCTGACAGTACCGGAGATCACCTCCCTGCAGCCGCCAGTACCGGAGATCACCTCCCTGCACCCAAAATAACCTCCCTGCACCTGCTGGCTCCCGAGATCACCTCCCTGCAGCTGCCAGTACCGGAGATCACCTCCCTGCACTGCCATACCAGAGATAAACCTCCTGCAGCCGCCAGTACCGGAGATCACCTCCCTGCACCTGCTGACTCCCGAGATCACCTCCCTGCGCCCAAAATCACCTCCCTGCGCCAGAGATCACCTCCCTGCAGCTGCCGGTACCGGAGATCACCTCCCTGCACCCAAAATCACCTCCCTGCGGCCGCCGGTACCGGAGATCACCTCCCTGCAGCCGCCAGTACCGGAGATCACCTCCCTGCACCCCAAATAACCTCCCTGCAGCCGCTGGTACCGGAGATCACCTCCCTCCCTGCAGCTCCAGTACCTGGAGATCACTCCCTGCACCCAAAATACCTCCCTGCAGCCGCTGAGTACGGAGATCACCTCCCTGCACCTGCTGACCCCGAGATCACCTCCCTACTGCGGCCCAAAATCACCTCCCTGCGCCAGAGATCACCTCCCTGCAGCTGCCGGTACCGAGATCACCTCCCTGCACCCAAAATCACCTTCTTGTGGCCGCTGGCACCTGAGATCACATCCCTGCACCTGCCAACACCCGAGATCACATCTCTGCACCTGCGATCATCTCTCTGCGGCCGCTGGTACCGGAGATTACCTCCCTGCAGCTGAGTTCACCTCCCTGTGATTGCCGGCACCCAAAATCACCTCCCTGCAGCTGCCGGCACCCGAAATTACTTCCCTGCGGCCGCTGGCACCTGAGATCACCTCCCTGCACCTATCGACACCCAAGATCACCTCCTTGCGCCCGAGATCACCTCCCTGCACCTGCCGACACCTGAGATCACCTCTCTGCACCAGAGATCACCTCCCTGCACCCAAGATACCTCTCTGCGGCCGCTGGTACCGGAGATAACCTCCCTGTACCCGAGATCAACTCCCCGTGGCTGTCGGCACCAGAGATCACCTCCCTGCAGCTGAGATCACCTCCCTGCAGCTGCCGACACCCAAGATCACCACCCTGCAGCGGCGTCCACCGGAGAGCACCTCCCTGCACCCGGGATCACTGCCCTGCACTTGCCGCCACCCAGGATCACCTCCCTGCAACTGCTTACACCCGAGATCACCTCCCTGTGGCTGCCGGCACCCGAGATCAACTCCCTGCAGCTGCTTACACCCAAGATCACCTCCCTGCACCTGCCGACACCTGAGATCACCTCTCTGCACCAGAGATCACCTCCCTGCACCCAAGATACCTCTCTGCGGCCGCTGGTACCGGAGATAACCTCCCTGTACCCGAGATCAACTCCCCGTGGCTGTCGGCACCAGAGATCACCTCCCTGCACCTGAGATCACCTCCCTGCAGCTGAGATCACCTCCCTGCACCTGAGATCACCTCCCTGCACCTGAGATCACCTCCCTGCAGCTGAGATCAACTCCCTGTGGCTGCCGGCACCAGAGATCACCTCCCTGCAGCGGCTTACACCTGAGATCACCTCCCTGCAGTGGCTTACACCTGAGATCACCTCCCTGCAGTGGCTTACACCTGAGATCACCTCCCTGCACCTGGAATCCCCTCCCTGCAGCCGCTGAGCCCCGAAGTTTCCGGATTCACTTACAAAGATGGACAGAATGACGGGTCCGCGGATGATCCACCACACGCTGGCGTTGGAGTTTATATTCCAGCAGCTGAAAGAGAAGCAGAAGCCGAGGTCAGAGCAGGTGACAGCAGCGGAGACTCCTGATAAGTGAGGCTGCACTACTGAGGCTGCACTACTGAGGCTGCACTACTGAGGCCTGATGATCCTCTGATCTGTGTCCATGAGCTGTGTGATCAGGAAGACATCACCCACATAAGAGCTTACAGGGGCGCAGTAGTGCAGCCTCCAAGATGGGAGTCCTCAGCAGAGACAGGAAGGAAACGATGCGGGAGTGATGGGTAATATAACGCGGGGGGGGGGGTTTATGGGTAATATAACGCGGGGGTTATGGGTAATATAACGCGGGGGGATGTGGGTAATATAACGCGGGGGGATGTGGGTAATATAACGCGGGGGGATGTGGGTAATATAACGCGGGGGGATGTGGGTAATATAACGCGGGGGTTATGGGTAATATAACGCGGGGGTTATGGGTAATATAACGCGGGGGTTATGGGTAATATAACGCGGGGCAGATGGGTAATATAACGCGGGGGGTTATGGGTAATATAACGCGGGGGTTGTGGGTAATATAACGCGGGGGATGTGGGTAATATAACGCAGGGGGATGTGGGTAATATAACGCGGGGGGTTATGGGTAATATAACGCGGGGGGGGTGTGGGTAATATAACGCGGGGGGTGTGGGTAATATAACGCGGGGGGGTGTGGGTAATATAACGTGGGAGGTTATGGGTAATATAACGCGGGGGGTTATGGGTAATATAACGCGGGGGGTTATGGGTAATATAACGCGGGGGGATGTGGGTAATATAACGCGGGGGGTTATGGGTAATATAATGTGGGGGGTTATGGGTAATATAACGCGGGGGGTTATGGGTAATATAACGCGGGGGTTATGGGTAATATAACGCGGGGGGTTATGGGTAATATAACGCGGGGGGGGATGTGGGTAATATAACGTGGGGGGATGTGGGTAATATAACGCGGGGGGTTATGGGTAATATAACGCGGGGGGGGGTGGGGGTAATATAACGTGGGGGGGTGTGGGTAATATAACGCGGGGGGGTTATGGGTAATATAACGCGGGGGGGTGTGGGTAATATAACGTGGGGGTTATGGGTAATATAACGCAGGAGGGTTATGGGTAATATAACGCAGGGTTATGGGTAATATAACGCGGGGGGCTATGGGTAATATAACGCGGAGGGTTATGGGTAATATAACGGGGGGGGGGGGTGGGGGTAATATAACGTGGGGGGATGTGGGTAATATAATGCGGGGAGTTATGGGTAATATAACGCGAGGGGGTGTGGGTAATATAATACGGGGAGTTATGGGTAATATAACGCGGGGGGGGTGTGGGTAATATAATGTGGGGGGTTATGGGTAACATAACGCGGGGGGTTATTTCTCATATAAAGCAGGGGTTTATGGGTAATATAACGCGGGGGTTATTTCTCATATAATACAGGGGGTTATGGGTAATATAACGCGGGGGGGGGGTTATTTCTCATATAATACAGGGGGCTATGGGTAATATAACGCAGGGGGTTATGGGTAATATAATGCGGGGGATTATGGGTAATATAATGCGGGGGATTATGGGTAATATAACGCGGGGGGTTATTTCTCATATAATACAGGGGGGGTTATGGGTAATATAATATGGGGGGTTATGGGTAATATAACGCGGGGGTTATTTCTCATATAATACAGGGGGGGTTATGGGTAATATAACGCGGGGGGGTTATGGGTAATATAACGCGGGGGGGTTATGGGTAATATAACGCGGGGGGTTATGGGTAATATAACGCGGGGGGTTATTTCTCATAATACGGGGGGTTATGGGTAATATAATATGGGGGGGTTATGGGTAATATAATACGGGGGGGTTATGGGTAATATAATATGGGGGGTTATGGGTAATATAACGCGGGGGTTATTTCTCATATAATACAGGGGGTTTATGGGTAATATAAAGCGGGGGGGTTATGGGTAATATAACGCGGAGGGTTATTTCTCATATAATACGGGGGGGTTATGGGTAATATAATATGGGGGGTTATGGGTAATATAACGCGGGGGTTATTTCTCATATAATACAGGGGGGGTTATGGGTAATATAACGCGGGGGGTTATTTCTCATATAATACAGGGGGGTTATGGGTAATATAACGCGGGGGTTATTTCTCATATAATACGGGGGGTTATGGGTAATATAACGCGGGGGGTTATTTCTCATATAATACAGGGGGGTTATGGGTAATATAACGCGGGGGGTTATTTCTCATATAACACGGGGGGGGTTATGGGTAATATAATATGGGGGGTTATGGGTAATATAACGCGGGGGTTATTTCTCATATAATACAGGGGGGGTTATGGGTAATATAAAGTGGGTGGTTATGGGTAATATAAAGTGGGTGGTTATGGGTAATATAAAGTGGGTGGTTATGGGTAATATAAAGTGGGTGGTTATGGGTAATGTGGGGGATGATGGAAGTTGTGAACAATAGAAGGTGTTTCCTTTGGTTGATGTTAGGAGACGATCCATTATACCTTGGTGCAGTCATGGGCGGGGCCTATAGAGCTGCTATATACAAGGTAGGAGTCATCGAACGTTACGTTCCAGAACACTTTATATCACGGGTGGCAAACTGCGGTCCTCCAGCTCCCATCATGCCCACTGATATAGATTATACAAATCATGATGGGAGTTGTAGTTTCCCAATAGCTGGAGGGCCGCAGTTTGACACCCCTGCTTTATATCAAATATTGTCGTGGTTCTCCGCCTCAGGGAAGCGATTGAAATAATTGGTTGGGAGCCCCAAGGGGCAGAGGGTCTAATGTGCTAATACCCGATGGCCCCCGTGCCGCCTCCTCATCTCTCTTTGCATAGACTTCTATAAATAAAGCCTGGGGGCCGCGGCTCGAGGGAGGAAGCAGATTTGCCAAACACTGGAAACGTCTTTCTTAAGTGCGCAATACCAATTAGAAAACCAAAGTGAATCCTATTAAACGGTTTCAGTCTGACCTAAATGATTGCTTTAACATGGGTAATATATTGAAGGGGGGTTGTGAGTAATATAATGAAAGGGATTATTGGTAGTATAGTGCAGGGGGTTATGGGTGATATAATGAAAGGATTTATGGGTAGTATAGTGCGGGGGGTTATGGGTAATATAATGAAAGGGGTAATGGGTATTATAGTGCGGGGGGTTATGGGTAATATAATGACAGGTTCATAGGTAACATAATGGAGGAGTTATACAGTGAAGGAAATAAGCATTTGACCCCTTGCTGATTCTGAAAGTTTCCCACTGACAAAGACATGAACAGTCAATAATTTTAAGGGAAGGTTAATTTTAACATTAAGGGGATCATAAATAAATAAATCAGAAAACACATTATTGTAGAAATGATAGAAATGTATTTGCATTTTGTTGAGAGAAATAAGTATTTGATCCCCTACCAACCAATAAGTGTTCTGGCTCCTACAGACCAGTCAGACTCCTAATCAACTCGTTACCTGCATTACAGACGCTGTCTTACATGGTCACCTTTATGGGGGGATCTCTCCTTGGGGAGAGCACCAAATAGGTGTGTGGAGATTTGAAATAGCTTTTTTTCCCCTTTAAGCATCTGCATATCACAAGGCATTATGGGAAAGGAGCTGAGACTCTCAAGCACCCTATATTGGGTGTAACAAATCCTCAATTTGTTTCCAACTGAGTCTTTAGAAAACAAAAGGGATGTTGGCCCATAATGCCTTGTGATATGCAGATGCCTAATGGAGTGCAAAAAGGTAATATCAATTCTCCACACACCTACATGGTGCTCTCCCCGAGGAGAGATATTCCCCCTTCTGAGCCTCTCATTGCCTCTCAGCCAGCCAGCCAGTGCACTCTGCTCTGCACTGATGAGGGGCAAAACCCTGAAACAGCTGTCTGCAGATGAGTGATGCTGGCTTGCCTAGATACAAATTAAAACAAAAAGAAATAGTCTATGAATCTCTTGTAAAGTCCAAGCTTTGAGTGATGAGGATTGGAGAAAAAGTGCTCCTCCTCGAAACTCCCCATAAAAAAAAGACCTAAACCAGTCACCTCCAATTAATTTTAAGCAGGTTATTTTAGCTTCATTTCGTCTTTTTCTCCATTTTATAACAATTCTAGGGATCTTTCCACCCTGCGCTTTCTGGTTACATCAGTATATTGGGTTTATTGAGGGCAACATCACATTCAGAGGGGTCACCTGGACTCTAAGGCTCTGTCTCCCCTGCAGAGGACAAAAAACGACCTGAAAACGAATTACTAAAAATGTTCATGAAGCTGAGTTTTCTGTCCCTTCCTGTCAAAAGCAGCTGAAAAAAACGGCAGTTTTTTGGTGCGTTTTTCTTTTTTTGAAGCGTTTTTTGGAGCGTCTTTGCTCTGCTTTTTAATTTATGGACAAATTAAGCCATTGGATGTAAACTACAACCTACAGGTGGAGGTAACATGTTAAGTGTCACTTCCTTTAGATCACTGTAGCCATTGTGAGCACATTGTCCTTTGTGCTGCTGCTGCTGCGTAACTACTTTATAAAATTTGGCACCAGATTCTTGCACCAAAATCCACAAAATCCATACAGCATACGGCAAGATGTATTAGCGTCAAAATCTGTAAAGAAAAGGATTTTAGTGCCAAAATAAAAAAAACCACATAATTGCGCTAAATTCCGTAAAAAAAAAAACAATTTTTAGTGTCAGAAGCGAGATCACTTTATTAGCGCCAACATTTCTAAAGATATTGATCTTAGCGCCCAAATCCGTAAAAAATGGATTCTGGCGCCGAAATCTATAAAAAAATTTAATTTTTTGCGTCAAAAGCTAGATAACTTTATTAGTGCCAAAATAAAGGATTTTAGTGCCAAAAGCCATTTAAAAAAAACAGATTCTGGTGCTAAAATCCGTAAAAAAAACGTATTTTTAGCGTCCGACACCAGATAACATTTTGGCGCTAATAAAGTTAAGAAAAGGATTTTGGTGCCTAAATCCGTAAAAAAAAAAATTATTTTTATCGTCACAAGCTAGATAACTTTATTAGCGCGAAAATCTGTAAAAAAAAATGTTTAGCGAAAAAAATATGAATTGCGCAAAAATCGTTAGCGACCAAAGCATGATCATTTTATTATGAATGGTACAGACAAGGACACATCAGACACTTATATGCAAATTTGATAAGGATGAACCTTTGTTACCACCCATTATAGGTGGGACTTGGGTCTGCTAGGAGGGTTTTCATTGAAAAATCGCTGCAAAAAACGCGCCAAAAGACGTCCGGCGCTTTCCATAGACTCCTGTAGTAAATTTTCTGCCCGGCTCTGGCGTTCAGGAAACGATGTAACAAGACATCAAGTATCGAAATGTATCAGATTGTTACAAGTTGTCATCACGTCTCTGTAGTGACACCTGGTGGTTGATGAGTGCAATCACCGTACTACGTGAAGAGGAGACGCGCTCAGCGTTTACAGGTCCTAAATGCTGAAGTACGTTAAAGGGGTTTTCTCGTTACGGAGATCGTAGTTCAAAAGGAGGGGGCCAAAATCTAAGCATGTGTGTCCTTGGTTAACATAAGCAAAGTGCTGTGGTTAGGAGAACGGGCTGTTTGTTTAGTGCTTGGAAACGAAGTGAGAGCTCCGGTCGGGCTACGCCCAGGTCCCACCCCCCGTCGTAATGGGGAACGCCCCGTCTGGGGGAAAAAGGACAAAAACATTGCGGACGGAAGCGAGAGATTAAATTTTTTCCTGACAGCAATCTTGGTGGGTGTAACTAAGGGGCGGGGTTGCTCTTTTCACTGACAGCTTTCATGGTGGTCCCGACGAATGGTGCGGGGTTGGTTTTTCTTTTTCACGGGCAGCAATCGGGGTTGGTGGGACGTCTGCTGGGGGGTTTGCTTTTTTACGAAAACAAAAAAATCAGGGGTTTTTGTGCAAAGGGTATGCTGGGGGGTTTGGGGCCTTTTCCTGACGGGCAATCAGGGTAGTTTTCCACGTATGTTGCGGGGTTGGCTTTTTTTCCTACAGCAAAGGGTTTTTTCAACCCCTTGCGTGGGGGGTTTGGGCTCTTTTCCCACTGACCCAATTTTGGTAGGTGTGAGGGTATGCGTGCGGGGTTCTTTTTTTTCACTGACAGCAATCGTGGGGGGGCCCAAATTTCCCGTGCGGGGTTTGCTTTTTTTCACTGACGGGGAAATTCATGGTAGGGTCCCTTTATGCGGGGCGGGGTTTGGGCTCTTTTCACTGACAGAAATTCATGTGGGGTTTTGTACAAGGTTTCCCTTTTTTCTTTTTTCCACTGACAGCAATAAATGGTGGGTGCAAAGGTAGGGCGTGCAGGGTTGCTTTTTTCACTGACAGCAATCAGGGGTGATCCAAACGTATGCGTGGGGGGGGTTGGCTCTTTTAAATGCACAATCATTGGTATGGAGGTATGGGTGCGGGTTTTGCTCTTTTCACTGACACCCAAAGGGGTTTTAAAATGCAAAGTATGAGGCAGGGTTTGCTCTTTTCACTGACAGCAATCATTTGGTAGTTTGCGAGTATGCGTGCATTTTGCCCCTTTTAACTGACAGAAAAACAGTGGTAGATGGGGACGTATGCGTGGGGTTTTTTTCCCTTTTTTTACTGACAGAAATCAGTGGTAGGTGCCCCGGTAAGCGGGGGGGGGTTTTGCTTTTTTCCCACGACAAAAAAACATCGGGGGGGTGCGATTTCGTGGGGGTTTGTTTTTCACTGACAGCAATCATGGGGGGGGGCAAAGTATGCTTGGGGGGTTGGCTTTTTCCCACTGACACAACCCGTGGTAGGGCGACGTATGCGTGGGGGGTTGGCTCTTTTTACTAAACACCCTTTCGTGGTAGGGGGGACTATGCGGGGGGGGGGTTAGCCCTTTTCCCCTTGACAGCAATCAGTGGTTTTAGGGTATGCGTGGGGGGTTGGCTCTTTTCCCCGGACAGCAATCGGGTTTGGTGCACATATGCGTGGGGGGTTAGCTCTTTTTCATGACGCAATCAGGGGTTTGGTGGGGGGGGGGGGGGAAATCCGGAAAAAAAGGGGGGGGGGGGGGGGGGGGGGGGGGGGGGGCCGGTGCAGGGTTGGCTTTTTTCACTGACAGCAATCGTGTAGGGGGCGACGTTGCGGGGGGGTTTTGGCTCTTTTCACTGCACAATCAGGGGGTTGGGGGAACGTATGCGGGGGGCTGGCTCTTTTCACTAAAGCAATCATTTGTAGGTGCGCCCGTTTTTGCTTGGGGGGTTGGCTTTTAAATGAAAAATTCGGGGTAGGGGACGAAATCCCGTGGGGGGTTTGCTTTTTTCACTGACGCTTTTCAGGGTTTGGTTTACGAAGGCGTGGGGGTTTCCCTTTTTTCACTGACAGCAACCCGGGTTTGGTGGAAATGCGTCGGGGTTTGCTTTTTTCACGACCAAAAATCAGTGGTGATGCACGTATGCTTTGGGGGGGTTGGCTTTTTTTCACTGCAGCAATCAGGGTAAAATTCAAAGTTTCGGGGGGGGGGTTGGCTCTTTTCACTACACAATTTTGGTAGGTGGGGACTTTTTGCGGCGGGGTTGGGGCTCTTTTCACTGAAAAGAAATTTTTTTGGTGGGTTGGGGGACTTTTGGTGCTTGGCCTTTTTAAACTAACAAAAATCAGGGGTAGGTGGGCCCTAGGCTGGGGGTTGGGGCCTTTTCACTGACAGAAATCATGGAAAGGGTGTAAAGTATGCTTGGGGGGTTGGCTCTTTTCCGACAGCAATCATTGAAGGTGCGCCCATCGTGGGGGGTTTGTTTCTTTTCACTGACAAAATCATGGTGGGTTTGTAAACGAATGCGTGGGGGGTTGGTCTTTTAAATGACAGCAATAATTTTAGGTGTGCGTTTCCCGGTTGGGGGTTTGCCTTTTTAAACTGACAAAAAATCGGGGGTAGGTGCGGGGTTTAAGGGCTTCGGGGTTTGATCTTTTCATGACAGCAATCAGGGGTAACGATTTTTGCGTGGGGGGTTTGGGGCTTTTTTTTTCACTGACAAAAATCATTGGTGGGTTGGGGGTATGGGCAGGGTTTGCTTTTTTCACTGACACAATCATGGTAGACACTATGCGTGGGGGGTTTGCTTTTTCACTGACAGAAATCCAGTGGTGTGCGACGTATGCTTGGGGGTTTGCTCTTTTCCTACACAATAAATGGTAGGGGCGCGTTTTCGTGGGGGGTTTGTTTCTTTTTCACTGACGAAACCCCAGGGTAGAGGGCAAAAGTATGCTTTTGGGGGGTTTTGGCTCTTTTCACTGGACGAAATTCAGGGGGTAGGTGCGACGAAATGCGTGCGGGGGGGCCCCTTTTTTTTACTGACAGAAATCAGGGGTGGGTGCGACTTCCTGGGGGGGGTTGGCTTTTTTTACGGACACAAAATGGTGGGTGGGGCCCAAATGCTGGGGGGTTTTGCTCTTTTCACGGGACAGCAATCAGGGGTTTGAAGAGGGGAAATGCGTGGGGGGTTGGCCCCTTTTAAATGACAGAAATTTCAGGGGAAAGGTGCGACTTTGCTGGGGGGGTTGGCTTTTTTCCCCTAAAACCGCAATTTGGTAGATGCAAATATGCGTGCGGGGTTGGGCTCTTTTCATACACAATCAGGGGTTAGGTGGGGGACATATCGTGGGGTTTTTGGCTTTTTCCCCAACTGACAGCGATCAGTTTTAATTCCCTTTTGGGGTGGGGGGTTGGGCTCTTTTCATGCCCGCAATCAGGGGTGGGTGCGACATATGGTTGGGGGGTTGGGCCCTCTTTCCACTGACAGGGGATCTTGGGGGTGCGAGGGTATGCTTTGGGGGTTTGGGTCTTTTCACTGCAGCAATCATTGGATGGACTATGGTGGGGGTTGGCTTTTTCACTGACACCCAATCAGGGGTAGATCACTTTATGCGTCCCGGGGGGGGTTTTCTTTTCACTGCACAATCATGGTAAAAGGGCACTTTGGGTTTGCGGGGTTTCCCTCTTTTAAATGCAAAATCATTTTTGGGTGTAAACGTATTTTTGCGGTTTTCCCTCTTTTCCTGACAAAATCAGGGGGTAAAATGGGGAACGAAAGCGTGGGGGGTTGGCTTTTTTCCCCTGACAGCAATAGGGGAAGGGGGACGTATCCCGTGGGGGGTTTGGCTTTTTTTCACTGTCACAAATCATGGTAGGTGTGACGAAATGCGTGGGGTTTTTCCCCCTCTTTTCACTGAAAAGCAATCATGGTAGGGGGCGACTAGGGGCGGGGTTGGCTCTTTTCACGCACAATCAGGGGTAGATGCGACTTATCCCGTGGGGGGGTTGGCTTTTTTCCTGACAGCAATTTGGGGGTTGTGACGATGCGTGCGGGTTTGGCTCTTTTCACTGACAGCAATCAGTGGTGGGTGCCCCTTTTGCGGGGCGGGGGTTGGCTCTTTTCAATTGACGCAACGGGGGTGGGGCGAACGTTTTGCGTCCCTTTTTGGGTTTTTTCACGACGGCAATCATGGAAAGGTTAGGGTATGCTTTGGGGGGTTTCTTTTCACGACACAACCCGGGTAGGTGTGACTTTGCGGGGGGTTTGCTCTTTTAAAGACAGCAACCCGGGGTGGGTGCGAGTATGCGTGCAGGGTTTCCCCCTTTTTAAAGGGACAAAAATTCAGTGGTAGATGCAAGTAGGTGGGGGGTTGGCTCTTTTCACTGACAGCATCAGGGAAAGGTGCGACGAATGCTGCGGGGTTGGGCTTTTTTTCACTGACAAAATCAGTGGTAGGTGCCGTTTGGTGGGGGGTTTGGTTTCTTTCCACTACGCGATCGAGCTCCCAGCAGAAGAAAATTTTGTTTCCCATGAAAACCCCAAACAATAAAAACTTTATATTTTGTTCGCAGTTTTTAAAGGGGCCCAAGGTGTAATAATCTGCAGGATATATCACTGTGTATGAGTAGATATACACTATGGAGTTACACTTAGGTCGACATGTATGAAGCTCACCACATCGGGGCGCACCAGTTTTCCGGTGAAATTTGCACCTGATTTATGTCGGCGCTGGGGCGCGCTCATACATAATATGTAAAGTCGGCCGTGCCTCGCCATTGTGGGGGGCGCAGTGCGGGGACATGGGCGCAGTGCGGGACTGCGCCTCACATGTATTCCGATGTGAGACAGGCTGGAAAACAGCAAGAAATCATTCCAGATGTCCGTGCGGAGTATGAATAAAAAAAATCGCCTTTATAAAGGCGGAAAACATTCTCAGAAAAGAGCTCAAACCTCAAAAATAAATAAATAAATAAAAATAAATTCAAGAATTAGGATATTGGAAATTGCCGGGAAATACAGTAATTCAAATTCTGAAAGCTATTTTCTTTGGGTGGGCCCATAAACCAGCCAATCAGAATAGGAGCGACAGTGAACCATTAAAACCTATGGGGAAGGATTGACCAATCAGAATAGGAGCGACAGTGAACCATTAAAACCTATGGAGAAGTAAGAACCAATCAACATCAAAGGCGGGACAGTTCAAAATACAGTAAAAATACAGAAAAGAGCTGATTGGCTGAGCTAGCGGGGACTTGGCTATCCCAGCCAATCAGAGCGCGAGCTACTTCTCCCATTATAGTCTATGGAGAGATGGGCCGCGGAAATTTCGGCGCTCAGCTCCCTGCCGGCATGAATATTAATAAAAAAATAAAATTTTTTTAAGTGTAAAACATTATCAGATAAAGCGCAGAACCCCTTTTTTTACAAAAAAAGCGCAGTTAAAAAACCCCGAAACAACGCGATTGTCGCTGAGACCGGCGCTACATAGGGAATTGCAATAGAGAGAATCGCCGGGAAAATACAGTAATTCAAATTGTTTAAGCTCTTCTGATTGGTCGGCAGAAGCCCGCCAATCAGAATAGGAGCGACATGTCCCATTATAACCTATGGAGGAGAATTGACCAATCAGAATAGGAGTGACAGGGACCCATTCTATTGACCAATCATATTCAGAGGACCATTCAAAATACAGTAAAAATGCAGAACCTAGCTGATTGGTTGAAGCGGCGGGGGCTCGTCCAGCTTAGCCAATCAGAGCGCGAGCTACTTTCTCATAGAGGTTCTATGGGGAAAAGAAATTCTGAGCGCGCTCTGTGATTGGCTAAGTTAAAAGAGGCGCCGTTATTTGGACCAATGGGAGACCGGGGCGAGCTCCTATGGGTTTTTTTAAGCAATCTGAAATAATTTCTGTACATGGCCGAAATCAAAGATAAGACTCCAGAAGTTATCCCGATGTGTATATAAAATGAATAATAATAGGGGGTAACGAAAAAAAAATATTAAATCAATAAAATCCTGTTTATTTCTTTATTTTCGTTAGCCAAGGATCAATAGTATGGGTGCAACGAAAATAAAGAAATAAACCTGATTTTATTGAATTAACATTTTTTTTCGTTACCCCCCATACTATTGATCATTTTATATACACATCGGGACAACTTCGGCAGTATTATCATTTGGGAGAAGTAGCTCGCGCTCTGATTGGCTGGGATAGCCAAGCCCCCGCTAGCTCAACCAATCAGCTCTTTTCTGCTTTTTACTGTATTTTGAACTGTCCGCCTTTGATTTTGATTGTTATATTTCTCCATAGGTTTTAATGGGGTTTACTGGGCGCTCCTATTTGATTGGGCTGGTTTATGCCGACCAATGAGAATAGGTTTCAGAATTTGAATTACTGTATTTCCCGGCAATTTTCAAAAATCCTAATTCTTTATTGCGCCGTTCTAGATTTTTGGAAAGTGATTTTTTTTTTTTTTTTTTTGAGGTTCACCTATTTTCTGACACTGTTTTTTCCCCCTTTATAAAGGTGATTTTTTCGGAATCATACTCCTGCTGCACGGAGCGGAGCGCCGATTTCTGTCGCGATCTTCTATGTTTCCTCGCATGTTCCGTTCTCACTTCACTTCGCCTCTGTCCGGAGCATTTAGACCAGAATCAACCAGGTCTGACTGTCGGAGCTGCCGAGCGCTGCTCTGCGCCGCACTTTGCCGACCCGCGATCATACATGCCTCGGAGTTTTCGAGCGCGCCGGTCCGCCCCGGAAAAGCCTACAGCGCGCCCACACCGCGCCCATTCCCCGCCCCTTCATGCGGGGCGCAGCTGAAAGTGGCGAACACTGCGCCTAACACTGAATCCCCGTGTCCGACAGGGGGATTCGGGCCGGGGAGATGCAAGATACGCCAGAAATCAGGCGAAAAGCCCGATCATACATGTCGCCCTTAGTGTTTCACTTCCAAAGACAGCTGAGAACCTCTCCCTTCCCACGGCTCACACAGAATGAATCCTCACGCGCACACTTTGGGGTGTGTCAGCAGAGAGAGAAGATACTCCCTGCTGGGAGGAGAAACACGCCCCTCCATTTCACAAGCTCTGCTTAGCAACCAGTATAAACGGCTGCCAAATGACGAAACGATAAAACCCCTTTATCGTAACTCGTCCCCTGTTATCAGGATTCATCGTTTCTTAGGGCGCAATCGCCACCTGTGTTTTTGGTGGCTTTTCAGGAATTTATCCCGCCCCCTCCGCTCTCTGTACTGAGGAAGGGTCTGACACGAAACGCGTTTTCCTTCTGAAATAAAATACATCAACTAAACGTCAGAGTCCGGCTCCTTCCTGGGTGGGTTCTCTGAGGACAGGCGGGCGCTGCAGCTCCTCGAAGCCTCCATCCTCCATCACTCCCTTCCCTCCTGTGCTGCAGAGGAGACGGCACCGACCTCGGGCAGCGACCGGCATTTCCATCTAAGCCCTGAGAAGTGCTGGGCCTCTAAATAGCTCAACCAAATAAGGCGACTACATTCATGGGTTGTCTGCGAGCTTCTGCTAAACCAGCAGGATTACACCAGGGGGCGCCTAAAACTACCCGGGGGGGAACTGGTTACTGATCTCAAGGCAGCTGGGACCAAAGTCACCAAGAAAACCATTGGGGACACATTACGATCCTGCAGTGCCTGTAGGTCCCCGGCTCCGAAGGGCTTTTGCAGACCCACCCGAGTATGACAATGAACACCGGAGGATTCTGGAGTGATTGGGAAGGCGCATGTGCAGACCCCCCTGAAGTTGACAATGAACACCGGAGGATTCTGGGAGTGATTGGGAGAAAAGGGGCATGTGCAGACCCCACCTGAAGTTGCAAAGACAGGGTTCTGGGAGGATTGGGAGAAAGGCATGTCGGCCCACTGAGTCTGCCCAAAGAACCTGGAGGATTCTGGGAGTGATTGGGAGAAGGCGCATGTGCAGGCCCGCCTGAAGTCTGCCAATGAACACCTGGAGGATTCTGGGAGTGATTGGGAGAAGGCGCATGTGCAGACCCCCCTGAAGTCTGCCAATGAACACCTGGAGGATTCTGGGAGTGATTGGGAGAAGGCGCATGTGCAGACCCCCCTGAAGTCTGCCAATGAACACCTGGAGGATTCTGGGAGTGATTGGGAGAAGGTGCTGGGGTCGGATGAGACAAAAATTCAGCTCTTTGGCATTAACTCAACTCGCCGTCTTTGGAGGAAGAGAAATGCTGCCTATGACCCAGAGACCCCGTCCCCACTGTCAGGCCTGGAGGGGGAACATGATGTTTTGGGGGTGTTTCTCTGCTACTTCACTGCATCAATGGGAGAATGGATTGAGCCATGGACCACAAAATCCTGAGTGACAACCTCCTTCCCTCCGCCAGGACATTAAAAAAGGGGCAAGGCCGAGTCTTCCAGCAAGACAATGACCCAAAACATACAGCCAAGGCCACAAAGGAGCGGCTCAAAAAGAAGCACATTAAGCTCATGTAGTGGCCTAACCAGTCTCCAGACCTTCATCCCATGGAAAACTTATGGAGGGAGGTGAAGCTCTGAGCGACAGCCTCAAAGTCTTAATGATTTAGAGATGATCTGCAAAGAGAAGAGGAGCAAAGGTCCTCCTGACATGTGCACAAACTGTGCTGCCAACAAGGGGTTTACCACCAAGTATTAAGCCTTGTTTGTCAGAGGATCAAATACTTATTTCTCTCAGCAAAATGCAAATAAATATCTATAATTTATACCATGGGATTTTCTGGATTTTATATCTCTGTGTCAATTAATCGACTCTTAAAATGATCGACTGTTCCTGTCTTTGTCAGTGGGAAAGTTACACAATCAGCAAGGGGTCAAATACTTATTTCCCTCAATGTAGGTAATATAATGGAGGGGGGTGATGGGTAATATCATGGAGGGGGGTGATGGGTGATATAATGGAGGGGGTTGATGGGTAAAACAATAGATGGTGGTTATGCGTGATATAATGGAGGGGGTTATGGGTAAAATCATGGAGGGGGGTGATGGGTAATATAATGGAGGGGGGTGATGGGTAATATAATGGAGGGGGGTTATAAGTAAAACAATAGATGGTGGTTATGGGTGATATAATGGAGGGGGTTATGGGTAATATCATGGAGGGGGGTTATGGGTAATATCATGGAGGGGGGTGATGGGTAAAACAATAGATGGTGGTTATGGGTGATATAATGGAGGGGTAATATCATGGAGGGAGCTTATGGGTGATAAAAGGGAGGGGGTTATGGGTAATATAATGGGGGTGATGGGTAAAACAATAAATGGTGGTTATGGGTGATATAATGGAGGGGGTTATGGGTGATATAATGGAGGGGGTTATGGGTAATATCATGGAGGGGGGGTTATGGGTAATATTATGGAGGGGGGTTATGGGTAATATCATGGAGGGGGGTTATGGGTAATATAATGGAGGGGGGTGATGGGTAATATAACGGAGAGGGGTTATGGGTAATAACATGGAGGGGGGTTATGGGGAAATGAAGGGAAATGGAGGGGGGTAGGTTATGGAGTGGGGTATATATGGAGGGGGGGTGATGGGTAATATCATGGAGGGGGGTTATGGGTAAAATAATGGAGGGGGTTATGGGTAAAATAATGGAGGGGGGTTATGGGAAAAATAATGGAGGGGGGTGATGGGTAAAAAAATAGAGGGGGGTTATGGGTAACATCATTGTATGGTGGGGTGGTTATGGGGGGGGAACATCATGGAGGGGGTGATGGGTAATATGGAGGGGGATATGGGTAATATAATGGAGGGGGGTGATGGGTAATATAATGGAGGGGGATATGGGTAATATCATGGAGGGGGGTGATGGGTAATATCATGGAGGGGGGTGATGGGTAATATCATGGAGGGGGGTTATGGGTAATATCATGGAGGGGGGTGATGGGTCACATCATGGAGGGGGGTGAGGGGTAATATCATGGAGGGGGGTTATGGGGTTGAATGGGGGTGAAATCATGGGGTAGGGAAGGAGGGGTGATGGGTAATATCATGGAGGGGGGTGATGGGTCACATCATGGATGGTGGTTATGGGTAATATCATGGAGGGGGGTGATGGGTAATATCATGGAGGGGGGGGGTTATTTTCATGGCGGGGGGTGATGGGTAATATAACGGAAATGCATTCTAGGTGGGCACTGCCTGAATGTGGGGCGCTCACCCGGTGTTCTCGTACAGCTGTCGGCATATGGACCAGGCGATGATGAAGACCAGCGGAGACCCTGTAATGCACAGGACAGGATGAGCCGGGGTCCGAGCTCCGGGCCCTCGCCCGCTGCAGCGCGCACTCACCCCAGCCCAGGGCGATGTACCAGCAGAAATACTTCCACTCCGAGAAGAAGGAACCCGACAGGTGTCAGGTAGACCCCCCTCCACCACGGGCCAGCTGTAATTGGCCATGATGCAGTACTGGAAGAAGATCATGACGTAGTGACAGTCCTTCTGTGGAGAGAGTGGGACAGGAGGTCATCACTGGGGGACACTGCAGCCCCAGACTAGGAGTGCCCGACCTCTGCAGTGGGGGACCCTGAAACCCCCCAGATGGGATCCCCGCCCTTTCAGAAAACTGGGGACACTGTACCCCCAGACAGGAGTCCCCCCGACCTCTGCACTGGGGGATACGGCACCCCCAACGGGGAGTGCCCCCCTCTGCACGGGGAACAAGCCCCCCAGACAAGGATCCCCCGCCCTCTGCACTGGGAGACACTGCCCCCCAACTAGGGGCCCGACCTCTCACTGGTGAACACAAAAACCCCCAAAATAGGATCCCGCCCCTCTGCACGGGGGGACACTGCCCCCCCAGCTGGGGATGCCCCCCCTCTGCGGGGGGGACACTGAACCCCCCAGACTGGGATGCCCGCCCCTTGCACTGGGGACACTGCCCCCCAGACTAAATGCCCACCTCTGCAGGGGGGAAACACTGCACCCCAACAAAGGGGGCCCGACCCCCTGCACGGGTGAACACTGCCCCCAGACGGGTTTGGTGTTGCAGCCCAGAAATAGGACTATTAACCCAAAAAAATTTTAAAAAAATTTTTTCCTTATTTTATAAAAATGTATTTTCCCTTTTTTTTAATTGCAAGTCGGCTAAAGACGGGCCCCATTGTTTCTTTTTTCTCTTATCAAAAGGGTCAAACTTACACACATAATCTGTTTTTAGTGTCTTTCTATTGATGTATTAGTGTAAAATTTGACTAAATTTCACAAGAAATTTTTTTTTTTCATTTTTAGTTCAGGTTACTGGGGCTTTGTTTTTATCTCTTGTGAAGGGTGTTTTTTGCCCCTTTTTAACTTCAAAAGGGAACTAGCTGTCATTTCCATTTATGGGGCAAGAAAAGACAAACAACACCTTTGTATCCCTCTGAATTTGGGCCCTGTGTAGGCTGTGTCCGCCTTTTTGTAGAAGTGAAAATAAAACCCCCTTACTTCACCATGTATATCAAAACCGTTTCTTTCCTGTCTTTGGGAGCGTCCATACAGTGAAGCTTGCTCCCTGAGATTTTTTCTAAAACCCCTGGCCCCATTTTTTTCCCGGTTTCTCATGGCGGGAAGTAAGTTTTGATGAAGAAAATACCCCAAACAGTGAAGTCTAAATAAGTCTTAAAACCTTTTGTAAATATTTAAATTTCTCTCATAAACTGTAAATCAAATCTCTTTTTTTTTCTGGAATTAATTTTATGTTATCATTTTACCCATACTTGATTGATTTTTTAAACCCTATTGTAAAAAAAAAAAGCTGTTTAAAATATATCCTTATTGACTGGTTAAATTTTCTATAAAGCTGAAATTCCCCAAAACTTTTAAAAAATAAAATTAAAAAACGGGCAAAACAGGGGTGCCCGCCCTCTGCACGGGGGAACACTGAAACCCCCAGACTGGGAGTGCCCGACCTTTTCACGGGGGACACTGCACCCCAGAAAAGGGAGGGGCCCGACCTCGCACTGGTAAACACTGCACCCAAAACTAGGAGTGCCCGCCCCTCTGAAACGGGGGCCCCACTGCACCCAGACTAGGAGTGCCCGACCTCTGCACTGGGAGACACTGCACCCAGACTAGGAGTGCCCGACCTCTGCACTGGGGGACACTGCACCCCAGACTAGGAGTGCCCGACCTCTGCACGGGTAAAACATTGAAAACCCCCAGACAGGAGGGGCCCACCTTTTCCCACGGGGGGACCTGACACCCCAACTAGATTTCCCCCAAACCTCTGCACTGGGGGACACTGCACCACCAGACAAAGGAGTCCCCGACCTCGGGCACTGGGGGCCACGCCCCCAGATTTGGGATGCCTGACCTCTCACTGGGGGGAACCCCCCCATTCCCCAAACAAGGCCTGCCCGCCTTTCGGGCAGGGGGGACACTGCCCCCAAAACTGGGAAGTCCCTGACCCTGCACGGGGGGAAAACTGCACCCCCAAAAAAAAAACTGGGAGTGCCCAAACCCTCTGACGGGGGGACACTGCCCCCCAGACTAGGACTCCCCGACCTCTGACGGGGACACTGCACCCCCAGACAAGGGGGGCCCCACCTCTGCACGGGGGGACACTAAACCTCAACAAGGAGTGCCCGCCCCTCTTCACTGGGGGAAAAACTGCACCCCCAGACAAAGGAGGCCCAAACCTCTGCGGGGGGGGACCCTTGCACCCCAACTAGGAGTCCCCCGCCCCTCAGCACGGGGAGACACGAAACCCCCGGACTGGGAGTGCCCGCCCCTCTGCACGGGGGGACACTGAAACCCCCAGACTAGGAGTGCCCGACCTCGCACGGGGGACACTGAAACCCCCCACAGGAGTGCCCACCTCTCACTGGGGGACACTGCACCCCCAGACTGGGATGCCCAAACCCTCTCACGGGGGGAACACTGCACCCCAGCAGGGTGCCCGACCTCTGCAGGGGGGATAGCCCCCCAAAACTGGGAGGCCTGCCCCAGCACGGGGGAACACGAAACCCCCAGACTGGGAGTGCCCGCCCTCTGCACTGGGGGACACTGAAACCCCCAACTAGGAGGGGCCCGCCCCTCTGCACGGGGGGACACTGAAACCCCCAACAAAGGAAAGTGTCCCGACCTCTGCACTGGGGACACTGCCCCCCCAAAACAAGAAATGCCTGACCTCTGCACTGGGGGACACTCCCACCCCAACTGGGAGTGCCCGACCTCTCACTGGGGGACACTGCCCCCCGACAAAGGATCCCCGACCTCTGCACGGGGACACTGCACCCCAACGGGGAAGTGCCCGCCCCTCTGCACTGGGAACCCCTGCCCCCCCAGACGGGGAGTCCCCGGGCCCTCTGCACGGGGGGACACTGCACCCCAGACTAGGAGTGCCCGACCTCTGCACTGGGAGACACTGCACCCCCAGACTAGGAGTGCCCGACCTCTGCCCCGGGGGGGACCCCTGCACCCCAGACTGGGAAATGCCCAAACCTCTGCACGGGGGGGACACTGCCCCCCCAAAGACTGGGAGTGCCCGCCCCTTTTCACGGGGAAAAACACTGAAACCCCAACGGGAGTCCCACCTCTGCCCCTGGGGGACACTGCACCCCAACTGGGAAGTCCCCCGACCTCCCCACGGGGGGACACTGCACCCCAGACGGGGAGTGCCCAACCTCTGCCTGGGAGACACTCCCAAAACCCCAACAAGAGTGCCCGACCTCTGCACTGGGGGACACTGCACCCCCTACTAGGAGGGCCCGACCTCTGCACTGGGAGACACTGCACCCCAGACTAGGAGTGCCCGACCTCTGCACTGGGGACACTGAAAACCCCAACTGGGAAAGTGCCCGACCCGGGCCCCGGGGAACACTGCACCCCAGATTTGGAGTGCCCCGACCTCTGCACTGGGGAATTTGAAAGCCCAAAATAGGAGGGGCCCCGCCCTCTGCACGGGGGGACACTGCAGCCCAAAATGGGAAAGTGCCCGACCTCTTGCACGGGGGGACACTGCACCCCCAACCTGGGAATTTCCCCGACCTCTGCACTGGGGGACACTGCACCCCAGACTAGGAGTGCCCGACCTCTGCACTGGGGGACACTGCACCCCAGACTAAGTGCCAAACCTCTCCCAAGGGGGGGACACTGCCCCCCAAAAACTAGGATGCCCACCCCCTCACTGGGGGAAAAACGGAAAACCCCAAAACTAAGTGCCCGACCTCGGCACGGGGGGACACTGCACCCCAACTGGGAAAGGCCCGACCTCTGCCCCGGGTGAACACTCACCCAGACTAGGAGTGCCCGACCTCCCACGGGGAGACCTGCACCCCAACTAGGAGTGCCCACCTCGCACGGGGGGACCTCACCCCAGACTAGGAGTGCCCGACCTCTGCACTGGTGAACACTGCACCCCAGACTAGGAGTGCCCGACCTCTGCACTGGGGGACACTGCACCCCAGACTAGGAGTGCCCGACCTCTGCACTGGGGGACACTGCACCCCAGACTAGGAGTGCCCGACCTCTGCACTGGGGGACACTGCACCCCAGACTAGGATGCCTCCCTTTACACGGGGGGAAAACCTGCACCCCCAGACTGGGACGCCCAAACCTCTTCACTGGGTGACACTGCACCCCAGCCTAGGTGTGCCCGACATCTGCCCTGGGAGACACTGCACCCCCAGACTAGGAGTGCCCGACCTCTGCACTGGGGAAAACGCCCCCCCGACTAGGACTCCCCGACCCCTCACTGGGGGACACTCACCCCAACAAGGGGGGCCCAAACCTCTGCACTGGGGGACACTGCACCTCAGACTGGGATGCCCGCCCCCTTAAACGGGGGGATACGCACCCCCAGACTAGGAGGGCCCGACCCCCGCCCCGGGGGGACACGGGAAAGCCCAACTAGGATGCCCGACCTTTTAGGGGGGACACTGCCCCCCAGACTAGGAGTGCCCGACCTCTGCTCTGGGGGAAAACTGCACCCCATACTAAAATTTGCCCGCCCTCAGCACGGGGGGAAAAACACTGCCCCCCCCGGCCCTGGGAGTGCCCGACCTCTGCACTGGGGGACACGTCACCCCCAGACTAGGAGTGCCCGAACCCTGCACGGGGGGACACGGCACCCCCCAGACGGGAGGGCCCGACCTCTGCAGTGGGGAAAAGGAAACCCCAGACAAAAGTGCCCGACCCTGCACGGGGGGACCTCCCACCCCAGACTAGGAGTGCCCGACCTCTGCACTGGGGGAAACTGCACCCCAGACAGAAATCCCTGACCTCTGCACTGGGGGAAAAACGCCCCCCAAAGCCAAAGGATGCCCAAACCTCTGCACGGGGGGACACTGCCCCCAGACTGGGATTTGCCCGACCTCTGCACTGGGGGACACTGCACCCCAACAGGAGTGCCCGACCCCCTGCCCGGGGGAACACTGCACCCCATTTCCTGGGAGTGCCCGCCCTCTGCACGGGGGAAAACTGCACCCCAGACTATGAGGGCCCGACCTCTGCACTGGGGGGGACACTGCACCCCCAGACTGGGAGTGCCCGACCCTGCACGGGGAGAAAACTGCCCCCCAGACTAGGAGTGCCCGCCCTTCTGCCCTGGGGGACCCCTGACCCCAGCCCTGGGGGTGCCCAAACCTTGCACTGGGGGAAAACGGGAACCCCAGACTAGGAGTGCCCGACCTCTGCACTGGAAGACACTGCAGCCCAGACTAGGAGTGCCCGACCTCTGCACTGGGGGACACTGCAGCCCAGACTAGGAGTGCCCGACCTCTGCACTGGGGGACACTGCACCCCCAGACTAGGAGTGCCCGACCTCTGCACTGGGAGACACTGCACCCCCAAAAACTGGGAGGGGCCCGACCCTGCAGGGGGGGACACTGCACCCAGCTAAGGAAGGGGCCCGACCTCTGCACTGGGGGAAAACTGCCCCCCCCCAGCCCGGGGAGTGCCCGACCTTGAAACTGGGGGACACTGCACCCCCAGACAGGGTGCCCGTCCTCTGCACGGGGGGGATACCCCACCCCCAACCCTAGGATCCCCCAAACCCTGCACGGGGGGACACTGCACCCCAGACTAGGAGTGCCAGACCTCTGCACTGGGGGACCTGCCCCCCAAAAGACAAAGGGGGGGCCCAAACCCTCTGCACTGGGGACACTGCACCCCAACTAGAGGCCCGACCTCTGCAGGGGATATTTGCACCCCAGACTAGGGGGCCCCCGACCTCAGCAGGGGGGGGGGGAACACTGAAACCCCCAGACAGGCTCCCCCGACCTCTCACTGGGGGACACTGCACCCCGACTAGAGGCCCGACCCTGCCCTGGGGGACACTGAAACCCCAAAACTAGAAATCCTAACCCCCTGCACTGGGGGATACTGCACCCCAACTGGGAGTGCCCGACCCTTCTGCCGGGGGACACTGAAAACCCCAGACTGGGAAGCCCGACCTCTGCACGGGGGGACACTGCACCCCAGACGAGGAGTGCCCGACCTCTGCACGGGGGGACACGGGCACCCCAGACTGGGAGGGGCCCGACCTCTACTGGTAACCCCGGCAGCCCAGACTAGGGGGGCCCCCGGACCTCTCCACGGGGAGACACGCAGCCCAGACTAGGATGCCCCCCTCTGCACTGGGGGACATGCACCCCAACTAGGATCCCGACCCCCTTGCACTGGGGGAACATTTGCCCCCCCCAGCCCTGGGAGGCCCAAACCTCTGCCGGGGGACACTGAAACCCCAAAACTGGGAGTGCCCGACCTTGAAACGGGGGGACACTGCACCCCAGACTAGGAGTGCCCGACCTCTGCACTGGGGGACACTGCACCCCAACTAGGGTGCCCAAACCTCTGAAATGGGGAACACTGCAGCCCAGACTGGGGTCCCCCGACCTCTGCACGGGGGGACCTGCACCCCCAGACAAAGGAGGCCCGCCCTGGGCACGGGGGGACACTGCACCCCAACTAGATGCCTGCCTCTGCACTGGGGACACTGCAGCCCAACAAAGGATGCCCAAACCCCCTGAAAAGGGGGACACTGAAACCCCAACAGGAGTGCCCGCCTCTGCACGGGGGGACATGCACCCCAGACGGGGAGTCCCCCGACCTCTGCACGGGGGATCTGCACCCCCCAGACTAGGACTGTCCGACCTCGGGCCGTGGGGGACACGGGAAACCCCAAAGACTAGGACAGCCCGACCCCTGCACTGGGGGACACTGCACCCCAGACTAGGAGGGCCCGACCTCTGCACTGGGGGACACTGCACCTCAGACTAGGAGTGCCCGACCTCTTCACTGGGGGATATTTAAAATCCCCAACTAGGGGGGCCCCGCCCCCCCCCTCTGCACGGGGGGACACTGCACCCCAAACTAGAGTGCCCGCCCCCTCAGCCGGGGAAAACACGCCCCCCCCGGGAACTAGGAGTGCCCAAACCCCTGCCTGGGGGACCCCTCCCAACCCCCAACTAGGAGTCCCCGACCCTGCACGGGGGACACTGAAACCCCCCAACTAAGGAGTGCCTGTCCCCCCTGCACTGGGGGATACTGCCCCCCAGACAGGAGTGCCCGACCTCTCACTGGGGACACTGCACCCCAGAAAAGGAGTCCCCGCCCTCAGCCCCGGGGGCACTGCCCCCCCAACTAGGGTGCCCACCTCTGCACTGGGGGACACTGAAACCCCCAACTAGGATGCCCGCCCTTTCGCACTGGGGACACTGCACCCCCAGACAGGGGGTCCCGTCCTCTCCCACGGGGGGATACTGAAATCCCCAAACTAGAGTGCCCGACCTCTGCACGGGGGGACACGGGCCCCCCAGACTAATGCCCGACCTCTCACTGGGGGCACTGCCCCCAACGGGAGTGCCCGACCCTGCAGTGGGGGATACTGAAACCCCAGCCCTGGGAAAGTGCCCGACCTCGCATGGGAGACACTGCACCCCCAGACGGGACTGCCCGACCTCGCACTGGGGGACACTGCACCCCCAACTAGGATGCCCGCCCCTGCACGGGGAAACTGCCCCCCCAGACTGGGAGTCCCCCGCCCTTCACGGGGGGACACGCACCCCGACTAAAATCCTGACCCCTGCACGGGGGGACACGCCCCCCCAGACTAGGATGCCCGACCTCTGCATGGGGGACACTGAAACCCCGACAAGGATTTGCCCGACCTCTGCGGGGGGGACCTGCACCCCAGACTGGAGTGCCCGCCCTCTGCAGGGGGGATACTGAAACCCCCCCAAAACAAGGAGTCCCGACCTCTGAAACGGGGTTGAACTCCACCCAGACTAGGAGTGCCCGCCTCGGACTGGGGACACTGCACCCCAGACTAGGAGTGCCCGACCTCTGCACTGGTGAACACTGCAGCCCAGACTAGGAGTGCCCGACCTCTCCAGGGGGAAACACTGCACCCCAAAAAACTAGGATTTGCCCGACCTCTGCACTGGGTGACACTGCCCCCCCCTCTAGGAGTCCCCCGACCTCTGCACGGGAGGACACGGGGAAACCCCCAGACTGGATCCCCCGACCCCCTGCACGGGGGAAACACCACCCCAGAACTAGGGTGCCCAACCTCAGCACTGGAAAAACTCAGCCCCAGACAAGGACGTCCGACCTCTGCAGGGGGGGAAACACTTAAACCTCAACTAGGAGGCCCGACCTCTGCACTGGAGGACACTGCACCCCCAGACGGGGATCCCCCCGACCTCGCCCCGGGGGGACACGAAACCTCAGACAAGGATGCCCACCTCAGAAACTGGGGATACTGAAACCCGATTTAGGATGCCCACCTTGAAACTGGGGGGACACTGCAGCCCCAGACTAGGAGTGCCCGACCTCTGCACTGGGGGACACTGCAGCCCAGACTAGGAGTGCCCGACCTCTGCACTGGGGGACACTGCACCCCCGGACTAGGAGTGCCCGACCTCTGCACTGGGGGACACTGCACCCCCAGATTTGGAGTCCCCCGACATCACACGGGGGGACACGGGGGGGGCCCCCAGACTAGGAGTGCCCTACCTCTGCACTGGGGGAAAACGCGCCCAGACAAGGAGTGCCCGACCCTGCACTGGGGACACTGCACCCCCAGATTTGGATGCCCGCCCTCTGCACTGGGGACACTGCCCCCCCAAAGACTAGGATTCCC
This sequence comes from Phyllomedusa bahiana, assembly GCA_025379985.1. Taxonomy (NCBI): domain Eukaryota; kingdom Metazoa; phylum Chordata; class Amphibia; order Anura; family Hylidae; genus Phyllomedusa; species Phyllomedusa bahiana. The sequence goes on along the minus strand of JAODAL010002251.1, from coordinate 150,131 downwards.
CCGCCTCACACGGGGGGACCCCTGAAAGGCCCCAACTGGGAGTGCCCGACCCGGCATTTGGGGGAAAACCTGCCCCCCAACCCAAAGGAGGCCCGCCCCTCTGACTGGGGGACACTGCAGCCCCCAGACTAGGAGTCCCCAACCTAGCACTGGAGGCACGCAACCCCCCAGACTGGGAAACCCCACCTCAGAACGGGGGGACACTGAAAAGCCCCAGACTAGGATTTCCCAAACCTCGGGCATGGAGGACACTTAAACCCCCAGACAGGATTTGGCCCGCCCTCTGCACGGGGGGGAACACTGCACCCCCCAAGCCCTAGGAGTGCCCGACCCAGCACTGGGGGCCCAACCCCCCACCCCCAGACTAGGAGGGGGCCCGCCTCTCAGGGGGGGGACACGAAACCCCCAGACTAGGAGTGCCCGACCTCAGCACTGGGGGACACTGCAGCCCCAAAAAAAGGAGTGCCCGCCCCCTCTGAAACTGGGGGGACACTGCACCCCAACTGGGAGGCCCGACCTCGGGCACGGGGGACACTCCCAACCCCCAACCCCTAGGAGTCCCCCGCCCTCAGCCCCTGGGGGACCGCAGCCCCAGACTAGGAGTGCCCGACCTCGGGCAGGGAAGGACACTGAAAACCCCCCAGACTAGGAGGCCCACCTCTGCACGGGGGACACGGGCACCCCCAACTAGGAGTGCCCGACCTCAGCACTGGGGGACACTGCACCCCCAGACTAGGAGTGCCCGACCTCTGCACTGGGGGACACTGCACCCCCAGACTAGGAGTGCCCGACCTCTGCACTGGGGGATACTGCACCCCAGTCTAGGAGTGCCCGACCTCTGCACTATGCAGCATATCTGTGGAATGGGGGCAATTAATTCTAGACTGTGGATATAACCCAAACTGAGAAAGGGAAGCCAGTATATGTACTGTATATAAAGAGACGACTGTGGCCCTCAGGAATTGGACAGTATGGGAAAGCAACAGGCCAATCGATCTCCTACACGCTCAAACTTCTCCTGCCAAATCAGAAGTCAATGGGTAAACACAGGGGTTCTACGATACTTATTGTACCTATAACCTTTGGCCACACACCCTTGAGGAATTATGTAACATACAAATGAGCTGGGACTCTGCCTCTAGTCACATCTGACTCACTGAACCTTGCAATATGACTGAAAAGAAAAGCCAAACCAGATACCAATCTGCAGACAGCGGTTTGCCCCTCATCAATGCAGAGTAAGTCAGATTATGCCTGGTGGAGCGTCTAAGGGACGAGGTAGCTTAAAAGAGGGCTGATGATAGACGTTCCTCATTAGTGAGGCTGTCACCCGTGTAGTGAGGTTACAGGTAAATGGCAAACACTCCAAACCAGCTGTCTGCAGATGACTATCATGGTGTGGAGCAATATTCCCTAGTCCAAGAACTGCTAGGCATGGAGTGCGATATATGAGTAGAACTGCACGAACATATTGAGACCCGCCGCAAAGTATTTCTAGTGACCCACAACAGACCACAAAGGGCTATGTAAACCCAGCCGGTTCCAAAAATGGGCAGTGGCCTCAGGGTTTAGGTCCAAAGTCCGTGGCCGCATCCTCCAGCGGTCCACCCCTCAACATCGTGCCTCCTGGATTGAGAGTAACACTACGATTCAAAAAGGAGGGCCACAGAGTCCCATGGACTCGGCCATAGTTGTGTGCATCAATCACCTTAAGCCGAGCCCACTTTTCCAATAAGCCACGCCTCTATAGTTAGACCACGCCCCCTTTGTGGGACAAGGCGCAGAAGAACCTAAACCGTGTACAAAATGTTGCGTAAAGTGAGAACCGGAAGAAGAGATTAATCGCTTGTAGAGGAAACTATTGGAAGGTGCAGCGTGAGACCCCGGCCTTGCATGGGACTGCTGTCAGGTGATCGAGTCCCATTTTCGGAGGTTACCTGCACAGTAGATCTTACCAGGTAAACGTTACAGTTGATGTTACATTTCATCATCACAGAGAACGAAAGCACGCGTCCGTGAATTGAACGGATGGGGAGCAAACGCGCGGCGAGGATGAACGAGATAAGGAAGGTTCAATGAGTGGATTTAAGGATCCGAGTACAAGCGGCAGCCGCCTAGAGAGGAACAACAGCGGGGCCCATGGTGTTACTGGTGCAAACCCCAGGGCTCACAAATCTATCGTTCCCTATCACACACAATGTATCACTTCCATCATAACCCTGACCTCAGGAGCTCACAACTAATCTCCAATCGAAACACAAAGTGTGTATCACTCCCATCATTCCTGACCACAGGAACTCACAATCTGAATCTCCCTAACACACACAATATACATTCGCCATCATCCCTGACCCCAGGAGCTCACAATCAAAGCTCCTATCACACACAATGTAATCACCTTCCCATCATGCCCTAGACCCCACAGGTAGCTCACAATCTAATCTCACTATCACACACAATGTATCACACCATCATTCCCTAGCCCCAGGAAGCTCAAAAATCTCGATCTCCTTATCACACACAAATGTATCCACTGCATCATCATCCTACCCCAGGAGCTCACAATCAAAATCTCCTATCCAAAACAAACAGTGTATCACTCCCATCATTGCCCTGTCCCCAGGAGCTCACAATCGTAATCTCCCTATCAACGACGACAATGTATCGATTCCCCATCATCCCTGACCCCAGGAACTCACAATCTAATCTCCTCCCTATCACACAATGTATAACAGTCCCATACATGCCCATGCCCCAGGGAGCCACAATCTAATCTCACTACACACACAATGTAACACTCACCATCATCCCCGACCCAGGAACACACTAATCTAATCTCGATCACTCCCATCATCTCATGCAACCCCAGTAGCTCTCCAAATCTAAATCTCCCTCATCACACAACAACGTAACACTCGCCGATCATACTGACCCCAGAGCTTCACAATACAATCTCCCTATCACACACAACGTAATCACCCCCATCATAACCTGACCCCATGGAGCCACAATCTCAATAGCCTCAGCCCTCAAATACGAAATTGTTAGTCACCTCCCCAATCATCACGTTGGGTATTTTTTTTCTTTCTTTTTTTTTTTTTTTTGTTATTTGTTTTGTTTTGTTTTTTTTTTTTTTTGGGGGTAGGTTTTTTTTTTTATTTGGTGGGGAAGGGGACCCCTGATGTGACCCCAAGAAGCTCACAATCTAATCTCCTATCACACACTAATGTTTCACCCACCCCATGCATCCCTGAACCCCAAAGATGCTCACAATCTAATCTCCTCCTATAACGCACAAAGTATCAACTCCCCATCATCCCTGAGCCCCAGGACTCACAACTAATCTCGCTACACACACAATGTAATCACTCCCATCATCCCTGACCCAGGAGCACACAATCTAATCTCCTATCGACACACAATGTAACACTCCCATCATCCCCTTGACCCCAGGCAGCTCACAATCTAATACTCCTGACACACACAATATATCACTCCCAATACATCCCTGACCCCAAGTGAGCCACAAATCTATCTCCTAATCCACACAATGTAGTCGACTCGCACATCCTGACCCCAGGAGCTCACCATCTAATCTCCTAATCACACACAAGTAGTCGACACTCATCATCCTGACCCCAGGAGCTCAACAATCTAATCTCCTACACATGCACCAATGTATCACTCCATCATCCCTGAGCCAGGAGCTCACAATCTAACACTCCTATACACACAATGTATGCACCTCTCAAATCATCCAGACACCCAGGAGCTCAACAATCTTAATCCCCCTATCAACACACAATGTAATCATACTCCCAAATAATCCCTTACCCCAGGACTCACAATCTAATCACCCCTATCACACACCAAGTGTAACATGCCATTCATCCCTACCCCAGAGATCTCACAAACTCTAAGTCTCCTAACAACACACAATGTATCACATCTCATCATACCGCTGACCCCCTGTAGGAGCTCCACAATTCATGAATCCCCGCTATCGACACAACAATGTATCATTCCACCAAAATCCCTGCCCCATGGAAGCATCACAATCAAAATCTCCCTAGGAACACACACAATGTATCACTCCCAACATGCCCTGGACCACCAGGAGCTCACATATCTAATCTCCCCTATCACCACAATGTCATCACTCCCAATCAAATACACCCTGACCCCAGGAGTTCCCAATCTTTCTTCTCCCATACACTATGCATCACACAGGTAGCACTCACCGAAACGACAGGAGGAGAATGAGGGCGAGGGCCAGAGAGCTCAGCGACGTCCCGTATCGGACCACCAGTTTAGCATGGGTACTTCAGGAGCATTTAGATGAACTAACTACCAGCTGCAACACAAGACATTAGCAGCACTACAGTATGTGGGGGCGATATAAGTGCTGTGTATATCGGGGTCATGTATAACCCCGTTTGTATTCCCAGCTGTGAACACGGACTCTGCCGAGCACGAAACGCGTCAGCGACGCAGAACACAGGTTTGATCTCTGCTCGGATCCGATGATATCAATGGAGTAACTATATACTGTGGGGAGTGAGTGCTTATAACGCAGGTATGTGAGGACAACCACTGACTAACAGAAGCAGAGTGCGGGGAGGTGCCGATAAACCACAGAAGGTGGTTTTACAACAGTTGCAGTACTTAGTAGGGTTGCTGACGATTTACGCAGCCTCAGTATCTTAAGAGTGCATGTACATTACAGCTGCGAGTAGAATAGAGGGTGCGGTACATTACAGCTGCAGTATATAGGGGTGCGGTACATTACAGCCGCAGTATTTAAGAGTACGGTACATGACAGCCGCAGTATATAGGGGTGCGGTACATTACAGCCGCAGTATTTAAGAGTGCGGTACATTACAGCTGCAGTATATAGGGGTGCGGTACATTACAGCCGCAGCATTTAAGAGTGCGGTACATTACAGCTTGGCAAGTAATGCTTCAATGAGTAGGTACCATTCACGCCTTCATTAGATTAATAGTGGTGCGGTCACATTACAAGGCCGCAGTCGATACTAGCGGCAGTGGCGTTAACTATTGACTAGCCGCTAGTTTAAAAAAAAGAATATAGGGGTGCATGTACATGAACACTTAACAAGTACCGGCAGTAAGATAGTAGAGGGGTGGCGGTACATGAAAAATACAGGCCACCGCAGTATATAGGGGTGCGGTACATTACAGCCGCAGTATATAGTGGTGGGCGGTACATATTACGAAGGCCCGCTGCAGGCATAAAGGGGTGCGGCCTACCATAACAGGCCCGACAGGTATAAGTAGGCGAGCGGTACATAACAGCCAGCAGAATATTAGGGCCGGCCCTGGGCAAGTAGGTGAAGTACCCCACTACAAGCCATCAGTGTAACAAATAGGGGGGCGGGTATCATGACAGTTGTAGTATATAGTGGTGCGGTACATTACAGCTGCAGTATATAGGGGTGTGGTAAAATACAGCATGCAGTAAAAGTGGCGCTAGTGGTGGCCAGGATACATTAGCAGTCTTGTAAGGGTGATATGAGGGCGGTGCGCTGTTAACATTACAGCGTGCAGTAGAGAGAGTAAGGGCCGGTGGACCCGGTTACATTTAGTCGCACCCGCATTAGCAGTATATAGGGGGTGCGGTGACAATTACAGCTGCACGTCCGGAAAAGACATCCCCATCAGTACGGTTACAAAGGACAAGCCGCATAGTAATAATAGGTAGCTGAATACAGATTATCAGCCGCAATGTATAGTTAAAGTTGCTGAACATTACAGCATAATTATATAGTGTGGTTCAGGGAACATATACATCCGAGAAGCAGCATTTCACATATGTAGCGGTACATTACAGCTGCATTAAATTAAAGAGAACCTGTAACATTACAGCGCATCAAGATAAATAAGGGTGCGGAACATAACACGGCCGTCAATTTATAGTAGTGGTATGGGCGGTAACATAACATCCGCGATTATATAGGGGGGTGCGGTACATTACGCCGGCAGTATAAATGGCGATGCGGATACCAAGTAACGAGCCCGAGCATTATGATAGTTTAGCGGGTACATTACAGCCGCATTAACATAGGGGTGCAGGTTAACATGGACAGGTTGATGACATTCATACCCTATATGTGGTGTCGGTACATTGACAAGCTGGCAGAATAATAGGCGGTGTAGGTAGACACCTTAGACACGGCTTGCCAGAGTAATATAGGCAGTCTGTGCGGTACAGTTACAAGCCGCATGTATAATATTGGTGCGGTACATTACACACCGACCTAGCCAAGGTAAATATAGGGGTGCGGTACATTACAGCTGCAGTATATAGTGGTGCGGTACATTACAGCTGCAGTATATAGGGGTGTGGTACATTACAGCTGCAGTATATAGGGGTGCGGTACATTACAGCCGCAGTATATAGGGGTGCGGTACATTACAGCTGCAGTGAAGAAACGGGCAGAGCAGTACATTACAGCTTGGCATTATAGGTAACTGCAACTGATCATTCAGAACAGCAAGCATAAGAAGTAGCGAAATCGAACACCAGCAGGTGGCAGTAAAACACCAATGACTGCGGTATTATCAGCAGCTCCCGCTATCATGTGTGCAGGGCGTGGATGAAATTGTTTGAATGTTTATTGCGGAGTTGTCAGAATCTGATCCGGGTCACAGTGAGCTGTATGCCGCCAGATGGTCACCTGCAGCAGCCTGCCGCTACTCACCACATCCTCCGACTCTGTGTCGTTGACGTTATAGTTGCAGGCGACAGCAACCGGGGGAAAGGTGTCCGATTAGCAAACGAAAGACCGGAACGTCAGTACAATTCAAACGGTGGCACAGATGCCTGATATCACCCAACAAACCGATATGAACTGTCACCACATACACATCACCAAAACAGAAGGAGGAATACCTCTCCCCTATCTCTATCTCCTATACACATCACACAGAGGAGGAGATCCTGCTCCCCTATCTCTATCTCCTATACACATCACACAGAGGAGGAGATCCTGCTCCCCTATCTCTATCTCCTATACACATCACACCTCCCAGCGTCGGCCGCACCCATCACGGGTCCCCCGTCAGCACAGCCACACCACACCCACGCACCCCCCTCTTCGTCTAACCAGCTCCCCACTCACACACACCTACGAACCCCACACCCCCCCCTCTTCTTCGTTACACCAATCTCCACCCACACACACACACCAAACCCCCCCCACACCCCCCTCGCCTGGGTCTCACCACACGCCCCACCAGCGAACAAACTTCCCACAACCCCATAGCTCCCACAGCGGCTCGTCTTCATTGCCGATCCCCCCATCCACACCAGCCACACTACTCTACCGCACAACCCCACTCTACTCGTAATCCATCCATCGGCACCCGGCCACACCACCCACAGCACCAACACCCCCACCCCCTCCGGCCCGGGTTCTGCTTATATGCCAGCCTCCCACGTTATCTCTATCTCCTATACACCTCACACAGAGGAGGGAGAACTCCTAGGCTCCCTAATCATCTATGCTCCGTATACACAATCTACAAATGAGGCGTCTTCTCTACCACTAACCACACACCGACCACACGACCACACGCCCACACCCCGCAGCATCTCGATCTCCATCCCCCCGACACAACACACCACACAAACCCCCGACCACGCCCCACTCTTCTTCTCACCTTGCACCCCTCTGAAACGACAAACACCTAACCCCAACCCACCATAAGGAGGAGCGTGACGCTCATCCCCTAGTCTCCCTATCACCCTACTAACACATCACACAGCCATGAGGAGATCGCCTGCACTTCGCCCTACCTAACAACCTCCAGAATGCATTTAAACTAACAATAACCACAACAGTACCACCACAGCTTCTCATCCGTTGCACCCTCACACACAAACCCACATCTACACTGCACTATCACATACCCAGTGCCGGAGAGAAGAACTCCACTCACGGCACCGCAAGGTCGCACCTATATCGGTCAGAATCTCCGTATCACCCAAGCCCACAAGCGTCGCTTCGCTCTCCGCCCCCAACACACACACACACGACACCGCCATCCCCACACGAGAGGAGTGCTATCCCTTGCTCACCCTACTCACTAATCCCTCCTACTGAGTAAGCAGCATATCATCAACAGAGGAAGATGAGATCCCCACTAGCTCCCGCCGCTAGACCTCCTATAATCCTAGCGCAGATCGCATGCATACAACACAAAAAAACACAACCCAGCACACGGGCCTGTCGTTGCCACACTGCTCCAGAGTCAATCTCTATCTCCAATACACCGAATCACGTCCACGTCCTCTATCCAGCACCCCCACTCACATAACTCCACCAACCCCGCACCCCCCCCGCTCTTAAGGAGTCCTGCATCCCGAACAATCTTCAATCTCCAAAACACAAACACACGACGAGAGGTCATCGATCCGACGGCTCCCCGCCTTCACTTGTTACTGACACCTCCGATCACCTAATCCCCACTCGTCATACCACACGACCCAGAGGACGTCAGTCATTATGGACCATGCTCCCCCTATCTCTATCATCGCTAGCTACACAACCGACACCCCCCGCTTGCTATCCCGAGCACCGCCCCCACGTCTCTCGTCACTCCTTAGAGTACCCCACCCACACCTCGGTACACTAACCCTGCTCACCCTCTATCTTCTATCAGTTTCCTGAACACACCTCCCACACGCTAGGCGGCTCGTCACCTTCTCCGGGCGTCACGCAACCCACCCAACATACGTTCACTAGGAAATTTGTCATCCAGAATAACACATCACACAAGGAAAGATCCAGCTCCCCTAACCACCTCACTATCTAACAAGACGCGAGCAATACACAATCAGACCCAACGACCGTAAGGCGGCTCCGCAACCATCTCCCGCAACACACCAAACAATCGCAATAGACTACATCCAAGCACAAGGAGATACCTAGGCAGCATCCACCCCACTTTCCTTAATCCTCCTATACACCAAGAGTACGGACACTTAGTAGGAAGAGGAGAACTACTTCCCACGTGCCCAGCTCCCGCTAAAATCCATGCATATGCACGAGCATAGCACGCAATCAAAACCACATCAGGAGGAGGGAAGGATCCCGCACCCCCTCATCACCACTAATTTCCCTCCCTCCATAACACACAGTAGTCGGACTATTAGGACCACACCAGACATGGAAGGAGATACTGCCCCCTAGCTCTATGCTCGACCTAATCTCCAAGGTACGAACAACGAAACCAAAGAGGCAGCGACCACCTTAACTGGAGGAGGAGTCCACCTGTGTTCCTACCCTCTCTTCACTTTTGGATACACGGCACGGTCTCTCATAACACATCCCCCCTTTGTAAACTCCTCGACTTAGTAGCTGTGCGTCCTAGAAAACCCATTAAAGTAGTAATTAAAGGCGGATGGAGGTGTCCTTCCCGAACGCAAAGCTATGACAGTACAATTGAAACCCGTAACCCATATCGATTGTTGATAGTTGTAAATTCGCTCAGAATGGTCCTGTCGTTGCAGTCAGGAACACCTCCCTCACAGTGAGTAGTTGCCATTCTTCAGTAATACCGTCCCCGACAGTGAAGGAACATTTTGGGGTAATAAGAGGGGAGGCAAGGATCTCCTGCTGTGTGTGATTTGATTCTAGGTATCACAGGGCGATATCGATCACAGTCTGAGCTAACGGATCTCCGTTCTACCTCTCTGATTTGTACGGCTTGAGACAGTCAGAAAAGTGGCTGAACCTGTCTCACTTGTCGCATCTTATCTACTTATCCTCTGTTGAAATATTAAGTATATATGGAGTCACTCGTTTCTCAAAGGTGTGTATTCATGAACACCTACCTCGAGTGACTATGTGAGCGTGAGAGGATGATAGAAAGGGAGTCATAGAGAATGCTTTTGTACTATCCGTTCACGGTGCCTTCAGATTTATCAACTATGAATATATTGCGTTCGACTCTCACTTTTTTTAGCCGTAGGCCTGTAGTCAGTCCACGCACAAATTTGATCATATTACACTTGCTCACCGTCTCACTGTGGTTCTGCCCCGCTTCACCGCACCACCTATAGCATATATCGCTCATCATTAACTAAGCCCGACATCTCCAGCAGAATCCGATCGGGGATGAAGGCAAATGACCTATCCTAGTTTCCTCTGTGTAGTGGTGGATGTAGACGGAATTGGTTCAACTTTGATCCCCATCCCACAGTGTAGGAGTTGCATAAAAGAGGAACTCAAGGAGGGAGGGCACGGATTCTATCCCTCCACTGTGTTGTCATATACATAGTCTGAGTAAATCTCTTCTTGTGGCCCGCTGCCGATTGGTGTGAGTCCCAACCGAACACTCTGTAGATAAGATTAAAACAGGGTGTCCCCTCGCTCCCCGAGTGAGCTTGGCCCAACCCGCGATGTGGAGTCTCCTACCATTAGTTCAAGCTCATTCATCCCAGTAGGTGAACAGAGACATGCTCAGCTCTCACTCTTATTCTCGAACCCCGTACACCTCACATTATGATCATATACGAGCGGCTTCTCAAATCTCTCCCTTTTCTCCTTTCACAGGACCACCACTTAGTAGATCATGTTTACCCCACTTCTTCCAGGCCTGGCTCTCTCACACAGTTTTTCCGCGTCATCGACCACATATATTGATCATGTTATACAGCTTGCTCTGACGTCTGCATCGTTTCTCGCGTGCACACGCTCCTGCTGGAGATTTGCATGCATTACAAAGGTCAGATAAGTCGTAACTTGTTTCCTGGCCTGAACTCGCTCTGAGTGATGTGAATAGATAAGGATAGAGGGAAATGAGGGGGAGCAATTAACACCTACCACATTGTGTGGAAGTTTATGGAGTGAGCAGCACCTAGTCTTGAGGCGCAGAGGAGTCCCCTCAAAGACCGATCCACCCCCCTTAGTATGTGAGTATGATTGACAAGATCTACCACCTCTTCCGCCAACGCATCAAGTGAGGCTCTAGGTGACAGCTGGTTACCCCGCTCCTCATGGAGAGTGATGAGTGTTATACACATGTGTCTCACTCGCACTTTGTTGCCCGCTTCACTCGAAGCCACATATATCACAGAGTCTCATCCCCAGTAGGTACATGAGAGGAATCAGAGCCATAACGCGGGAGCATCAGGAGAGCTTCACCTACCTCGTGGGATGATAGTGACAATTGAGATAGAGATAAGGGGAGCAAGATCACCCGGTCCAACTCTGCGAGCCAGATGATGAAGTGGTACTATACTTCGCCCCGGAGTACGATAAGTTAAGTCTGTGTCCTAAAGACGTCGGTCTCCCACACACCATATACTTTGATTAAGATTAGTTGTTTACAGGCTGTTCCAAACTCTGGAGACCCACAGTCGAATAAACACCTCTCACGTCTTCTGGCCGCCTATCCATGTAACCAACAGAAGTAGAACTAGCATAAGTACTCTGTTCGCACCTCTGCATAAATACTTTTTTCCTCGGCCCTCCTCCACTGGACGCACCCACATCCATTGATATCATTCCATACATTCATTCTCGACTCTCAGCCTGCTTAGTCTCCTTCAGCAGCTCAACGACCATATATAGTCATGATACCCTACTGCTCATCCTCTCACTCTTTCTCCTTCAGCAGGTCGCCTCACCACAGTAAGATGAATGCCATAACACTTACTCTTCTATTCGTGACTTGCCCCGCTGCCACCATCCCCATAACGCACCACGTTTTTGACGGACCAAGTAAGAATTTGATATATGCCCGCGTCGTACAAACGCGTCCCAGGACCTGGGGCAGCGAGGTCTACTCACTCAAATCGATCCGCCTCACGAGCAAATGGTATAGTGTGATTGATATTATAGAGGATGAATGGAAGGAGATATTGGGAGCATGGTAGGATGCTCCACCCTCCCTCACAAGGAGACGTATGTGTATGAGGGACCGCTATAATAGATAGGGATCGAGAGCGCGATCTGGTCACGCTCCCCTGTCCACCATGTAGGTGTATCTAGCTGTCAGGTGATAGCCCAGTCATAACGGAGCAATAGAGCGTAAGGGAGATCAGGATCTGAGGGCACTCCAATCCTCGTGTGAGTGTGTGTAATGGGGTGACAGTCAGTCAAAGATTTAGTTAGTGAGTGATGCTCAAGCCTACCTTTCAGAGCACCCCCAGTGGGGCGGTTTCAGCGAAGGAACACCCGGAAACAGATTCGTGCTCGTACAGGAGGGAGAGCAAATCCCCACCAGGCGGCCTATGTCATGATGCGGCTCGCGGAAGCCACATCTATCCCGTGGAGTCAGAAGGACTTCAAATTTGACACCGTCGTAGCTGCTTTTTCCCAGCCGCCAGTCGAGGCGTGCCTTTGATATCCATTTTGCGTAATGGCGAGGGCTCGCCGTGTGCTGACCCGCCTGCAACTAAAGACGTCAACGATCCCTGATCCCCCGACAGAGGTCGGACGATGTTCTGTGATACGCCGTCCCGGCAGGCTGCCGAGCTGCAGGTGATCACATTAGCCTCCGGCGTCACGGGCTGTAAGACCGCCGCGCAATAGCCTAGGGGGCCTGCGAGGGAACGCGTCTCCCTCTCAGGCTTTTTCGTGTCTCAGCCGGCGCTGGACTGTGTTACTTTTGTTCATGCACTTTCTGCTTTGCCTCTCGTCTGGTATTGAGCGCGGTGGCTGGGGATGCGCGCAATAAACATCGGTCAATAGTGTGCAAACCAGCGACCTATCAAAGTCCAGATCCACGAGGAAGGGCCCCCCTGCTGGCAACACATTATAGCGGGAGGGCTGCTGCTGATAGATATGACCGGGGTGAGGGGCAGTCATAGTATGAAATACAAATCACGTGCACCGGCGCGAGGGAGCAGGATTGTTATATGCGCTACAGCTTCTGGCTGCTGGCGACAGTATACAGAACCCCTGAACACAGCACGTCAGTGCAGGGTACCCCCAAGACCTTTTTCCCTAGCGATCACACGACCATGCCGCAGTCACTCTGCAGACCCCGTGATCCCGCTTCTGCATGCCCTCGCTCCCCCCCTCACACACCTACTCTTACATACCCATTAACCCCTTCTCTTCCTCGGTGTTCGCCTCTTCAAACAAACGTCACAGTCTGGCAGTACCTATACCCCCCTTAGGCGCCGTTATCTGTACGCGATCGCGAGATTGGCACAAGAACTTTCTGCCTTGCGCACTAGCCATACTCCTTCTCCCCGGTACCGCACCACACACCTAAAGCTTACTGCTCGGACCAATCCTCATACCTTACCCCTCCCCCTGTACCTACTTGCGACCGATCCTTCGTGTTGTGGTGGGGGAGAGACTAAAAGAGATTAACATTATCCTGTCTCCTACCCTCGTTCCCAATAGTCTCAGTAAGGCTTAAGAAAGAATGACCCGTCGAGGTGTTGTAGTTTATGTCAACCGACCACTATATAACGTAGGGAACATACCAGTAGCGTGCTGCGCCGACACATATAGTTCGGCAGAGTAAAAAACGAAAGACCTGCCGACTAACGCCGGCGACTGCATCCACGGAGAGATCGGCCACAATTACGGGTGGACAGGGGGTGCCGGTGCTCGTGGGGAGAAGGTGAACAAACGAGGTCACCTATGTGTGCGCATGTGTGTATTAGTGTGCGCCGACAAACGCCCTATTACAGTACAATCTCATAAGGCAGGAACTCCAGTAATGTAACCCACCCCGGCACACCGCCGATCCAAGGACCACAATAAAACTTTGGTGACCGTGGAACCTTTTCGGCGGACAAGTGGGCACGCACATAATCACGTGGTCACTAACAGTGGGCAACGCTACACCGAACCAGCGCGGGCGCTCTGCCCGGGGCTCTCTACATATCAAGACAAGTGCTCTGCCAACAAGTTCTAAAGCAGAAATGCTGGCGCTCGTCTGGCCAGGGTCCCTCGTGCGCTGATGTGGTTGGACAATGGCGATTAACCCACCTGTACGAACATACGCTGCAGAACGTAGTATATCATCAGGACTACTGCTATCTGATCGGAGGGTGCCCGCGCTGTAGCACTGTTATACAGGAGGTGGCACGGGCTGAGGGGCAGGCTATGTGCATGGGGGTGAGTACTAGAAGTGTCAGAGATGTTGTGCATTTTTATATACATGGGGTGTGAGTACAAGAAAGTGTCAGGTTATATATATGTTACATTCTACCACTCCTATACCTCATTCTTTTCCTTATCACACCCATTATTTCGGACCACTCCTAGTAATCAAGTCACTTTTCCCTTATCACTACACCAGTGTCTGGTGGATTACTATGAAGAGTAGCAACTATTGTAGTAGCAGAGCATCTTTTTAACAATATAAAATCTTGTGGGTTGCGAACGTAAGAAGATGACATAATGTAGTGTGCAGGATATATATAATAACAAGATTGTAGACGAACATAGAAGTTTCCAGTAACAAAATAAGGGTGGTGAGTACTATAAGTTACTCATGTTATATACAAGGTTTTAGTACTAAGAAGTGTCCAGGATAAAAACAAGGGGGTGGACGAGTACTATAAATGTGGTCAGATGTAGAGGGGCAGTTATATATATTGGTGGTGAGAACATAGAAGTGTCAGGTTTAATATATAGGGGTGTGAGTAGCTAGAAGTGTCAGGTTTATATAGGGGTGAGTACTAGAAATGCATCAGAACTTAACAGAATATCTATGGCATCGGGTACTGCATTCACAATGAAGTTTCAGGTTTATATATATGTGGTAGCAGTAACCTACGAGTGTCAGAAGGGAGGGTGCCATTGTTATCCCTAAATATATTGTGTTAGCGATGTGGGTGATTAGCTATAAGTGTCAGATGGAGTGGGGTCAGTTAACGATACATTGGGGGTGAGTACTGTAATTGTCATGGTATATATGACATGGGTGGAGTAACTAGAAGAGTTCGAGATGGAGGAGGGCAGGTCGATAGTGATACCTGGGGGTGAGTACTAGAAGTGTCAGGTTATATATATGGGGGTGAGTACTAGAAGTGTCAGATGGAGGGTCAGGTTATGTACATGGGGGTGACTACTATTACGTTGGTCAGTTTAAGGGGTCAGAGTTATATACAATGGGAGTTGAGAGTACTTGTAGACAACGTGCCAATGGAGGGGCTCAGGTTATAAACAGTCGGCGGTGAGTACTAGAAAGTGTCAAGTGGAGGGTTCAGGTTATAATAGCATTTGGTGAGTACTGGAAGTGTCAGATGGAGGGTCAGGTTATGTATATGGGGGTGAGTAACTGAGATAGTGTCAGATGGAAGTGGTTCAGGTTACTAATCTATATAGGGAGTGAGTGCGAGTTACTCAACGGAGCTGTCAGTTGTTATCTAGCATGGGTGTGAAGTAACTAGAAAGTGATCAGGTTATAAATAGTCCCTGGGGGGTGAGAACAAGAAGGTGACGCCAGTTATACTACATGGGGAGTAACTGAGAATTGGCCCAGAATTGTGAGGGTGCAGTTTATATACAAGTGTTGTGTGGTCAGTACTGTAGAAGTGTCAGGTTATATCAAGGGGTAGGGAGTACTAGTAGTGTCAGATGGATGGGGGCAGGGTGGGGCAATATCTAAATTGGTGGTGTGATATACCAATCAGAGACCTCATGCTGAGTCGATAAAAAAAACGCAGTGTGGGCGTGGGGGGTTGATAAAGTAAAACTTAGAATAGTCAGAAGGCGTGTGCCTGAACACAATCATTCGCCTAAATAGCAATATTGAACGAATAATTGTTCAGATGGAGGTGATCAGTATATCTTACATGTGGGGGTGTAGTACTAGTAATTTTCTGCGATGATCGAGGTGTGGGGCAAGCGTTATTAAACAAGTGGGGGGTACTTAACGACTACAGAAGAGATGTAGTATCAGGATAGGGAGGTGTCGCAGTTTACTATAACATTGGGGGGGGGAGTACTAGAAGTTTACATAAGGCATAGGCCGGGGTTATACTACATGGGGGGGGGTACTAGAAGTGTGAGATGGAGGGGCCAGATTATATACACGGGGGGGAGTACTAGAAGGGGTCGGGTTTTATACATTGGGGGGGGGGGGGGTATTAAGGGGGTAGATAAAAGGCGGGTTATATAAGGGGGGTGAGTCTAGAATTTGGTTAATTTTTAATGGGGGGGCAGGTTATATAAAGGGGGGTGAGTACTAGAAGTGTCAGATGGAGGGGGCAGGTTATATAAATGGGGGGGGAGTATAGAAGGTCAGTGGGGGGGCGGGTTAATTTAATGGGGGTGTCTGGGAAGTTTAAGGTGTTATATACATGGGGGTGAGTACTAGAAGTGTCAGGTTATATACATGGGGGTGAGTACTAGAAGTGTCAGGTTATATACATGGGGGTGAGTACTAGAAGTGTCAGGTTATATACATGGGGGTGAGTACTAGAAGTGTCAGGTTATATACATGGGGGTGAGTACTAGAAGTGTCAGGTTATATACATGGGGGGAGTACTAGAAGTGTCAGGTTATATACATGGGGGGGTTATATACATGGGGGTGAGTACTAGAAGTGTCAGGTTATATACATGGGGGTGAGTACTAGAAGTGTCAGGTTATATACATGGGGGGGGAGTACTAGAAGTTTTCGGGGGGGGTTATATACTTTGGGGGGGAGGTAGTGAAGGGCCGGGTTATATACATGGGGGTGAGTACTAGAAGTGTCAGATGGAGGGGGCAGGTTATATACATGGGGGTGAGTACTAGAAGTGTCAGATGGAGGGGGCAGGTTATATACATGGGGGTGAGTACTAGAAGTGTCAGGTTATATACATGGGGGTGAGTACTAGAAGTGTCAGGTTATATACATGGGGGTGAGTACTAGAAGTGTCAGATGGAGGGTCAGGTTATATACATGGGGGTGAGTACTAGAAGTGTCAGATGGGGTTATATACAGGGGGGGGAGTACTAGAAGTGTCAGGTTATATACATGGGGGGGGGGGAGTACTAGAAGTGTCAGGTTATATACATGGGGGTGAGTACTAGAAGTGTCAGGTTATATATATGGGGGTGAGTACTAGAAGTGTCAGGTTATATATATGGGGGTGAGTACTAGAAGTGTCAGGTTATATATATGGGGGTGAGTACTAGAAGTGTCAGATGGAGGGGGCAGGTTATATACATGGGGGTGAGTACTAGAAGTGTCAGATGGAGGGGTCAGGTTAGATACATGGGGGTGAGTACTGGAAGTGTCAGGTTATATACATGGGGGTGAGTACTAGAAGTGTCAGATGGAGGGGGCAGGTTATATACATGGGGGTGAGTACTAGAAGTGTCAGGTTATATATATGGGGGTGAGTACTAGAAGTGTCAGATGGAGGGGTCAGGTTATGTACATGGGGGTTACTACTATTAGTGTCAGGTTAAGGGTCAAGGTTATATACATGGGGGTGAGTACTGGAAGTGTCAGAAGGAGGGGGCAGGTTATATAAATGGGAGTGAGTACTGGAAGTGTCAGAAGGAGGGGTCAGGTTATATACATGGGGGTGAGTACGGGGTAGATGGGGGTTTTAAAGTTATTAATGGGGGTGGTACTAGAAGTGTCAGATGGGGGGGGCAGGTTATATACTTGGGGGTGGAGTACAAAAGGAAGGTTATATAAGGGGGGTGGTACTAAGGGGTGGGTTACAATGGGGGTGAGTACTAGAAGTGTCAGGTTATATACATGGGGGTGAGTACTAGAAGTGTCAGATGGAGGGGGCAGGTTATATACATGGGGGGGGGGAGTACTAGAAGTGTCCAGATTTGAGAGGGTGGAGGGGGGGGGTTATATACATGGGGGGAGTACTGGAAGTGTAAAAGGAGGGGCAGGTTATATACATGGGGGGGGGGGAGTACTAGAAGTGTCAGATGGAGGGGCCAGGTCACTTACATGGGGGTGAGTACTAGAAGTGTCAGATGGAGGGGGCAGGTTATATACATGGGGGGGGGGGGGGAGTACTAGAAGTGTCAGATGGAGGGGGCCGGGTTATTTTACATGGGGGGGGGAGTACTGAAGTGTCAGAGGGAAAGGGGGCCCAGTTATATACATGGGGGTGGGGTACTAGAAGTGTGTGATGGAGGGGGCAGGTTATATACATGGGGGTGAGTACTAGAAGTGTCAGATGGAGGGGGCAGGTTATATACATGGGGGGGGGGGAGTACTAGAAGTGTCAGATGGAGGGGGCAGGTTATATACATGGGGGTGAGTACTAGAAGTGTCAGATGGAGGGGGCAGGTTATATACATGGGGGTGAGTACTAGAAGTGTCAGATGGAGGGGGCAGGTTATATATATATGGGGGGGAGTACTAGAAGTGTCAGATGGGGGGGCAGGTATTACATGGGGGGGGGGTTTACAGAGGTAAGATGTGTAGAGGAGGGGCAGGTTATATACATGGGGGGAGTACTAGAAGTGTAGATGGAGGGGCCGGGTTTATTACATGGGGGGGGAGTACTAGAAGTGTCAGATGGAGGGGCAGGTTATATACAGGGGTGGGAGTACTAGAAGTGTCAGATGATGGGGCAGGTTATATACAGGGGGGGGAGTACTAGAAGTGTCAGATGGAGGGGCCAGATTATATACATGGGGGTGAGTACTAGAAGTGTCAGATGGAGGGGGCAGGTTATATACATGGGGGGGGAGTACTAGAAGTGTCAGATGGAGGGGCCAGATTATATACATGGGGGTGAGTACTAGAAGTGTCAGATGGAGGGGCCAGATTATATACATGGGGGTGAGTACTAGAAGTGTCAGATGGAGGGGGCAGGTTATATACATGGGGGTGAGTACTAGAAGTGTCAGATGGAGGGGGCAGGTTATATACATGGGGGGGGAGTACTAGAAGTGTCAGATGGAGGGGCCGGGTTATTACATGGGGGGGGGTACTAGAAGTGTCAGTGGAGGGGGCAGGTTATTTTACATGGGGGGGGGAGTCTAGAAGGTCAGTTGAGGGGCCGGTATAAAAAATGGGGGGAGTACTAGAAGTGTCAGATGGAGGGGGCAGGTTATATACATGGGGGGGGGGAGTACGAGAAGTGTGAGATGGAGGGGGCAGGTTATATACATGGGGGTGAGTACTAGAAGTGTCAGATGGAGGGGGCAGGTTATATACATGGGGGGGGGGGGAGTACTAGAAGTGTCAGATGGAGGGGGCAGGTTATATACATGGGGGGGGGGGGGAGTACTAGAAGTGTCAGATGGAGGGGGCAGGTTATATACATGGGGGGGAGTACTAGAAGTGTCAGATGGAGGGGGCAGGTTATATAAAGGGGGGGGGAGTACTAGAAGTGTCAGATGGAGGGGTCAGGTTATATACATGGGGGTGAGTACTAGAAGTGTCAGATGGAGGGTCAGGTTATATACATGGGGGTGAGTACTAGAAGTGTCAGATGGAGGGTCAGGTTATATACATGGGGGTGAGTACTAGAAGTGTCAGATGGAGGGTCAAGTTATGTATATGGGGGTGAGTACTAGAAGTGTCAGATGGAGGGGCCAGATTATATACATGGGGGTGAGTACTAGAAGTGTCAGGTTATATACATGGGGGTGAGTACTAGAAGTGTCAGATGGAGGGGGCAGGTTATAAACATGAGGGGGGGGGTTGGTGGTGGGGGGGTATTTTGGGGAGTACTAGAAGTGTCAGATGGAGGGGGCAGGTTATATACATGGGGGGGGGGAGTACTAGAAGTGTCAGATGGAGGGGGCAGGTTATATACATGGGGGGGGGAGTACTAGAAGTGTCAGATGGAGGGGGCAGGTTATATACATGGGGGGGAGTACTAGAAGTGTCAGATGGAGGGGGCAGGTTATATACATGGGGGGGGGGGAGTACTAGAAGTGTCAGATGGAGGGGGCCCGGGATTATATACTGGGGGGGGGGGGAGTTACTAAGTGTCAGATGGAGGGTCAGGTTATATACATGGGGGTGAGTACTAGAAGTGTCAGATGGAGGGTCAGGTTATATACATGGCGGTGAGTACTAGAAGTGTCAGATGGAGGGTCAGGTTATATACATGGGGGGGGAGTACTAGAAGTGCCAGATGGAGGGGCTAGATTATATACATGGGGGTGAGTACTAGAAGTGTCAGATGGAGGGGCCAGGTCACTTACATGGGGGTGGGTGGTTACAATGGGGATGGGTACTAGAAGTGTCAGATGGAGGAATGTAATCACCAGGTGGTGTCAGAAGGGGGCGTGCTATTAGCAGGGGTGAATCCACAGAAGGCATACAGTGGGGTGAAGATGAGGAGTCCCAGGAAGGAGTCGCACTGTTCCCAGTAGTCAGCACTAGGCTGACTGGTTCTGTAACCACATCTAGTTCAGTCTGGACTGTGAAGTTAAAGACCTCTATTTTGTAACCTGGTTTTGTTATCTGATTTTCTTGCAGTGTTTGTTTTGGAGGGCTGGGGAAGGGACATCTGTGTCTGATCTGGGTAGACATGTTTGCTGGTGTTTGCTTTCTACCATTGCTGAAGTGCGACCAACCCCCCAAATTGTCAGATGGGAACAGGTAAAGGCAGATATTTGCCGGATCAGTTTTGCTGTCAGTGCTGGCGTCCCTTCCAGTAATAATACTTTACAGAAAGCATGTGCTCTCCATTTCTTGTGCTGGAATTTGAGTGTGTAATCAAGCTCCTCACCCCTCCGAGAGAGGAGAGTGCTGCTGGCCTCTGGAGCTCGGGGAATGAGAGATCTAGATTAATACCAGATTTCATCTACTCTATATGGTGGTCTAATGCAGTGCTCCCCCCATAGATCTTGAGAGGGCTGTCATAGCATGTATGCAGCCAGGGCTGGGAAGAGTTCAGGAACTGCTAGTGGTCAGCGACTATTTCCAAAGAGGCTTGCTCTCTATCCAGAGTTCTGTTTGCTTTACTAATATGTGTACAGATTACTGTATAATCTAGTCTGCCCCCAAATGTTTGTGTTGTCTCCTATGTTATTGTGAGATAAATGACATTACCAACCGCAATCATTGTTTAGATGTGTTAATTAGGCTCTATTAATCATTAGCACTTTCATCTTCTCATTACGGATGAAGGTACGAGATGAAACACTTGATGTAGAGCAGACTTGTGCCAGGCATTCTTCATCAGATATGGATTAGTTTAAGATATGTACTAACGTCTCCAGCTTCTTGGATTTCAGAAAGTGGTCAGAGTATTTTTGCAGTAAGTCACAAATCCCTTTTTAATGCCTGCACGTATGGGTTCAGCCTAATATTGAGATATTTGCACATAAGCGATGGCACATGTATAGGGCATGCCATCACTATTGAGATCGTTCAGCCATAGAAGCCGCCTTTATTCCCCAGAACAAAACTCTTCCAGCACCGGGCCAGGGCCCAGCTTCACACTTCTTAAAATCCCCTTTGTTGTAGTGCACATCATGTTCCCAATGGTTGGAGCCTCACCAATCAGAGTGATGGGATAGCAGTATACCATTACTTACTATGGTGGGGGCACCAGAAGAGCCCAGTGGGTTCATGTGAACATGACTCGACCTCTGGATGGGATTTCATCAGGAACAATGTGGCTGTGGAATTGCGGAGGCAGAATTTTTAATGATGGCTAATTGTGTTCTTTATATTCGGCAAAATCCCATTATTTCTATTTGGACATAGTCCACTTGTAAACCTTTAAGAACAATTCCTTTATATAAAACAGCGGTCCCTCTTGTTACATTGACTTCGGGATACAATGTCTCCAAGAAGACCATTGTATGTTGAGTGTGGTTTCAAGATACAATGTACCAGACACCAATTATTAAGAACACTTGTGAAACCCCTGGATAAAGGGACGGTCACACAGTGAGTAATATTTACTTGTGGAATCAACGTGGATTCTGCTGTTGAAAACCGTATCATCTGACACCTTTTCAATTAGTGTTTTTTTATTAACTAAAGGTTGCGTGTGGATTGGGAAGTGTTATTCCAATTTGGTTTATTCCAGGATTACAGTGAGAAAAGACTCCAATTTATGCCTATTGGTTTTTGATCTGCATTAAACACCACATGCAGTATATGTATAAATGTTCTGGGCACGTATTGCATGAGTATTTTAGCCATTCCCATTGACATCAATAGCAAATTTTCCATGTGGAATATGACCAAGGAATGAACATGTTAAAATTTTCCTTTTTTTTTTTTTTTTTTTACTATGTGTCAGTTTTCGAAAATACGTGTTGTATGAACTACATCCTGTATTTTCCATTGAGGTCAATGGGAATCGTTTTCTTTCAGTTTTAAACAAGGATTTCAAATTGGAATCCATCTCGAAATCCTCGTCGTGTAACAGAACTCTAGTGAAGTGCACGCAGTGATTGGTGGTCTTGTAGCGCTTCTCTACAGTACAGTGCAATAGTACATGTCCTGTACTGCTCTTTACATGTGTCAGGATGAACCGCTCCTTTGGCACCAGGTAAGGGCAGACCCATTTTCATTTTGTTTCTGGTACATTGTATACAAGGTACGTGACCCAAATAAGCTCCTGTCCTCATCATAGAAAGTGACTTTCAGCTTCTCTTTCTGATATTATATGTAAGGATTGGCTTTATTTGTGTGAGTTATCTGCTTCGTTTTCTTTCATCTCTATTCAGCATTATATTGGGTTATATTTTGGGGCTTCAGAACCAATTTCCAGTTTTCTATAGAGTTCTGGTTGCAGCACACAACTGTGGAAGCCGGACAGGGGTCTCTGGCAAAACGCGGAGCTCCCATCCCCTCACGTTTTTTAAGTTCTTGTTTTATTCTCCCTGTGGTTCTATTTCATTTATTCTTATAATAGAATACCCTAAATTGGATTTTACAAAGTTAGTTAGCTTTATTTTACTTCATAGTATCAGGTGCCAGCTACCAACCACTGTGCATGGTGTACCTTCTTATGAGAGGATATACAGACTACTTTTATATACTGCTCAGCTCGGCGGAACCTATTGTGCTCAGTCCCAACCGTGGAATCGCAGTAGCAGCATAGGCTGCAGATACAACCAAAGAATTCGGATCTTCACCATTCCAGCCGAGATGATATATATATTGCATGCTTTACGGTGTGTTGTGCCACTGGAGGTACAACCCTGCCAGGTGAGCGGCCAACACACCCATTTCATTTCCATATATACCTAAACTCGCCACACTAGGGGTGCACTTCTCCGCTTTTTGTTTTGTGTTTTCACCACAGCACATATAAGAATTGAATTTATTTGTGTAGATATAGCCTAAGGAGATGTTTTTAGTAACCCCTAGGAAGTTGAGACGTAGATGTGTGCTCATTTCTATGTTTCTGCTAATTGTACTACGCCTTACTTCAGTGGTGGCAGTGGTATGCATGGCCTTCAGATCCGTGATCTATAGTATGTACCATGGAAATGATATTTGGGTGTCTAGAACATAGTTGAGTTATGTACTTTGTGTGGTAAACTGATCGCAGATTGCACTTGCGTGCAGCTCAGCAGTGTGCACGAGGACCAGCTGAAGGAATACTGCACTGCTGTGTGCTGGCGGGTTCCTTTTCAGCATTTGTACCACATTTCTGTACGCTCAATTATCCTGGATATGAATCAGTCCTTTGCCAGTGTTGCTTATATTTGATTAATCCACAAGGAAACTTTGTTTTGATGCATTCACATTCGGATCCATTATTGGCTTCCTGGCAGTATAATTTGTAAACCTTTGCACTTGTTCAGCTCCGTGGGAGCCTTTTTAACCCAAGGTTTAATTGTCCTGTGAATTAAGTGCATTCACATTACTATTGTATGAGGCTGGCCGAATCAATACATAGTGTGCATTCCAAAAGCTTTTTATTCCTTGCTGTGCAAACTAGTTCAGAAAAAAACCAAACTTCTTGATGGAGCTAATGTTTTTGTTTAAATCGCATCTATCATCATTTGATCATTATGGTATTAGGATAAAAGTGTAAAAATATGAAACTAACTCAAACTGTTTACAATGCTCGG
Source organism: Phyllomedusa bahiana (assembly GCA_025379985.1). Classification (NCBI taxonomy): domain Eukaryota; kingdom Metazoa; phylum Chordata; class Amphibia; order Anura; family Hylidae; genus Phyllomedusa; species Phyllomedusa bahiana. The sequence goes on along the minus strand of JAODAL010002251.1, from coordinate 126,165 downwards.
CTTGGTGCTTGGATGGTCTAGTTCATAGATCTGAACTTATTAGCTTTTCTCTGTCCACATTGTGCTTTCCCACTGCGTCTCTGTGCTTAGAAAGTTCATGATGTAGGCACAAGGGGGATAGCAATGAAAACTGTCTATGTCTAAGGCTATGTTCACACGGCTTAAAATGGGCCGTATTTCAGTCCGTAATTCGTGCCGGTAGTGCGCAATTACGGCTGGAATCGTCCCAGTCATTAGGGTAAATCCACAGTTCTCATAGAGAAATATGGATTACATCTCCTCTCTCTGCCCGGCGAATCAGCGAAAGTCTATGGGCCGGTGAGGTGCCGGCTCCCGCCCCCGTCCACACGGCATAATTGCAGGGCGTAATTACGCCCCACAAATAAGCCATGTGAACATAGCCTAAGGGGATATTCACACGGCTGATTCTGACACTGATTTTTCAGTGCCCAGAACAGCATTAAAGCCTCTCCTGAAACGCGCTTCTTCAGAAGAGTTTTTGATGAGGTTTTTGAGACGTGCGTTTTTAGATGTGTTTTTTTCCGTGGTTTAATCTTGACCAACCTACAACTTTATAAACCGCGCCGAGGTTTTAAAGCTTTCCATTGATTCCTATTGGGATTTTCAGCATTGGTAATGCTTCAAGAATTGACGTGACACTACTTTTTCAGCGCCCAGAACAGCATCTAAAGAAGCGTGGAAAACGTGTGGTAGAATCCCGTCCAAAAACACGTAGTGTGAACTACAATGCAGTTTTACATAGGAGTCAATGAAAATGAACAGGGAGCATATAGACAGTTTTTTGGACACTGTTTTGGGCGCAGAAACGCTTTGAAAACAGGGTCCAAATCAGCCATGTTAACATACCCCAACAGTTTTTGTTGCCCATAGCAACCAATCAGAGCTCCCCTTTCATTTTTTCAGAGCACTGTATGAAATGAAAAGGGAGCTCTGATTGGTTGCTATGGGCAACAGTATTATGCCTAGATAGTTTTCATACATGAAGCCCTAAATAGCTATAGGGTTACATTAGTCTGATAGCGGCCAAAAATTGATCTTTTTGGCTTCACTTTCAGTGGTATACACCACAGCCTTATGGAAAAGCGTAGTAGACTCTGATTCTCTATATGGCAGGTGTGTCAAACTCGTTTTTACCAAGGGCCACATCAGCTTTATGATTGTCCTCTGTGGGGGCCTCAGAGAGAGATGCCTAGGGCTGTCCGAGCTGTGACACCTCCTGCAAGTTGTAGAGTGGTGTGGAGATGTACATGGGAACTCTGAGTCCAAGATGGCACCCACTCCCTGTGCTGGAGCCACTGCCTCCCGCCAAGTGCTGGCTGCGTCCTGTGGGGAAAGTGGAGAGATGCTCCTTCTGTTTCCAGACCTTGTCCATCCCTGCTCGCTGGGTCTAAGCTCTCATGGGCCATACAAAATGACGTGTTGGGCTGGATTCAGCCTGCGGACATTGAGTTTGACACATGCTTTATGGGATCACGTAAAGAACTGATCAGTGAAAGTGTATAGGATATGGACGCTGCTACAGGGCATCTGTTTAATACATTGAGCTTTTCATTATGTATCCATTGAAGGAATGCCATTAGAAGCTATGCCACTGTATGCCTCCATTTACCTTATGGACAACACGAACTCTGCATTATGTCAGGGATAGGATCTTGAACATATAATCGTTTCATATTATATTTTGAGTCGTGGTATTGGCGAACTATGTAGTAGGAATCTCTATATCTACAATGGCTGACAGGGTATGTTCACACGGCGTGTTGAGTCTCTGTGAACATATACTTTTAGACAGGACCCTAAATGCACCTAAACACGTATCTAATAAATAGCAATGTGACATTACTTTTACTATAAAACACGCATCGGCGTTCACACAAGTGATTGCTGATCTGTGTCTCACTGCGTCTTTCGGATCCATTTCAAGAATTGCCATGTCAATTCTTGATCCGAAAGACGCAACAGAAGCCCTATAATAAAGTATAGGGTGCGATCCTGCTGCATCCAAACACGCAGCTGCTGTTTTAGATCTGCTTGCTGCAGCGTTTTGGAATGAGATTTTCGGATCCAACAGAGATGCAAAATCGAATCCCAAAACGGCGTGTGAACGGCCCCTTAGGTTACGGATTATTTCTGTTATCAAATCCTGTTGCATACGATCTACTGACCGTACTGTTGTAAGGAAGCATTCCATGACATTTGTATGGGAAAAATATTGTCTCTATTCTGTTTTTTCTGTTCTGTGTTAGGGGCAGGGATGAGATTTTGTACTTTGTGAATAAGTTTTAAAAAAAAAAAAACTTTTTTTATTGAGATTAAATTTTAAAAAATTATTCAATTTAAAACTCTGCATTATGTGGTAAAAACTGGGATCCCAAAATGTTTTTGACACACATTTTTATGTGGAAAATGCGCATTGTATGCACATTTTCCACACCAATTTTCTATGGCAATTTACACCGGTACTGCACAAGGGTTTGGTTTTTTAATGCATCATTTGATGTGTAACTTGATGCATAAAACAAATAAGTGCATGTCACTTCTTGGTGTATGTTCACATGTGTAATTTTACAACTGTCAATAGGGATTTCAAAAAGTGCTGAAAATTCTGTAAATTTAGATGGTGTATATTTTTATATGTAATGTGCCAAAAACAGTATCAGATTCAATAAAGTTGGTTGTACTGAAAAATACATGAATATATGCACCAAAAAGCAGCAAATTAAGCATTAAAGCAAAAATTCATGAAAAGTGCCTTTCTGCAGTGAAATGCACATGTATTTCACTGCAGAATTTTACATTGTGTGAACATAGCCTAAGAATGGTGGATAAGAAGCAAGGCCAGGGGGTGTTGGGGAAGGAGTTGTTGAGTTGACTAATGATCCTCCATAGGTCAACATTTACTATAATTAGAGCTGATGAAATGCTTGTTTTTTTAACGTCAGCGCAGATGCCTCACAAGTGCTTATTGCCTGTCCCCACTGAAATTGATGTGATTTGCGTGTTTATGGAATCGGGCAGGATATGCTTGGCCAACAGTTATTTATGCCTATGAATCTCCACCTTTATGGGGTAAACTATAAGCTTGCTCAAGGTGGTGGTGCAGACAGCCCGAATGTTGTCTATACAATGCATTTGGAGCTGTATATCAGATATACAAAGTTCCATCTATGGCAAAGATTTCATCAAATGAACTAGCACCAAATTTGAGCGGTTAGGGCTGGTCCGCACTTACGTTAGATGTTCTGTTTGGAACCTCTATCGCATGGTACAGTGGGAATGATGGAAAAATTAGTGCAGTAAACTGCTATTTTTTCTCCAGTACAACAGTAAACACCAGGCTGGAAACACAACTGACCTATTGTAGTCAATGGGGTCCATTGGGCACGGTTGGTGTGCACAGATCTGATTCCACCTCTGCAATGCAGGTTCCATTCAGACCTCCAGTGCACGTGTGAACTAGGTCTTAGAAATACATGGCATAGTTGCAGCATAGCTTGATTAGTGGCTGCACTAATTTACAGGTCAACACTGTGCGTTGACGGACAAGGTCATCAAATATTAGTGTTGGATAACCGTAATTGATCACCTTGTTATTGGCCATGTGGTTTTGTCAGTGTTGACTTGCAAATTCGTGTGGCCACTAATCAAGCAAAGAAAATAAAAACAAGGATATAGCACGCTGCATGCGGTTCTCATCCACATTGTGGCCGTTCGGTGTATTTTTTCTCTAGCTTACTAGGTTTCAGTGGTGGACTTTGCTTTAATTGTTCAAAATGACACCATGCATTGTGGAAAAGTAGGGATCCTGCCACCCTGCAGACCAAGAATACTCTCATTGCTGGAAGGCAGCAACTGTCTGTGTGTTCAGGAACAGCAATATATACAATAGAACGAATGAAGAAGACTATCCATTCTGTAGTAGATATTGTCTTTAGCAGGTTGTAAGAGGGTAATTCTGGAAACGCAGCTGTTCAGCTGGCAGTTTACATGCTAAATCTGACCTTCCATTTCTGGTACACCCAGCTGACCCATGAGCTGACATCGCTTCTCTTTATAAGAAGGGATATAGCTTGGAAATCTCTGCCTATAATCTGTACTTGTTCTGTTTTCCATATGCTGATCGAATGCTATGAAGCCATTGAAACATACTTGGCACAAATTCTTACATAGTTTCTAAGGCTGAAAAAAGACAGACGTCCCTCAAGTTCAGCCTGTTGTGCTAAAGTGTTGATCCAGAGGAAGGCAAAAAACCCCAATGAGGTAGAAGCCAATTTGTCCTCATTTTAGGGGAAAAAAATTCCTTCCCGACTCCAATCTGGCAATTCTGCATGCGTTATTATAATTATTTTCTTTTTTTTAGAAAGGACTCATCGCAGAATGTGTGATGTTGTTATTCAAGGATCCCAAATATCGTATGCATTGGGCACAGTTTTATATGCATGTTCAGCTGTTGTGCCAGCGCCATGCAGTAGGACAAGTAGAAGGGCAGCCATTTACATGGTCGGCACAGAAATGATGACTGTGTTTAATATGGGTATGTCTTGTGTTTGTCTTGGCTGAAGAAAAATCTTGTGTAGCCGAAAAGTTGCCGTGTGTAAACTGTGATGATATAAATTCAACGCTTTATTGGACTCTGGTATCCTTGGGCTTTGCTATATAATATATTTTGCATGTAAAAGGGCATTTTTTGTGCCGTATTGTATCGCGTCTAATGCGCTGGAATACAGCCCAAAATCGGCCTTACACAATCTTCAATTCTTCGGTCATTGAATATAATGTAAACGTTTTTCGGACGCAATTACGAGCGTAAAAATGAGTTACGTGAGTCCTTGAGGCATTTACGCAAGTAAAATCCCCATAAGAAACAATAGGGATAGGATTTTTCTAAATACATTGCAAAATAGTCCTCTAATTAGGCATTTTTTAGAAGCAGATTTGGAGGCAGATTTTGAAGAGTGAGGGTACCGCTACACGGCATAGACAAAACACTGGTCACATCCTGTCTTAATAATCCGGCCGATATTTTGTCGTCTTTTGCATGGTTTTGGGGGACGGTTCTGACCGGTTTGCGGTTTTGCCTGTCCTCCTCAATCACTGAAATGCACACCTTCTGCCGGAAAACCGGGATGAAGATTGTGCATGTTGAAAGTTTTTCAGAACGCCAGGGATGTGAAAATCCCTTCTGTGTAGACTTGGATAGAAAATCCATTCTGTAGTCTATGTGGATGGTTGAAAACTGCCTGAAAACTTTTCCATGTGGATGTACCCTTGCACTTAAAAAATAAAAAAAAACGCATACCCAAAATGTTCAGTTTGCATACATGCATGTCTGATGTGGAATCCAAAGCAGACAGCTGAGGCGATACATAGGACTTCTTCTATGGCTTTTAGCCTTGTAACGACAGATTTGGCCTCTGATTTGGTGCAGTTTACCCCCATTTTAATTGGGCTCATCTATATTATGCCCTCCTGACTTTAAATGTGAGTAGGATCCACTCCAGAGAATGGATACGTCCATTCTTTATTGTCTACACTGCAGATTTGAAATCCATGGTGTGTAAAAATCTGTGCTGTAGTTCACATTGCCCAATAAAAGGGTTTACACATGGATCTTGAAATTTCACGTTAGAATTCATCTTGTGAGCATAGCTGTAGGGTATGTTCACACGGCATGTATTACTCCATGTAACATACGCTTTTAGATGCGTGTTTGGATCTGTATGTCGGACCTCAATCGGACCCAAACATGTATCTAATAAATAGCAATGCGATTTTACATTGCTTTTTATTAGAAACACGCATCGACTTTCACACGAGTGATCGCTGATCTGTGTCAAATTCTTGGTCCGAAAGACGCAGCAGGAGCCCTATAATAAAGTATAGGGTGCAATACTGCTGCATCCAAACACGCAGCTGCATGTTGGATACGTGTTGGATTTGTCTTGGATCCGAATGCTGCAGCGTTTTTGGATCCGATTTTCAGATCCAACACGGATCCAAAAATGCTGTGTGAACATGCCCAATACCCGGAGTATTGGGGCGCGTATAGTACATGCCGCAATACGCCGGGTGTTTTGGATGCACGCGCTAATCAGTGCGTAACTCCAAAGCACGGTGGGCCTCATTGACTCGCATTGTCAGCGGCGCATAGGCGCCACTAACAACTGACATGTCACTGCTCTCCCCGGGCGTACGATACGATCGTATTTTATGCATGGGGAGATAACGCATCATTCATAGCTCTCTATGAGAGCTATGGATTACCGTAACTGCGGCGCACATTTCTCTGCGTATAAAGCACAATACGCGGTGAAATGCACACCAAAATACGCGGCAAAATAAGCCATGTCAACATACCCTTATTGTTGATCTGTTTACCTTGGGTGATTATCTAAATGAATGCTTGAAATCGTTCAGACCTTAATTCTATTTTGTACTTCAAGATGAGCTTTAACAAATTATTACGCTTTGCAGAATTGCACTTAAACCAAATGGCGCACCCCAAAGCTCAATTGATGTGTTTTTCAGAGGGTGATAAATCATCTGGCTATAAAGATACAGAGAGATACATAGATATATGTAAGATGTTCTCTGTTGTGGGGCTCTAGTCCATTGTTATGCGATGATGATGCAGGGTACACTTGATTTAATATCATTAGATGGAGTGTTTTTTTTCTTTGTGCCATTTTCTACTTTGTCACAGAAACTGAAAGCTTTTTCTTGTATTGGAGAGTGCAGATGCGTTACTATGCAGTGTGCGCTCACAGTACATTATAATACGTGGCGTGACCTCTTGTGCTAATATGAGAGGACCAGCCTTCTTTTTTATTTCTATCCAAGCTGATTGATTAGGCTACATAACATCACTTGTAAGTGCATTTAGCTAAAGGACATAAAAAGCTTGAAGTTATTTATTAAGGTAATTACATCACTGGGCAGACAAATAACTCTAGTAGTTAGCAGGGTCTTCTGGTTGTCAAGGGATAATGATAAACCACTAGTACGACCTCTCTCAGGCGAGGTGCACACCACATTTCTGGCATCTGTTTGATATAAACGCAGGTGTTATGTTAAAGGGATCCCAAATTTGTGGCACCTGTACCCGAGGTTTTATTTATATTTTCACTCACGGCCACTTTATTGGGTACCCATTGAAAGGGGTTTGGGACCCCCTTTTCCCTTTCAGAACTCCCTTCAATTCTTTGTGGCATAGTTTCCCAAAGGGTTGCAACGATGTAATTGGTACCAAGGGGCCCAAAGAGTGCCAAAAAATTTTCCCCCACACCATGCACCCCCACCACCAGGAAGTTGATAAAAGGCAGGTTGGACCATGCTTTTGTTTTGACGCCAAATTCTGACCCTACCACCCCGAATGTGCAGAAAAATCGGGACTCTCAGACCAGGCAACTTTTTTTCCAATCTTCTACTGTCCAATTTCGTGAGCTTGGGAAAATTGGGGCCTCAGTTTCCTGTTTTAGTGAAAGGGTGGCCCGGTGTGTCTTTGCTGCTGTCCCCCCTCTCCCTCAAATTTGCCTATGTGCTTTCAGAGATGCTCTTTGCCTACCTTGGTTGTAAGGGTGGTTATTTGAGTCACTGTTGCCTTTCATTAGCTCGAACCAGTCTCCCCCTTTTTCCCCCTTTTGACCTCGGGATCAAAAAGGCATTTCCGCCCCCGGACTGCCGCTCATGGTGTTTTTTTTTTTTTGGGGGCCCATTCTCTGTAAACCTGGTGGTTGTGCGTAAAAAAACCCAGGAGATCAGCAGTTTTGAAATACTCAGACCGCCCTTTGGCCCCCAACAACCATGCCACGTTCAAAAGGCCTCAAATCACCTTTCTTCCTCTGATGCTCGGTTTGAATGCAGGAGATTGTTTTTGACCCTGGGTTTCATGCCCCAAATGCACTGAGTTGCCGCCATGTGATTGGTGATTAGAAATTAAGTGTTAACGACATTGGACAGGTGTACCTATAAAGTGGGGGGTTTAGTGTATAAATTTTTCCCAAAAAAGCCAGACAGAGCAGGCCCACCTGTTTTGTACATTTTGTTCAGAAAAAAGGGGCTTTATTATATTTTTATATTTATATATTTTATTTTATATATTTATATATATATATATATATTTATATAATTTTTATATTTTTATTATAAAGCCCCTTTTTTTTGAAACCTTGTACAAACGTGTAGGCTTTGCTCTTGTTCGGGCTTTTTTGTGTGGAATAGATGTATACAGGCCCAAAGGACACACTTTTGGCCTCCGTCAGCGCATTTAATCCTATATATCCGTTTAGCGTTTACATCAGGAGATTTCCTGGTATACATGCTAAACATACAACATAAACATGATGTGACCCTAGCTTTAATAAGAAAATGTGTAAGAGCAAACCAAAAATCCTTCTTCTGCTAAGATTATTGCGCAATTCTTTGCTGAAAACAGGTGTTGGCTTTTCAGTCTCTTTTTATTCATGTTGCCAGATTAAAGGAATATCACTATGCATAGGGTCCAATAGTCTGGTAGCTGTGTGTGGATGAAACCACTCCTCTGTGAATCTCCGCAGGTGAAACTGCGGTATCGCCAGAAAACTCGTACAGGCATGGTATCAGCCCAGCGCTATGAAAAACCCTCAGACCCTGCCCCCGTGTACAGGATAAAATTTTTTAACCATGGACTATTAAATATTGATGGAGTTAGATTAATAATAGTATTTTGTGTGTTGATTTGTCTGTGACCTCTGTCATTAGCTTAGTAGTAATAATTTCCTCTTATCGTCGGTGTGTGTATACTGTATGAGTTATAGTAAGTTAAAGGGGTGTTCCCATCAAGGAATATCTGCATAACAGGTTGGCTCATAGCTAGAGAATGGTGGAATGAGAATGGTGACGCTTTCAGATGTCCCCCCATTCATTTCTATGGGATTTCTACTTGTCTGTATCCGGAACTCCCATAGAAATGAATGCCCATGCTCCTACTGTAAACCGACCGGCTCGTTGCTAGCTATAAACGGATGTTCCTTCCAGTGTACACCCCTTTAAGACTGTGGTCACACAGTGCATATACAGTTGAGTTTTGTGGAAAGTGAGGGTAAACAGGGTCTCAATTTATATTTTAAAAAAATCTACATAATTTTTTTGTGGAAATTGACCTTTTAGAAATTTTGCTTTTGTCGTTTTTTTACGATATGCTGTGGTTTATTTCAATGAGGAAGTCAAAATCCACAACAAATCCACAATGAAATTTAAGCTTTCCACACTAAAAATCTGTTATTAAATCTGTAAGTAGTCAATTCAAATGATTGCACATTTACCTGGAACAATGCTGCAGATATTCACCGCAAAAAGATGTATAGAATTTGTGTTCAGTATTGATATATCCTAAATGGGTTTAGAAGAACAATAAATACAGGAAAGTAGCTGTGGGTGTCTGAATACTCATCAGATGATGCCACCATTGGTCAGAAATTTTTGTATTCATTAGTGTTGCACTTTGGATTTGGGCGAAAGTTGAATTCAAACTAAATCCGAGGTGATTCAATTCAGATCGGCTCAAATCGTTTTTTTTTTTGGCTTAAATTGCCAAAAAATCGACCATGATTGTAACGCTTACCTGAAGTTAGGGTTTGTTACCTTGCCGCTTCTTGGAGCCTCTGTTCTGGTAGCGATCTTGGAAGTCTGATGTCACTTTTAGGGCAGGGGTGTCAAACTGCCGGCCATCATGCCCACTGTTATAGATTATACAAATGCATGATGGGAGTTGTAGTTTCCCAACTGCTGGCGGGCCGCCAGTTTGACACCTGTGCTTTAGGGGAATCTTAATGTGACGTCCGACTGAGAGTGTCCCTAGACTGGAAGCACCACAGAGTGTTTAGTTAACCCACCAGTAAAGAACCCTAATGACAATTTTGGGTTAGGATTAGATTAAAGAAATTCAGGTTTGGGATGTCCTGAATTTATATCTTTACAAGTTGGTTCATAACCTATTTCGATCCAAATGGAGACAAGTTGACGCAACTTAATATTCGTTATCTTGTGTAGCTCTGTGCTGCCACTTTGTTTCAAGGCTGCTGGGGAATATTGCATGCGTGCATGCTGGGGATGGGTACCCACAGTTCACCAAAAAATGCCTTGATTTCCAGCTGCTTGCCTGCCCCTCTATAAGGGTCTGACCACAGGAAAAACATTTCCAGTTGGAAATCCACATGGATTCAGATTTTAAAAAGTCTGTAAATCTATCCCCATAGACCTCAATTGAAATCTGCGTTGTAGTCCACACAACTCGGATTTTTTGGGTAAGATTTCAAAACCACGGTTTAAAAAAAAAAACAAAACTCAGAACATGCTAGATCTTCTGCCATATTTCATTAGAAAAATGGCAGAAAATGTACTATTGAAGTCAATGTGATGGCATGGAAAATGGCCAGAAAGCTTTGTGCGTGGATTTTGGTACCAAGTTTAAAATCCTTGGATTCTTGTGTAAAACACTGTTCAAATACTTGTCTGATGACGCTGTTTTAGGATTCGGAACCCAACGAGAATTTTGTCCTTTCACTGGATAGATGGCATACCAGTCGGATTCTGATTAAAGAATCTGGACGGTATTTTATCGTCTTTTGAACCTTTAGCACGGTGGTTTGCGGAGTCGCCCATCCCCCTAACCATTAAACAGTACCTTTTCCGCCCTAAAACCGGGTGGAAGAATGTGCATGTGCCAAGTTTTTTTTAGACACTTTTTGGATTTGAAATCCGAGCTGCATAGACTACAGCTCGGATTTCCTGTTGAAGTCTATGGGGATGGTTGACAGTCGGTTTTCAGACACTTTCAGAATCCAAAAACCATGTGAAAATCTGGAGACACCATGCGTGTGGGCGTGCCCTAACTGTGAGCCAGAACGGTAAATTTGTCCCCCTCTGCCAGCTGTTCTTAGTGTGAGAGGTGAGAGCCAGGGAGCAGTTGAGACAGGTAGCATGGTCTGTATTAGGGGATGATCACACGGCGTTTCTTAGATCCGTCTTTCGGACCCAAACATGCAGCTAACAATGTGCAGTGTAGTTTACATTACTTTCGATGTAAAATGCATCAGCATTCAGACAAGCGATCTTTTTTACATGCGTCTTTTGGATCTGTTCAGAGAATTGACATGTTCATTCTTGTTCCGTTTGATGCAGCAGACGCCCTATTTAAAACTATAGGATGTGTTTCTGCTGCAGTGAAAGCACATCCAAATACGCAGCACACTTTGGGTACGTGTTGGATGCATTTTACGCAGTGCTTTTGAATACGTTTTTTTGGATCGTGAACATCCCCTAAGGCCGGTATTTGTCCTGTTTTGTGGCCGTCCCCACGGCCGCGAGGTGGGCCTTCCCCACGGCCGCGAGGCGGGGGTGGGGGGCGGCAGTGGGCCCTCCTCCATCCCATTGAGGTGTTCATATTCCGTCTGGAAACCGGACGGAAGATGGTGCTTGCTCAATGTTTTTTGAGCGGCCCGCGGGCAGAAAACCTGTGCAATTGTGCTAATTTTCGGCCGGATTTTCAGGTGGTCTGAAAAACCGCAAACCGGCCGAAAATCCGTGCCGTGGGGACATGCCCTAATAGGGAGCAGATAACCAGGAGTACAGAGTACAGGACACATAAGCAGGAGATAACCCTCAGGGCCCCACAGAGGCATTCCAGCTACAAATAATACTGAAATAAGTGCACATAGGTGTAATATAATGACAATTACACAACACTTTGTATAATGTGGGTCAGCCCACAGTGTTCTGTATGTGCAGTCCTGGAACTAGTCACAAAATCCCTATTGTTTTGTGCAATACTTGTGAGTTGAGCATGTACAGGTTTACAGAAATCTCCTGGAACTTGAGGTTGTAATAGCAGAGTGTAGAATTTCTTCTCCACCCACATTCCTTTTGTGTGCATGTTTTATTTCTCAGCACAGAACCAAGGACAAACCTTCACGCAAATCAAGGCAAACATCCAGGAATTCACTTTCGTTTTCTAATCTACAGTTTCCCTGGTAAAAGTTCAGGGCTCGCTATGCTCCTCTGATAAGTTGGCTTTTAATCAATGTTCTTTTAAGTGTAGCTGCACTCTTCAAGCTTCTCTAAAGTGTCAGAAATGTCTAAGAAGGAGCTCAGGAATATTAGAAACCGGTCCTGAATCTGCTAGAGGGCTCACGCGCTGATCTGCATGCAAAGAACTTCTGTTCTCCTAGGACACATTCACACGCTGCGGTCAAACCCCGTTTCTTGGTGCCGTTACTGCAGAATGATGGCAGGACCACTGCGTTTTGTGGTAACCGCACAAGACAAGCAGTCTGACCATACAATGTACACATACCCCTACAGTAACTGGTGATTAACTGGTTTGATTTATAGAAGTCTAGCCCGTTTCAGACCAGTCACGTTAACTGTAGAGAATTTCATTTCCTCTGCAGTCGCGGCACTAGTTTTGTAATTGCAAATAAATCCATATTTTTTAGCAGTTAATTAAAAAATGTCTTGTTCCCATGAGTCTATCCGGGTACGTAGGAAGCAAAGTGCTTAATATAGACCCTTAGCACAGTGACATTTTCAGATTCACTTTTATATTGTTTCAGTGTTGGCTTTCTTTTTATTCATTTCAGATTTGTTAATCGGTGGTAAAAAAAAATGTATATATATATATTCCTGCTTGTTAAAGAGGTGTCCATCTCGCACTCTGACGGCATATCGATAGTCATCAAAGTGTGATGGGTGCGGGTACTAGAGGTGGTCTTGGGAATGGTCCCCTGAAAGTCTCCGTTCAGAAAAGAGTCTGTTGCGCTTGCAGACAACTCTCCATTCTGTTTTATGAGAGTTTGGAGTACAGTCGAATATTCCATTTGGCTGTATTTGGAACTCAACAGGATGGAGAGTGGTACGCAAGCTGGCACAACCCTCCGTTCTGTACTGAGACTTTCGGTGGGTTCCCAAGATGGGTAAGGTACCCACACCTATTACACTTTGATGGCATGTCCTAGCGATACACTACTTTAAGGTGCCAAGCTTAACAATTTTCTCAGAACCAGAGAACCATCTAATGTATACAGGGTAGTCCTGACTCTTCCCTGATGACAGATTCTAGGAAAAAAGGAGGATCAGGCATGTTAAATTTCAGCATGCCGATCAATTGTTTTCATAGACGGTAACCTGCCACCAGGAGGGTATGACACTGGCTTATATCACTCTTCTCGTTAAGAACATACAGACTTGGCTAAGCCCAGTGTAACTGGGGGGCTGACAGGAGGAATAGCAAATGGTATGTTCTCACGGCGTCTTGCAGGCATATAAAGGAACATACTGTGTGTGCCGCTATATGCCTGCTGATGGACAACGTGTACTTCTGAATTCCCACTGACGTTAAATGAGTGCTATGATTTTACCGTATCTGCGGGACGTACTTTAGGCGTATTACAGTGCAAGTACGCCCCGCAAATACCAGGGCTGTGGAGTCGGAGTCGTGGAGTCGGTGCCTATTTTGCAGGAGTCGGAGTCGTCGTAGAAGTTAGTTCGATGCAGTGCAAAGAGCAAGAGGAATTGGGTCCGGCCAGTGCTACTGCTCCCATATCTTCAGCCTCATCACATGAGGAGTGTAATTGATGACATGGAGCAGGCAAAGCGCTGCCCCAAGGGAAAAGATTCCGCTCCCATAGCAAACAGACCTCAGCAAAATTTTTCACCTGCTTTCAAAGAAGTAGAAGATCAACCATTCATCAAAACTGACTGTGGCTGAGGCAATTCCTTTATACCCTGATATTGTTAGAGATGTTGCCCCTGTGGTCACCGCTTTGACCCCAAACCAAGTTAGTGTAGAGAGGCCGTTCTCTAGCCTGGAAATAATGAGATCAGATGGGAGGTCATGTATGCAGGATCTGATGGAGGCAATAATATTCCTCAGAACAAATTCAGAGACTCCACAAATGTTCCTGCAGTGTTTTGCATATTTACAATTTTTTTGTTTTCTAAAGTCATATCCAGTAAATATATTTTACACTGACAAGCAAAATGGTAATAGTGTTTTGAACTTGTGACTTTCAGGCTCCATATCTCTCCATCCACTACAGCTTTGTACATGAGGCTACTGTAATTGTATATACAGTCATCTTACCTATCTTGTATATAAATGAGACCTGCATCTGCTTAGTTCTGCAGATTCTTTTCTGTAACTGAATTGTTACTGTTTTGCTCCTAAAAATCAAAGTGTTAATTTTTATTATTTTGTTAGTATTTGGGAAATCCACCTTTGGTTTTCAATACTGCCATGAATCTTCTGGGCTCTGGATCAGATTCAAGCAGGTCTTGACTAAAATCTGATCCCAGGTCTCTTCTACACATTCCCAATGTTGGTGCAGACTGGACTTGGATACAAATACAGCTTTTTCTTCCACTCTACCCACAAGTGTTCAAAAGATCAAAACATTGTTACCCTTTTGCTTGTCTGTGTCTGTTCTACCTAAATAGCTTGATTATTGTATCATAATGTGATAAAAAGCCTGATGTTACCACTTTACTACAGTAAAGTTATCACTTAAACATGCGCCATGTATGAGGGAGTCGGGAGTCGGAGGTTTGGGAAATTGAGGAGTCTGAGTCGGGGCTTTGGCTTGCTGACTCCACAGCCCTGGCAAAGACGTCATGTGACCATACTCTAAAGGTTAGACAAACTTGTTCGTTCAGGAACAGTCTAAGGCTCGGTTTACACGGCCTAATTTTTTTGCATATTTCGATACATGTTGACCACAGAAAAAACTAAAAAGAAAAACGAACAGTAATGCCCAGGTTTACTTGCTTCCCAAAAAAGATCAAAACGTTTTGTAATCCAAAATGGCATAAATAGAAACTGCAAAAATGAGTTCCCAAAAAGCAAACAAAAAGTGAGAATTGCATAAAATTGTACTTTTTAAAAAAAGAAAGGAAAAAACCAAATGAATAACTAAGTCGTACATCTCGTCAAAAAAAAAAACAAAAAAACATTTGGTTTTGCACATGAAAAAACTTTGTTTAAAAAAGCACAAATGCACACTGGTGTGGCAGCAATAAAATGTCATTCAAAAAAAAAGTGGACATCTGGACTAAAGAAACTATCAAAAAGGACATAGGAATTTTGGAAAAAGCATTACTGCTAACTAGGATATATGGAAAAAAATGAGGTTCTTTGTTCACACTTTTGGCCAGAACTGCTTTAGCCCACTTCCGAGCCGTACATCTCTTCTGATGGAGGAATGAAAATGTTTAGGATTCAAATGTGTTGGGAGAAAAATATTTTTATTTTTAAATAGTTTTTTTTCTATTTTGGAATAAGTTAAACATGAACTTTATAACTAAATCTATTTGGTATTGCTTTAACTCTCGTCACATGGTGAACAATGTGAAAATGAAATCCTAAAAACCAAACGGCGTAAATCTCCCCTGCTCTCTGGCTACTTTGGATGTCCTGAGCGTGCTTGTTCGTGAAGGAGTGCCTCTGAACTGGATTCCTTAACAGAATGCCAGACAAGGCAGGGGATTTCCGAAAGGAATGCACTTACTCAGTTATGTTATGAAATAACCAATCTTGTACTTGGGTAGGGCAAGATATGAGGCGGCAGGCCTGTAAGGACATGTCTCCATTTTGTCTTACTAAGACAATGTGCAGGATTAGGATTTGGTAATATTTTTAACAGTCTTTAGATCTTCACAAGCTGCAGTAATTAACAGCTGCCCTGTATATTCATCATTAAATTGTTGCCCTCCTTATCAGAGATATTGGGGAAATTAGTGAGGGAACATGACCTGCAAAAACCTGTACTGAGGTATTTGGACTGGTATCCAGATCTGTTGCTGCTGCTCATACAGATGAGCCATGTGGCTAGATGGTTTGCACTCCTGTCAAGCAGTTCACTAAAGATGACCCAATATATACTACCTAGAGATAATTCCATCACTATGGTATGTCATTATGTTGACTGGTGTGTGGGCTGACCAATGGGACATCCACTAATTGTGGGAATGCAGATGTCATATCTAGTGTAGTATTGCTCAACCTTAAAGGGGGGTTCTAAAACTACTAACCACTCGGAATTCTTAAAAATAGAAGAGAGAAAACTTGCCCTGTAAACCCGCTGGTTCTGGTTTCACAGCTTAGTCTTTGCGTAACCCTGGAGCAATTCACAGGCCGCAGCGATCACGTGTGGTATATCCAGCCAGAGACCACTATGCCCTGCAGGAGCACGTGAAGACTGTAAAGCGATGTCCTTGGCCGGGATCACCAGGTCTGGCTGCGATGCTGAAATAAGCAGGTTTGCGAGCTAATTTTTTTTTTTTTGGGGGGGGGGGGATTTTTAATCTGTGACGGACTGATAAATATTACTAGTTTTGACACATCCCTTTTTTTTGTTAGTTTTTTTTCCTGCACAGCACCCTCTGCCAACCACTTGTGCCACTGTGTAGCGAAAGCTAAAATTGTGGCTAAGTGCTTAACCAACGTTTGGTAAGTTTGTTCTGTACACACACTGATACAGGGAAAGCTGTCAATCACTGTGAGTGGCCAGGGTAAGCAGGGACTTTCACTGTCTCTGAAGAAGTACTGGCAGAATTTTCTTTGTTTTTTACTTAGAAATCTGGCTCCACAATCACATAAACTTTTATATGACAGAGCTCAGCTTCTCTCTATCACATTCTGCTCTTAGCTAGGGTAGTAAAAACCACCTGACGGGTTCTCTTTCAGTTAAAGGACTGCTGTTGGCAATTACAGTTTGTATGTGTATAATTAATAATATTTTATATTAGCTCTCCTGGAGGGAGAAGAAAACGATTTGTAGAGCCACCTAAAGGCCTACACAGCACTGGATTTTGGTCAGTTCTTCAGTGGATTCGGTATTTTGAATATGCGACCGTACCCAGCGCTGTGTAGCCCTCAATAGAAAATCTGTGCTGTAGCCTATACAGCAAGGATTTTTACTGAGGGTTTCTGATACCTAAAACCGTCCAGTGGCATATAGAGCATGTTGTGTATTCTACTGGACCTACGCCAGATTTCCGTAGCCCCAGTGTACTGGGCTGCTGGGAATCTGGAAACCGACTGTGGCTTTTTGCAAAAAAGACGTTGGTGTGGCGCAGTCCAGCTATGCCGTCGGATTTTGGACGCCATTTTCACATTGCTGTGTAGACAGTGTCTGACCTACAGTCATGGCCAAAAGTTTTGAGAATGACACAAATATTATATTTTCACATGATCTGTTGCCCTCTGGTTTTTATGTGTGTTTGTCAGATGTTTTTATCACATACAGAAATACAAGTGCAATCATATTGTGATTAACAAAAGCTTTTATTGACAGTTAGAATGAGTTAATGCAGCAAGTCAATATTTGCAGTGTTAACCTCTTCTTCAGGACCTCTGCAATTCTCCCTGGCATGCCCTCAATCAACTTCTGGACCAAATCCTGAATGATAGCAGTCCATTCTTGCACAATCAATGCTTGCATTTTGTCACAATTTGTTGGTTTTTGTTTGTCCACCCGTCTCTTGATGAATGACCACAAGTTCTCAATGGGATTAAGATCTGGGGAGTTTCCAGGCCATGGAGCCAAAATCTCTGTTTTGTTCCCTGAGCCATTTAGTTATCACCGTTACTTTATGGCAAGGTGCTCCATCATGCTGGAAAAGGCATTGTTGATCACCAAACTGCTCTTGGACGGTTGGGAGAAGTTGCTCTTGGAGGACATTCTGGTACCTTTCTTTATTCATGGATGTGTTTTTAGGCAAGACTGTTAGAGAGCCGATTCCCATGGCTGAGAAGCAACCCCACACATGAATGGTTTCTGGATGCTTTACAGTTGGCATGAGACAAGATGGTGGTATTGTTCACCTTGTCTTCTGCGAACAAGCTGTTTTCCAGATGTTCCAAACATTCGGAAAGGGGATTCATCAGAGGAAATTGACTTTACCCAGTCCTCAGCAGTCCACTCCCTGTACCTTTGGCAGAATATCAGTCTGTCCCTGATGTTTTTTCTGGAGAGAAGTGGCTTCTTTGCTGCCCTCCTTGACACCAGGCCTTGCTCCATGAGTCTCCGCCTCACAGTGCGTGCAGATGCACTCACACCTGCCTGCTGCCATTCCTGAGCAAGCTCTGCACTGCTGGTAGCCCGATTCCGAAGCTGAAACACTTTTAAGAGACGGTCCTGGCGCTTGCTGGTCTTTCTTGGGCGCCCTGGAGCCTTTTTGGCAACAATGGAACCTCTCTCCTTGAATTCCTTGATGATGCCATAGATTGTTGACTGAGGTGCAATCTTTCTAGCTGTGATACTCTTCCTGTTGCCAGTTTTGTGCATTGCAATGATGACTGTACGTGTTTCTTTAGAGATAACCATGGTTAACAGAGAGGAAACAATGATGCCAAGCACCAGCCTCCTTTTAAAGTGTCCAGTGTGTGTGATTCTTACTTAATCATGACAGATTGATCTCCAGCCCTGTCCTCATCAACACCCACACCTGTGTTAATGGAGCAAATCACTGAAACGATGTTTAGCTGGTCCTTTTAAGGCAGGCCTGCAATGAAGTTGAATGTATTTTGGGGGAAAAAGTTCATTTTCTAGACAACTATTGACTTTGCAATTAACTTGCTGTTAAAGCTGATCACTACTTTTATAACATTCTGGAGTATATGCAAATTGCCATTATAAAACCTGATGCAGTAGACTTGTAAAAATTAACATTTGTATAATTCTCAAAACTTTTGGCCAAGGCTGTACTGTATACCCTTGAAACATGATTAGGGACATCAGCCAAACTGGGAGATTTATTTCTTTAAAGTAAGGAAAAACAAAAACACTGTCCAGCCAGACCAGCTTTATTCTTAGTACGGTCTCAATACCAAAGTGTGGAGGGACACAACTTTCTGATTAAAGAGATAATAACAACCAGTTGTCAATTTATTTCCACATTTCCAGGAGAAATAATGGAGGAACTGCACATGGTTGTTGTGGAGTAGATACAAAAAACTACAAAGCCACACTTACAGCTCAGTGGCTGGTGGATACACTGAATCCCAGCAGCAGGCATCTCTGGCCCTTGTGCTGTATGGGAAAAGATAACAGGCGCCGTTAATTAATGAGCAAATGCTCTAGGTACTAGTTCACACCAGCATGCAAAAAGCCACAGTATAACACAGGGGGGAGACTGCAAAAATGCAACAATACCGATGAAAATTGCATATAGATAAAGCGATACAAAGGGTAACGCCATTTATACAGTTACACCATGCTGGGTTTCAGCTTATATCACCCACATAAAAATGGGCAAGCTGCCCAGCACTTAGAAGTTGCACTGCACAAAATACTTGTATCCTAAGCTCCCCAGTATTTTAGGGCAAAAAGATATCAGAAGGCATTATGGGAAAGGGGCTGAGAAGCCCACAGCGCCCTCTGTTGGTTGTAACAAATCCTCAATTTGCTTTTGACCCACCGAGTCTTGAGAAAGCAAAAAGGATTTTTTAGCCAAGCCAGTACCTCTCATCTACAGACAACGCTGTTTCGGGATTTTTGTCCCTCTTCAGTGCAGAGCAGAGAAGATACTGGCTGGCTGTGTGGGAGGCATCGGGTAGCTCAGGAAGGGAAGATCTGCTCTGCACTTGAAGGAGGGACAAATAATGTGCCCGACAGCGTTGTCTTGTAGATGAGAGGATGGCTGTGGCCTAAAATACTTGTTGCTTTTCAAACTCGTGACGGTCAAAAGCAAATTGAGGATATTTTGACAACTCACAGAGAGCGCTGTTGGGTTTTCAGCCTCTTATCCATAAAATGCTGTGTGTAGTGGGAGATGGTGCTAAGTGGAGGGCAAATTATAAAGGAAACAAAAACTCTACAATGCCGTTCGGTCGGTGATACTCTTACAGGAGAGATCTTCCCTTTGGGCAAAAAGATAACAGGTGGAAAAATATCAAATATGAGGTATTTAGTTGATAACGTAGTACAGTACGCAGCTTCGCAAGCCAACGGCATTGGCTTCCTTAATTTTCTTGCGAAGTACCTACACTGAAATCAAAAAAAAAAAGCACAGAGAAAAATGGGACATAAATTACCAAAAAACTACAAAGCCACACTTGCAGCTCAATGGCTGGAGTAGATACAACTAAGAACTGACAGATTCTTTTCAATAAGTTGAATGTGGATACATTGTAGAGTAATGTGTCTTTGCCAAATAATGAAAAACATTGCACAAGTACAGACCAAGAACAATATCATTATTATTATTATTTTTTATTTTTTTTTAAACCTCCCAAGAATGGCCATATTGGAGACGGGGGCTTGCTTACAGGACGTGAAAGCCTTATCTCTATGGTGGCTGATGTAAGTGGAAGTCCAATTGAAGCAAAAATAAATTTTGTCTCTAGAAGGTGCAGTACAGCGCCCTCCACGGAGATTAGGGACAAACAAGAAAGCGGCATTCAAGCCTTACCTGTGGGTTATAGTGCATGATATATAATATATATATATATATATATATAATATATATATATATATATATATATAATATATATATATATAGATATATATAAAAAAAATTTTTTTAAGGAAAAAAATGCAGCACTCAAGAGTTACACAAAAAGCTGGGTGCCAGCGGAAAAGTCCCCAGACCAAGACCACTTGAACAGTATAGAAGAATTCCACAGCTCTCCAGAATTTTTTTTAAAAAGTTAAAAATATTTATTACCCATGTATCTTGCAGCGTTTAGCTCCACCATGGACCTGAGAAAGGCTCCATGGTGGAGCTGAAACGTTGCAAAGATACATAGGGGGAATAAATGTTTTCAAACTTTTTTGAAAATTCTGGAGTGCTGTGGAATTTCTTCTATACTAATATATACATATAGATAGATAGAAAAAATCCACAGCACTCCAAAAAAGAAATCAAGTGAATAGTTGGTTCATTCCCAGGGCTGTGGAGTCGGAGTCGGTGCCCATTTTGCAGGAGTTGGAGTCGGTAAAAAATGGACTGACTCCGACTCCTAAAATATATAGTAAATTGTCCCAGTTACTTTAATGCAGTGCAAAGAGCAAGAGGAATTAAGTCTGGCCAGTGCTGCTGCTCCCAGATCTTCAGCCTCATCACATGAGGAGTGTAATTGATGACATGGAGCAGGCAAAGCGCTGCCCCAGGGGAAAAGATTCCGCTCCCAGGGCAAACATATTGACCAAATTTCAGCAAAATTTTTCACTTCATTTACATTTATTAAGTTTTGTGTTCTAAAGTCAATCCAATGAAATATTTTAACGTCAAGGCAAAAGGTAACAATGTTTTGAACTTTGATCAGCTCAATCTCACATCATAAGCTGTGACTGTAGACTGGCATTATGTTATGACAATCATTTGGCTACTGCATACAACTTTTACCTCAACTATTTAAGCACCCTACTAGTTCTGCAGTTCTTGTCATGTAATGCATTGTTACTGTTTTGCTCCTGGTGGCACAATCTTTTTCTTTTATTACTACAAATTACAACCTGTTCACCTTCCCAATAGCTCGGGTGTTATTAGCTGATTCCAAGTGAAAGGTCAACTGTCGAGCAGCCATGAGAAGTTCCAGAAAAGAAAACGCATCATCGCTCATCGATAGCGTCTTGGTACGAGAAAATGGCCGAATGCATCATTGAGTCCACGACAGCTGGAAATTGAATGAGGTGAACTCCAGCAAAACAAGTGGTCATCACAAGGTTTCATTAACCAATAGACACAGCAGTGAGGCAAGCATTGGCACATGCTTACAAGTCGGAATTGGCCCGAAAAAGGAGAAGCGGACTTAGTTGTCGAAGAACAAAAAGTACGAAAAATGTAAGTTTGGAACAGGGTTTGGAGCGATAAAATGAAAGTCAATAGACCGACTTGATTGGAGCAAATGGATGTGGAAGAATCAAGGGAAAAGGGGCTTATGGATCGAAAAACTGGAAGAACTGTCAGGTTCGGTGGAAGAAGCCTGAGGATATGGGGACGTTTCACAGCCAAAGAAGTTGGATACTTGACCAGGATGGATGGTGACCTCAATGCTGAGCTCTATGTGAGTGTCCTACAAGATGAATTACTTTATCCACTTGAGTACTATGGGGATGAAGAGGACGACATAGTGTCCAGCAGGATAACCACCTGGAGCAGACGTCAAGGCTGGAGAAGGAAGGGGTCAATGACAATGAGGTAAAGCTGCTGTATTGGCCTCACAGTCCCCAGACCTCACCCCAATCCAACACTTGTGGGGAGAGGTGAAGAAAAAGCTGTATTTGTATCCAAGTCCAGTCTGCACCAACATTGGGAACGTGGAGAAGAGACCGGGGAGCAGAGTT
The DNA here is from genome assembly GCA_025379985.1 of Phyllomedusa bahiana. Taxonomy (NCBI): domain Eukaryota; kingdom Metazoa; phylum Chordata; class Amphibia; order Anura; family Hylidae; genus Phyllomedusa; species Phyllomedusa bahiana. The sequence continues at coordinate 103,822 of JAODAL010002251.1, read as the reverse complement.
TGGTCAAGACCTGCTTGAATCTGGTCCAGAGCCCAGAAGGATTCAGGCAGTGCTGAAGGCCAAATTTAGATTTTTTTAGGAGCAAAGCAGTAACAATGCAGTTACATGACAAGAATCTGCAGAACTAAGCAGATGCTAAATACTAAATAATGTATGTAGAAGATAGGTAAGATGATTGTCTATAAAATGATGGGAGTCTCGTGTTCAAAGCTGTAGTGGATGGAGAGATATGGAGCCTGAAAGTCAAAAGTTAAAAATATTGTTACCATTTGACTTGTCAGTGTCTGTTCTACCTAAATAGCTTGATTATTGTATCATAAGGTGATAAACAGCCTGATGTTACCATTTTACTACAGTAAAGTTATCACTTAAACATGCGCCATGTATGAGGGAGTCAGGAGTCGGAGTCGGTGCCAGGAAAGTTGAGGAGTCGGAGTTGGAGTCGCAGATTTGGCTTACCGACTCCACAGCCCTGCAGTCCACCATGCTCATTGAGCGACGTTTCAGCTCCCTCATGGAGCCTTTGCTGCTATTTTTTTTAATTATATATATATATATATATTATATATATATATATATATATATATATATATTATATATATATATATATATTATATATATATATATATATATAGTTTATTATTTTTTTTTTTAAACACGTGTTCTCCCCTTTCTCCTCACCTCGATTTCATGGCTGTTTCAGCGGAGTACCTCCCTGTTTTCCTAGCTTTGGCCAAGCCGGATGTCGCTACTACACCCGCTGATTGGCTGCAGCGGTCACATGCCATGCCACTACATCATCTTTTGGAAGGGAACAGCTCCTAGGGGTGATGAAAGCAGAAGCCAATCACTGGCTGCAGCAATGACACTTGGTTTGGCTGGAGCTAGGAAGTAAACAGAAAATCGTGGAGAGACTCTGAGCCTGCGATGAAACATAAGGTTTTTTTCGGGTGGGTGTGGGGGATAGCAGTGCCTTTATTTTTATGTACTGAACAATTCCTTTAACCCGACCACCTTCTAATTGCTGTGAGTTTGTACTATAGGGCTTTATTGGGATTGCTGTAATTGCCTATGTGAATACTTGAACACTTCCAACATAACTTGTTCATGTGGATGATAATAAGAACACTACCAAATTTTTTTTTTTTATGTTTATATTAAAGATTTCATTCTCGGATACATGTAGGAAGCGTCTGCAGTACAACGCACATGGCTTGTATAACTGAACTCTCACCTCCATGTGGCTGCTGTTCATTTGTTATCCGGCCAGTTTCCGTCTGCTGAATCTCACCTACCTACCGTCCGAAATGTTATAATGCATGTAGATCAGCATTTCCTTCCACTGTTACACAGTGCCATTGGTCGTCTACCAGGTCACAGATGGCGCGGTTCTGATGGGCAGCCACTCGAGCAGAGGAAACCTATTTGCCCACCATGAAGTGTCTGTATCAGGCGGCACATCTTTATTTCTGCGTGCTTTCAGGATGCATATTGCCCAGCTATGCAAATTAGCCTCAACTCATCTTCTCTTCTGGGCTTCATGTAGTCTCTACTCATGCATATGCAATTGAATTGCAAACCTTGAAAAAGTCTCTTCACAGTGGTAACACTGACAGTTGTCTAACGCAATTTGTAATCTGATTGATTGGCTGCAGTTATTTTCGAGTCAACAATATGCAGTACAGAAGAGCAGAGTTAATGATTTGCCCAAGTGCAGTCAGTGTGTGGCCACGTGGCTCGTCATTTCACAGTGGGTACATCTCTGTGCTTTTCATTCACTTCAGAGTAATGGTGAAGCTTAGGACATGCTAAAATGCTGGATTGTACCTGCGCGGGTGACATTATGCTCCCTATTTTTGCCTGTGCTACTACTAGAAATTGGAATTCTTTTTATGCAGCATTTCTACCCCACTGTACAAATGACTGTTATAAAGCCACGATTGCCACGTGTATGTCTATTTTAAAGAGAACCTGACAGGTCTGTATTTGGAAATACTTGTGTCCCCTGTGAAATAAAAATTCAGGAGCATTTTCTGTTATAACTCTGTGTTGATTTTAAACCACATATGCCCAATAAAGTATATGAATGGGTAAGGGCCACCCCATATGATAGCAATGCGCCTGGTTGTACAAAATATAATTCTCAAAAACCACAAAACCAGTACAAATCCTAGGACTGAATAAAACATAACTTTTTAATAATACACAGTTAAAATATCCTAGCAAAAACTAGACCTAAAGATACCCTAAGCTTAACCCCTATGCTATACACTACCTACACAAATATGGGGAAAACCGCCCTGACAAGGGCGCCTCCACCTGGAACCTATCACTATAACTCTGTGTTGTTCTGTTAATCCTTCTAGAACTGTATCACTGAATCTGTCAGATGGGGGTTACCATTCCAGTTTTCAGAGGGGCGTGGCCTGCACACACTGTCAGAACGGATTGGACAATTTCAACTGCAGGGACATCCCCCAATTGGTAACACCCAGTCGACAGATTCAGTAATACAGTTCTAGAAGGATTAACAGAGGAACAGCACAACACACAGTTATTAGAGAAGATGCCCCAGAATTGTTATTTTTCAGAGAATACAAGTCTTTACTAAAAGGTGCATGTCAGGAATGGTCACAGGTCCTTTTTTAAGTGGAGTAGTCACCTAAATATGCTGCTCTGTGAAATGTTACTGGGACAGATTCATTCTTCTATTGTCCAAAACAACACGAAAAAAAATTTAATGTCGTTTGGCTGCTGCTATTTGTAGGGATTGAAGAATACAGCAGACTCCTAGTTATGTGTCTACAGTATTTATAAGGAGAGCACTTCCCTTGTCCTGGCTGTGGGGATTTGACCGGCAGCAGTGTATCAATGTAATTGCAGCAACCAGTCAATCATAGCTGAAAGGATTTGGGAAAGGTGACTAGATCACTTCCCTCATGAATTTAGGGGACTCATAAGAGTTTGCTGTATTCTGTCTTTGCTGCTTTTAACGTAATGGCACAGTTTTATTTATGTTCTACTTTTGGCTAATAGCTGAATGTACCTGGCACAGTGATATGCTGCTCTTAAACATATACCGGTCATCCATAACAATAAAACCACTGACGAGATGTGAGTAGCATTGATTATCTTGTAACAATGGCAGCTGTCAAGGGATGGAAGGTATTAGGTAGCAAGTGAACAGTGGAAGCAGAAAAAATAGTCAAGTGTAAGAATGTGAGGGACTTTGACAAGACCTACATGATTGGATTAGAGCAGTATGAAAACTGTCTAGGTCTAAAACCCACTTTGTTGTCCATAGCAACCAATCAGAGCGCTCCTCTCATTTCATATAGTGCTCTGAGAAAATGAAAGGGGCGCTCTGGTTGCTATGGACAACAAAGACCGTTTTAGCCCTAAACAGTTTTCATACATGTGGCCATAAGTGTTGGGGGTGTTTAGGAATGTGGTAAAAGTAGTCTAAGGGAGGAAAACCAGTTTATAGGTGCCCAAAGCTCATGAACTCATGTGAGGAGCAGAGGCTAGAACATCAGGTTTAATCCCATAGAAGAGCATATTGCCGAAACATTAATGCTGGCTGTGATAGGAAGGAATTAAAACTCAGCACATCACGGATTGAGTACGAGGCTGTGTAGTTGCACTCCAGAGTGCCCAAGCTGACCCCTGTCCGGCACTGAACATATCTACAATCATCATGTGAGCAACACAATTGGACTATGAAGTCCTGGAAGAAGGTAGTCTGGTCCAATAAAACACATTTTCTTTTAGATCATGTGGACTGTTGGATGAGTTTTCTTTTTTTTTTTTTTTTACTGAAACAATGGGATAAATTTTGGTGGGAGGGCTGGGGAGGCAGTGGTATGTTTTGTTAGGACCAACTGGCCTTCTTCACAATGATTTTTCTATGGGGAGAAATCTCTTCTTGAAGAGAGGAACCAATAAATTGGTCGGTGTGAGGGATTACTTGCCATTCAGACCTCACTGACTGTTTTGCATAAAGCAAAGGCTTATGGGAAAAGAGCTGGATTTTTCTAATAGCCGTGGCCTGTTCTAGCAGGATAATGCACCATTCCACACTGCAGATTTTTCAAGAATGGTTTGAGAAAAAGATTAAAGATTTCCAGGTGGCTCCAAATTTCCAAGATATTGGTCTGATCAATCATCATGGAATGTATAGACAAAAAAACAGTCTGATCTATGGAGACTTCATCTTGTACATTACAGAATTTAAAGGAAACTTTAAATTTATGGTGGTTTAGTCTACCCTCTCTGAGAGCAGGATATGATAGCGAGAGAGAAGCGGAGCTCTGTGATTTATAGGTGTATATGATTTGGAGCAGGATTGTTATAACGTAGAGAAAATATTAATGGTAAAATCCGGTTTACCCCGCCCACTTACAGTGATTGACAGCTCTGTACACACATTGATACAGGGAAAGCTGTCAATCACTGTATGTGGGCGGGGTAAGCTGTTGGCTTTTAGGGTATGTACAGTACGCGCCGCAGTACATCGTGTGTTTCGGGAGCTCGCACTAATGCACGCGTCCTCGTGCGGCAGCCCCATTGACATTCATTACTTGCGGCACGTATTCGCCGCGAATAATTGACATGTCACTTATTTCCCCGTGCGTACAATACGATCGGGGAGAGGAGGCATAATCTATAGTTCTCTATGAGATCTATGGATTACCGTAATTTCGGCACGCATCTCACCCGTATTAGAGCGCAAAAACGTAGCGAATTGAACGCAGAAATTACGCCTTGTGAACATATGCTTAAGTTGTCTGTTCAGGATTTACTTTGTTTCTCAGAAATCCTGCTCCAAATCCTACAACCCTATACATCACAGAGCTCCACTTCTCTTCCACATACTGCTCTCACATAGGGCAGCATAACCATCTGACAGATTGTCTTAGTGTTAGGTACCACAGGACACCTTCAGCAGGTTTGTGGTGTCCATGCTTTTATAGGTTAGTGCTGTTCTTTCAGCCTGAACGGGAAAAGGGATCTACACAATATTAGGTGGTGGTAATGTTCTGGTTGAGCGGCCTGTGGGAGTTGAAACCCTCTTGCAGTCAGCAGAAACGATGTCCTATTTATGACACCTATATTTTGCATATTGCATTGTTCTAACTGACAATTCGATAGTCCCTCTGTAAGGCTGGATTAAAGTAGCAATGGAACAGTCATCAGCTCCTATGAAATATTTACCTTTTCCTCTTCATTAACGAGGTGTGGCTGTGCTGTTGTGTGTGTGTGTGTGGGGTTCTCTCCGTTCACTTCAATGGGAGTTCCAAGTACAGCCAAGCACACCTGCTCGGCTCTATGCGGAACCTCCATAGAAAAGAATGGAGAGAACCCCATATGTGCGACCTGCTCTCTATTCTGAACTGAGACTTTTGGGGGCCCATTCTCAGGATATGCGCAGATCCCATCTATCAATTTATCTGAGAGTAGAACACAATAATTTGCACCTACTTTCTATACTGGATCTTCTCTGGAAAGTTTTAAGCTGTCTGCTTTGTGCTCTTTATAGATCCCTCAAGGTAAGGTGACACGTTGAATTTTAACAAGGAATTTAATGCAGATTCCTTGTTGAATTCCTACTTAAAATCCTTGTGTATTCTGATAGCCAACCACTTGTGAACTGCAGCCTGGATTTTCCACACAATAGATTTCAAATCTGTGGTATAGAAAAATAAATGAATTAACATGTTCGTTCTTTTGCGTGGATCTTATTTAGATGCCACTGTGTGAGGTGTGACGCGTGTCCCAATCGGAGACGAATTCCACCACTGTTAAGTAAAAATCCTCAGCAGAAATTCAAGATATTGCCTTGGCTTTCTGCCAAGGATTACAGATTTTTCCAACAGGAGAAGTCTGACGTATAAACCCAGTCTAAGGGCTAGTTCACACGGCTTATTGCCGATGTAATTGTGGGGACGGATTTCGGCCCGAAATTACGCCGCCTCTGTGCAGCGGGGGCGGGGCGGGAGGGCCGGCAGCTCGCCGGCCCCATAGACATTCATTATTCAAGGCGCGTACACCGAAATAATTGCATGTCACTTTCTCCCCGCTCGGCGTATTCGCCGAGCGGGGAGAGGAGACGGAATCAATAGTTCACTATGAGAACTATGGATTACCGTAATGACTGAGACGGATTTCAGCCATACTGCAGCACAAATATGGCGCGCAGTATGGCTGAAATCGGTGCGCAAATCAGCCGTGTGAACGAGCCCTAATAGATCATTTCTTACTGCATCAATGTGCTTAAAGGGGTGTTCTCACACTGCTGTTTCACAGTTCCTGCCCTTTACAGTCAGCTTCAGGCTTCCACTTCCTGTTCAGGCTGTGGGTGGTTGTACAGCAATGATTGGCATAACACATCTGCTATTCCTAGCTGAGCCTGTTAGAGGGATAGAGGGACTTTTACGTTTTAAACTTACTACTGCATAATAAAAGGAACGTTTATATTATATTGTATCTACCTGTCATTAATAAGCATTGGAGTCTGTAGGGGAGTGCAGGATCCCCTTTGATAGGTGGTGTGTGGTGCTAATAATATTCATTGTGATAACTACCTGAACGAATTGGTGAACGGAGAGGTTTTAACAGCAGGGAACACGGCTGCAGGCGGCTCTAAAGGGTTAAAGTTTGTCAGTATTAAACATTAAACAAGCTCCTATGCTGCTGATGAGACACAGCAGGGAGTGACATCACAATCCTGACCAATCTAGAGCCAGTTAGAGCAGAGTGAGGTAGTCTGTAACCTAGGGTATACACAAACAGGAGATAACTTAAAGGGGTTTTGCCACGATCTAATGTTGATGTGGGATCCTCCAAAATGGGAATTTTAATCACTTTTCTAATTATATGTCATTAAAAAAAGTGAAGCCTGTGAGAGCTACAGCCTTCCTTACATGCCCTTAGTTTCCTGGCTACATTAGTTTACATTAGATATGACCAGGAGCTTTGAAGGGACTGGGGAGAAAAGATCCTGTGTCTTTTGTATAGCGAATCCACTGGTTGCAATGTAATTATCTGAGTAAACATGCAGAAGCTCAATGCTTACCCACCCCCGCCCCTGCAGAAGTTCCTGAACAAACGAAAGAACGCTGCCTGATCGTAGCTTGTCTTCTCTCCTGAGCAGATAAGAGGGAGGAAACAAAACCGGTATAGCTTGTGCACAATACAGTTATCCCCTGTGGATTAGACAAATAACATGTTTGCTCAACTACAGAGACTGAGCATCAGGAGCGTGCATGGGAGGTGGAGTGATGACATCACAGAGGAGGTACTTGTTTTTTTAAACACAGAAACACAACGCCCCTTTTTCAAGTCTCAAGAGGGGAGTATCAGCCTGTTAGATGAGGAACTCACTTCTTAGCAAAACCTCTTCAACCCTGAAGAGAAGCAAAATCAGAACAGCAATGTATTTGGTAATTTTGTTTATTTACCTTTTGCCTGCATGTTTGAAGCTAATCAGTGAGATGGAAATACCCCATTAAGCTTGTGCTCGCTGCTGCCCAGTGATTACTAGGTTGTGCTGTCCCAATGGAGCAATAAACATCAATGTTGGTGTTAAGTGAATAAGTTGCACATTTGGGAAGGCAAAATAGTTCCCAGGCTAATTTGCTGAAATGATGCCCTTCTGTACGGAAATAGACAGCACTTTACCCTGAGAGCTATGGAATTCCTACGCCATATCCTTTAATTATGAATGTGGCCTATAATTTGTGAGCCCCTCTCAAATGCAGTTTTCTTATTTGTTGCTGAGACAGCCTTGGTTCTATAAACCTCTTAAGCTTTGAAAAGCTCCGTCTCCTGAAGCTCTGGGAAGGATGCGCTGAGATCTCTATTGCTTATCTGTAGTGAATTAGCAGGGCTTACGCAGGGACTCATTGTATGGGTTACTTCTGCCAACTCCTTCATGTGGAGCGATTTTTATAGCATCATTTGTAATGGATTAAAATAGAAGTTTGAAATTATGAACTACAGAAATGATCTCTCAACTGTAATTAACAGCTTTGGCAAGTGATTGTTCTCAGTCCAGCCCTTTCCTATTCTCCAGCATGACATTGCCATATTGTTGTACAGCCAGATATTGTCTATAATCCAGGGTTAAGGGTTCTTACAGAACATGCTTCATTTGGGAGCATTTGTGCTATTATGATGGGGGTTTACCTTTTTGGGGGTGTTTTACGTGAAGTCTTTCTTGTATAGAGTAGTTTGCACTTGAGTCCGGAATATTTGTGGTGCAATTTCTTTATGATGAAAACTGATCAGCCCACATTTAGCCCAAAATGCTTGTAAAGAAAGCCGTTAAAGGGGTTTTGCCACAATCTCATTTCATACCTCCTGCATTCAGCTCTGTGTGCTCAGAAAGGGGCGTGTGTGATTTGTTTGAATTGTATATCATATGACCCATAAGAATGACATCACCAGGCCTTTCCTCTCTCTAGTCAAAGAAGGGTGTGTTTATGTAAAGCATTGTGAGTAGCAGAGAGGTAAAGTTTTTGCCTCCAGGCACAAGGGTCCTAGATTCAAATCCCTGCAGGAACCAAACCTGTGGTTTTTTTTCTCTTTATCAATGCACATACCTGATTGAGGTTTCTTTTTGATTTATTTGCACTATTTGACTAATTACTAAGGAGTACAGAGGACGGGAGTAGAGTGACAGAACCTGGGGTTTGAACACTCGGTAGCTGCCTGAGAGGAGAAGTGATGTCTGAGCATGTCTGACCAGGAGTGAGTAGCTCTCAGCCCTGGTCGGATCCCCTGGAGATGAGCTGTAAACAATGGATCACTAAGGGAGCAGCTAAAACAAAAACGGTGCAGAATTTGTAATAATAATGAAAGGTGAAAATGTTTGTTATTTCATTTGCAAGCTTCCCACATCAATTTTACTTTGTGGCAAAACCCCTTTAACTCTGATCCTTTAACTCTGACCTGGCACTGAACACTTCTGAACCAGGTCAGATTGTGAAATTGGACTTTGGTCTACGCCATGCTCTTGTCATCTAACGTACTGTATACTCGGGTTATACAGTGAAAGCTTTAACCCTTTTATGGCTTCCGCCTTGAAATGCCTGCACAGATTTTAGCTTTTTCAAATTACAGCTTACTTTAATACATCTTTTCATACTAATTGTTCTCCTTTGTCTAGCATCCGTCATATCTATTACACCAGAGAACAAAGGTCCCCATTTTATTTCTAGCATGTTTCCACACAACAGGGGGAATGTGTAGGTGCCGTGTTTAGCATTTTTCATGTAATTTCGGCTCTTTCACATCTGTAGGATGATACTGTGACAGCCTCATCTCTTAAAGGTACAGTAAATCTAGAAATAAATTGTTACTAACAGGGCTGTGGAGTCAGAGTCGTGGAGTCGGGGTCGGTGCCTATTTTGCAGGAGTCGGTCGTCATAAAATGGACCGACTCCCAAAATATATAATAAGTTGGTCCAGTTAGTTTGACGCAGTGCAAAGAACAAGAGGAATTGGGTCCGGCCGGTGCTACTGCTCCCATATCTTCAGCCTCATCACATGAGGAGTGTAATTGATGACATGGAACGGGCAAAGCGCTGCCCCAGGGGAGAAGATTCCGATCCCATTACAGACAAATTTCAGCAAAATTTTTCACCTGTTTTCAAAGATGTAGAAGAGTTTAACCATTCATCAAAACGGACTGTGGCTGAGACAATTCCTTTATACCCTGACATTGTTAGAGATGTTGCCCCTGTGGTCACCGCTTTGCCCCCAACCCAAGTTAGTGTAGAGAGGCTGTTCTCTAGCCTGAAAATAATGAGATCAGATGTGAGGTCATGTATGCAGGATCTGATGGAGGCAATACTATTTCTCTGAACAAATTCAGAGACTCCACAAATGTTCCTGCAGTGTTTTGCATATTTACAATTTTTTTGTGTCCTAAAGTCATGTCCAATAAATATATTTTACACTGACAAGCAAAATGGTAACAATGTTTTGAACTTGTGACTTTCAGGCTCCATATCTCACATCCACTACAGCTTTGTACATGAGGCTACTGTAATTTTATATACAGTCATCTTACCTATTTTATACATAAATGTGACTTGCAAGTATTTAGCATCTGCTTAGTTACAGTTTTGCTCCTAAAAATTAAATGTTAATTTTATTATTTTGTTAGTATTTGGTGAATCCCCCTTTGGTTTTCAATACTGCCTGAATCCTTCTGGACTCTGGATCAGATTCAAGCAGGTCTTGACTAAAATCTGATCACAGGTCTCTTCTACACATTCCCAATGTTGGTGCAGACTGGACTTGGATACAAATACAGCTTTTTCTTCACTTACCCACAAGTGTTCAAAAGATCAAAACATTGTTACCTTTTGCTTGTCAGTGTCTGTTCTACCTAAATAGCTTGATTATTGTATCATAAGGTGATAAACAGCTGATGTTACCATTTTACTACAGTAAAGTTATCACTTAAACATGCGCCATGTATGTGGGAGTCGGAGGTTTGGGAAATTGAGGAGTTGGAGTCGGGGCTTCGGCTTGCCGACTCCACAGCCCTGGTTACTAATAGATAAACTTGCTTAAAAGTGTTCATGACCTCTAAGGGGTTGTCCAGGTCATAGGAAAATTAAATAATATGCTAGTGTAGGCCTATAAAAAAAAAAATTTAAAAAAAAAAAAAAAAAAAAAGATTATACTCTCCTTCCGAGCTCCTCCGATTCAGCGCTGGTTCTCCCCGGTCTTCTTTTTTCTCTTTCTAATCGAATGTTGCCACTGATTGGCTGCAGCGGTCATGTGTCACTCATTTACATCACAGTTTGGGAGTGAACAACCCCAAACGATGATGAATGCAGAGGCATTTGACTGCTATAGCTAATCAGTGGTGACGTCCGGTTAGGAAGAGAACCAAGACTGGGGAGAACCAGTGCTGAATCGGAGAAGCTAAGAAGGAGAGTATAAGATTTTTTTATTTCATTTTCCTGACTTTGACAACCTTTTTAAGACTATACATTTTTGGTTCTGAATGTATTTTGTTTTACACATAAATATTACAGAACATTTCTGTTAAAATTTAATTTTTCAGTATGAAACTCATTTGTGAGGAAGATTGAACCAGTTAGTATTTTTTCAGCTAACCAGTCATTCTGGTTCATAAAATATACCATTAACAGCATAGTCTGACTAACATTTAATTATAGTGTACAGTGGAAACCGATATACTATCCATGACCACACTCTGCCCCTCCTCTACTTAGGTAATGAACCATAGGGAATAGTTTGATATAAAGTCATGGAACATTTGAGAAGTACATAGTAGTATCCTCTGCTCTGGAATACATGTGTTATTACATGAAGTTCATGCCGAATTGTTTCATGAGAACATAAAAAGAACATACTATATAATATAATCCAAATGTGAGATTTAAATTTTTTGTGGGCTCCAGAAATAATTAAGCATTTTGTGTCTTAATGTGGGGGTCTATAATTTTTTTTCATTATATCTTCTCTTGAGCTCAAGAGAACAAGTTGACCTGCAGGTCTGGCCTCTTGACATAGCTTTACCACAAGTACCATATGCACTGAATATTGCAAGCTCCCCCACCACCTTGAGCAGCCTCTGCAGCATCCACACTCCTATATGCAAGGGGGGCGATTCAGGGAATTCATAGCATGACAGCTATGGCAAAACTGATGTCCCGATCTACGGCCACTCTCTCTCACTGTTTGGTGCCACTAACCATAAGCGGAGATCTAACATAAAATGATGACCAATAGGGCGGACAGAGTCCAGTAAGTAGACGTAGGTGGGACAGCACTGGACCACATGTACATGAGGGAAATGCATACACCAGGAGGGGACAGACACAGACAGAAAGAGGGACATCGCAAGCGTAAACGAATGTGTCATCAAATAATGACCTATGGTTTAACTCAGATTTTTATGTTAAACACATTTTTTAAGAAGTTTTGCTTAGGTTTTCTTTCATTTTCCATATCCCTTTCAATATTTTTTAATAATTCTTAAGTACTGCAGTTTTCACTTTGGCCACTAAGCTAAAATAGCTGACACGTCCTGTTCTGTAGACAAAGATTTTCAGTAGTATGCCCATGATCAGCACAGGCAGGGATAGACTGAAAGTGACACCAATGTGTATAGATAATACAGGATCAACCAATTCACAATAGGGAGATGTCACAGCTCCCCTTTCTCCCTCCCTGCACACTGACTTATTCCCAGGTCACAGAGCAAGTCTAGAAAACTCTCCTATACAAGTCAATGGGACTGATCCAGTACACAGGCTCCTATGTGCATGAAGCTGCTGTAAAGCATCTGTCTAAATGCTGTTAAAGCAGTGAAGGCAAGAATACTGTCCCGACATTCATACAGACAACTGAATTGAGAAATCTACAATCAGAAAATAAAAATGGCTAAGAAGAAAAGGATATGGAGGCTTGTTTTAATAAATAAAAAAAAATTGGCAACAAATTCCCTTTAAAAGCCAGAAACACCCTTTTAAATGAAGTGGTTCACAAAATTTTCTTGTCCAAGGACCGACATACCTAGAGCTGGCCCTGGTAATCTGTTATGGTGAATTTCTTAAATGCTTTTCTGTAAAGAGAAATTGGTGAGAAGCAGATCATTTCCTTAAGATTAACATTAAAGCTTATGAAAGAGGTATTACAATTAGAAAAACATTATATGAGGGGTATAGTTTTTGAGGTAGGAATCCTTTCTTCATTGACTATATCCAGGGCCGTTCCGAGGCTAAATTGCACTCAGGGCGAGGTGTTAAGAATTTTCGTCCCTCCCCTACTCCATTCCTCCCCCCATCAGTAACATTAATGCGCCACGATGCGACACATTGCATCCACCATCAACCAAAGCCAAAATATACAGAAAGCTTTACCTCAATTGTGTACATATAAAAACTACTAGAATAATAGACATTACAGTTACATACAGCGGCTGTGGGAGTCGAGTCGGTATGCCTATTTTGCAGAAGTGTGTCGTATGTAAAAGGGGTCCTGACTCCCAAAATATATAATAAGTTGGTTCAGGTAGTTCGTTGCGTGCAAAGAGCAAGAAGAATTGGGTCCAGCCGGTGCTACTTGCTCCCTATCTTCAGTCTTGGCACTTGAGGAGTGTAATTGATGACATGGAGCAGCAAAGCGCTGCCCCAGGGGAAAGGGCTTCTGCTCCAGGGCAAAACAGATTTCAGCAACATTTTTAACCTGCTTTCCAAAGAAGTAGAAGATCAACCATTCATCAAAACTGACTGTGGCTGAGGCAATTCCTTTTTACCCTGAACATTGTTGAGATGTTGCCTCCCCCTGTTGTCACGCTTTGCCCCCCAACCCAAGTTAGTGTAGAGAGGCCGTTCTCTAGCCTGGGAAATAATTGAGATCAGATGTGAGGTCATGTATGCAGGATTGATTGGAAGCATACTAGTTCTCCAGAAACAAAGACTACCCAAATGTTCTGCAGTGTTTTGCATATTTACAATTTTTTTGTTTTCTAAAGTCATATCCAAAATATCATTTTAAATCTGTACAAGCCAAATGGTAACAATGTTATGAACTTGATGACTTTCAGGGCTCCCATATCTCTCACATACACTACAAGCTTTGTACATGGAGGCTATGTAATTAGTATTATACAGTTCATCTTACTTTTCTTATACATAATTTGACTTGCAATGTATTTAGCATTTGCTGTAGTTCTGCAGATTTCTTTCTGTACTGCATTGTTACGGTTTTGCTCCTAAAAACATCATAGTGGTTAATTTTTATTATTTTGTAGTATTTGGGAAAATCCACCTTTTGGTTTTCAATACTGCTGAATCCTTCTGAGGCTCTGAATCAGATTCAAGCAGGGGTCTTGACATTAAAATATGATCACAGATCTCTCTTCTAATATTCCCAAGTTGGTGAGACTGGACGTGGATACAAATGCAGCCTTTTTCTTCAAACTCTACCCACAATGTGTTCAAAAGATCAAACATGTTCCCTTTTGCTTGTCAGTGTTGTTTACCTAAATAGCTTGATTATTGTATCATAAGGTGATAAAACAGCTGGATGTTACCATTTAATACCAGTAAAGTTATAACTTAATATGCGCCATGTATGAGGGAGTCAGGTGTCGGAAGGTTTGGGTTATTGAGGAGTCGGGGCTTTGGCTTGCCGACTCAACAGCCCGGTTACCAAATAACACAGCTACACAAAACCAGAATCCCAGGCTAATAGTACATATCCTACTATGACAATATCACCAGAACATAGTGAGCCGAAATACTGCACCATATAGAGGACTGATAATACAAACTGACATTACTGAATACTCAAACCATTATATACCAACCATGTGTACCTGCTACAGTGACAGATACAGTTCTTTCAACAGGTTCTGCCAGACGTACAACTGAATACGTTAAAAGTTACATCCAGGATTACAGGAGGATGTCTCTGTAGAGTTGTTCTGTCGGTCTGTCTATTATTCTCCATCTGTCCTAGACCGTCTTGACAACTTTCCAGCCACACATCTTCCAACTGTTAAAATTAACAAAACAAATCATATTCAGATCATCAATTAATCTTCACTTCTCTACCAATTCCTATCTGTACAAACTCCCCATCTATAGCACATCATATGGTAGCCATGTAGTAGCCCCCTGTAGCCAGACAGTAGCCCCCTTATAGCCAGGTAGTGCCCCGATAGCCAGGTGATGCCCATTATGGCCAGGTAGTGCCCCCTAATAGCCAGGTAGTACCCATATAGCCAGGTAATATGCCCCCTGCAGTTAATGATAATAAAATAAATAAAAAGTACTCTCCTCACCACAATCCCGCGTTTAGGTCCGAGAGCTGCTGAGCAGTGTAAGCGACGTGACGGGATCACGGCGCTTACACCGTCACGCAGCTCCCAGGGCGATGGTAAGGTAGGAGGCTGCGGCCGAATAGGATCCCAGCTGTCGCCAGGTGGGCACGGTTTGATGAAAGCTGTGCGTCCCGCGGCCGACGATGATACATACAGGGGAGGGGTGGCGAGGGAGGGTAACGAATCCGTCCTGACTCCTCCTGTACCAGCAGCTGCACAGCTAGTCGAATTCAAATGAAACCAAGGGAAAACAGGGGCTGGGTAAGGATGAAAAATGTAGTGAGATAACCCCTTTAATCCTTCCAGACTAAAGTCCCCCTAGATGCAGTAGGGAGGGAAAGGTAAAATCTTCTTATATTGTTCAATAAGCCATGCACCGTCAAATTCTGCCATACACTTCTATAGATAGGAGTAGCTTCACAATGTGACTAGGATAGGTAGATCGAGTATGGTGTCTATGTGTTCTTATATAATTACGAGGATAACAACACTACTAGGCTGTAGAACAGCTTGATGTGACACCCTCTTGTCGTAGGTAGAATATGCCCTTTTT
This sequence comes from Phyllomedusa bahiana, assembly GCA_025379985.1. Taxonomy (NCBI): domain Eukaryota; kingdom Metazoa; phylum Chordata; class Amphibia; order Anura; family Hylidae; genus Phyllomedusa; species Phyllomedusa bahiana. The sequence goes on along the minus strand of JAODAL010002251.1, from coordinate 88,394 downwards.
TGTTTCTAATTTGGTTTTCCTTTTTAAATCCCTGTACACCCACCGAAATTATGTAGTTAAGTTGGCCCCTTTTAAAATTTTTCCACCCCAAGACTGGGGGAAAGTGAAATAAATTATTAGGCTCCCAACTCATGTCAAATCAAGTGCTGCTCTCACGGGAGAATGGTGGGAGGTTTTTATTTTAAAAAGGGGGTGAAATTGCTTTTCCTTTCCCGAAAAGTAGAAATTTCCCGGTTTTTATAAGCTTTAAATTGAAGGACTGGGTGGAAAAAGGGCCCCAGTTTTTTGCCTGGGAAATCCGACCATTTTGTTTTTCGGTTTTTTTGGTCTGTCAGCGGGAAAACCCCTTTGGGGGGGTTTGGGCATCGTCCATTTTTGCACATTTGGGATCCACGCCTTTTCTTTTTCCCTTTTTTAAGAGAGCTTTTAGCAGAAAAATTTTTTCTTCTTTCTACTTTTGTAATTGGGTAGAGCCCATTTTTTTTGTCCCCCCCAAGAAAATAAAGGGTAAGGGTGGTTCACATCGCAACAGGGGGTTCAGCATTGGGGCCGTGCCCCCAGATTCCATAAAAATGACAAGAAAAATAGCGGGACATTAAAAATGAACCCCCGATTAAACCCTTTTTTGTGGGAGTCCCATTTTATTTAAAAAAAAAAAAAAACCCCAAAAAAAGCCAAACAATTTTTTCCATTTAATATCGGCCACTGTCGATAGCTGCCCCCCCCCCCCTTGGTTCAACTTTAATTTTGGGCTTTGGGAAGGGTTTGGTTTTTGTGCAAGGGAAAGGGTTTTTTTGGGCAAAAAGTCCCAAGGCCTCCCCCCAAAAAAACCTGGGGGGTTGGGAAAAAATACAACCTTTTCCCAATTCCAATTGGGGGGGATTTTTATAATTAAAATTTAAAATTTCCAAAAGGGTGGGGGGAAAAATTGGGGGGGGTAAAAATTGTTTTGTTTTTAAAAAAAGTGGGGGGGGAAGGGGGGGGTTCTGGGGTTTTGTAGACCCCCGGTTTTAAAAGGGGATGGGGGTGGAAAAAACCTCCTATGATCCCCCCGCATCAATTTAATTTCTAGGCTATGTTCACAAAAGGGGGTAATTTGGGGGGAGTATTTCGGGCCCCCAAATTTCGCCGTTTTGCTTGGGGAGAGGGGGGGCGGGGGCAGGGGCGGAAACCCCATAGACCTTTATTTTTTCCCAGGGCCTGGGGGGGGGGTTAATTTCGGACCTTGGGTTACTTATTTCCCCCCCCCCGCGCGGAAAGGGAAATTGGGCCCGGGGCCGGGAAGGAGACTTTAAACCATTTGTTTTTTATATGAAAATTTTGGATGGAAGTAAAGACTGGGGACGTATCTCGCCCCCTAAATTTGGCATACCCGGGGCGGGAAAAACGGGGGCGAGAAAACGTCCCAAATAAGCCGGTGGGAAAATCCCCAAGGCCCCACACCTGGGCCTGGTTTTTTAAAAAAAAATTAAAAAGTGACCTGGAAACCATTCAATACAGGTTTTTGTTTTTTTTTTTTTTTTTAACACCAAAAAAATCTCCAGTACAGCTTCTTGTGTGTGATGTTTTACCATAAAAATATTAGACTAGAGTTCTAGCTTAGCGAGTAAGTTGTTGATTTCAATTATTTGAAATGATTATCAATGTCATTCAAAGTTTCCAAAAGTATTGTGTACCTTATTAATATTCACCATGGTGTATACAGTGTATATATACCTAGTAAGAGGTTTTATCAAATGATGAAGTAGAATTTTATGGGTTAGGTTTTCTTCATAAAATTTTTTTTTTACCAATGTCTGACTTATACAATGGGTTGAAAAAGTTTTTATGCATCTTGAACTGTTCCTTTATTTTAAAATTTTACAGCCACAAACTTAAATGTATTTTATGTGATAGAGAAGCGCAAAGGAGCAAGTATTTGTGAAGTGTAAAGAACATGACACGTGCTTTTTAAGATTTTTGCAAATTTAAAAACTGAAAAGTGTGATGTTCATACGTATTCAGCCCCAATGAGCCAATACTTTGTAGGAGCACTTTTCTCTGCAATGACAGCTGCAGTCTGTTGGGGATGTCTCTACCAGCTTTGCACATCTAGAGGCTGGAGCTCTAGCCCAGTCCGATTAGTTGGGGAACGTCTGTGAGTAGCAATTTTCAAGTCCCGTCACAGACTCTCAATGGGACTTAGGTCGGGACTTTGGCTGAGCCATTGTAACATGAATATGCTTTGATTTAAACTATTCCATTGTAGCTTTGTTTAGGGTCATTGTCCTGCTGGAAGATGAACCTACGCCCCAGTCTCAAGTCTTTTGCAGCCGTTAACAGGTTTTCCTCCAGGATTGCTCTATTTTTAGCTCCATCCATCTTTCCATCAACCCTGAGCAGCTTCCCAGTCCCTGCTGAAACAAAGCTTCCCCACAGAATGATGCTGCCACCACCATGCTTCGTGGTGGGGATGGTGTGTTCAGGGTGATGTGCAATGTTGGCTTTCCTGCACACTTATGGCCACATATGGGAAAACTGTCTAGGTCTAGAACTCTTTGTTGCCCATAACAACCAATTAGAGCGCCCCTCTAATTTCATATAGTGTTTTGGAAAAATTAAACGGGTGGTCTGCTATGGGCAACAAACAGTTTTTATACATGTGGCCCTTAGTATTTGGCATTTAGGCCAAAAAGTAAAATTTTGATCTCATCTGACCAGAGTACCTTCTTCCTTATGTTTGCTGTGTTCTTCTTGTGCCACTCTTCTATAAAGGCCAGATTTGTGGAGTACACAATAAGTAGTTGTCCTGTGGTTTTGAACACGGATTCGTGTCTAAAACCCCATAGACATGATTGGGACTTGTTTTCTTAAAGTAAATACGCCAGACAAAACAACCTAAAATGCACATGAAATACTTGTTGAAAAATGCATTGCGCAATGCTATTTTTAACTAGTACAATCTGACGAGTACATTTTACTCGTCCTGTGGACGTACCCTAAACCTGCAATACACTTTGCCACAACTTTATCCCTAAGCGCTTTTATGTGTGTTCATAGGATTCCATGATGCGGTTTGTTCACTAATGTTCTCTGAGACCTTCACAAAAAACCTGTAGTTATGCTGAGAATAAATTACATACGGATGTACTCTGTCTACTAATTAGGCAATTGGTCACATAGGATTTTATTAAGGGGTATCCGAGTACAGAGGGCTGAATACATATGCATGTCACACTTTTCAGTTTTTCAATTTGCAAAAGGTTGGAAAAGATGTATCATTTTCTTCACACTTCACAAACACTACTGTGTGTTGCTCTATCACATAAAATATCAATAAAATAGGTTTGTTTGTGACTGTAATGTTCAAAAATGAGAAACGGTTCAATGGGTGTAAATACTTTTGCAGCCCACTGTATACCTATTTACCCCAAATAAGTATGTGTGGAGGCTAGTTGTTTTTTTGTGGTGGTTTGTAAATCTAAAACCATAAAGTCCACAGTAAACATTTAGATCCATTTGAAAAAGAAAATATCCGACTTAGATTTTTCCCATCACAAATCATGTGATTCATAGAAAATGTGATTTAAGACTTTCTCTTTAAATCACATGATTTTAATTTAGAAAAATGCCACAAAGCGTATCAAACGCACATTTACACATGCATTTTTTTCAGCAAACAGAAGAAATTGTGAAGGTCTGGTGGAACAATGCTTATTGTCCGGTGCTGTGTGCCAAAATAATGCACCAAAATATTGGCACAAATTAAGGCAACTAATATATGGTGTAAAGTTAGCAAAAGTATCTAAAGATGTGCCACATTTATCATACCGCAGCCACTGTGATAAATCTGGGGCATTTTTAGGCTGTCTAGTCTGTTTACACTGCATAATAGACAGTATAAATAAATGTGCTCCAATGTGTTTTGTCTGTATGTATATGCTAGAAATGTCTCCTGTTCTGTATGTATAACTTGTTCATAGGCTTTGGCCAGACCTTTACCTAAAGAGAGCCCTTTAGGCATACGTTAGACTGGTTTATGCCAGTATATTTTTGTCTATAATATTTCAAAAATTCTTTTTTTTAGAGAGGACCTATCACCTCCAGAGAAACCTAATGGAGTAACAGAATACTAAAATATGATTGCTTTCCCAAATATGTACAAATAGGGAAATATAAATCATTTTACCTGTAATTTAGTAATAGATTTCTAGCCCTTTAAAAAAGGGAGACTGAAGTCTCGAAGGCAGCATGTTGGATCACTTTGTTGACAGCTGTGAGACTTCCTGCTTCTGAGCTAGGAGTGTCCACTGTGAAGGGTTGGGCATGTAAGGCTAGGGCCACACAGCATAGGGCAAAAAAACGTCAGAAAGCCGATGGCATTCTGTCCTCTACAGGAACGGGGTTTTTGGCACTGATTTGCGCAAAAACAGTTTTTGCTGTCGGCCCGTACAATGAATGTACAATGAAACTGACAACATACCGCGGGCATCCGGCAGAATATGCAACATGTTTTTCATTGCTGTTTATGCAGCATAGTGTATTATCGATTCTCTGCGGTTTCAAAATAGTTAAACTGACGAAACTCCAAAGGTAATTCTGTACTGTGGAGACATAGCCTAAGTCTGCAGCATGTCAATACAGGGGAGATCCGTGCTGCTATTTTCATGCTGGAGGTTATTACACTATCGCCAATGTTGGATAGATTTCTTTGTGTAATGTAGGAGGAGGAGGCTGGAAGCAATAGGTTAACCCAGTCATACCTATGTCCTCAGTGTGTTGTGGCTGCAGCAAACTATCTACAGTATTAAGTGAGGCTCAGATTAATCCTCTATAAGCAGCTCTGTCCTCCCCTTAGCAGATTAACCCTTTACAAGCCGTTGTATCCTCCTACTTAAGCTGGACTGCTTAATGCACAAATTTGTGTTTCCAGGTTCTCTGGCCATTTGGAAGTCTTGATGAATTGATTCACCTTGTTTGTGATTTACTTCCGTAAAGATTTATGAGAAAAACAAGCAAATCAGTTCTTCCAAAGTATTCTATTGATCAGCGAATCACCCTAATCCTAGCTAGATCTGAACATAAGGTTCCATTTACCATTTAAATTCTGTATAGAAACCGCTCCCTCAACCCCTTACACTTAGTTGGTATCAAACAGAGAAGAAGAAATCTCACCAGATTGTGACCTCTCTGTAATAAAATGGAAATTTTAACTGTTGTCTCTGTAATCCTGGGGAAAATAATCTGATTGCTAATTACATGTATCATGTATGAGAGTGTTCTAATTTAATCTATTCATTTTTATTTTTTCCACATAGGCAGGTGGTGGTGAAAGGTCCTCTTTAAAGGGGTTTTCCAAGACTTTTAAAAACCTCCCTTCCACCTCCCACTGTTTTAAAATAAAAAAAATGATCCCATACTTACTTCTCCCTTCTCCGCTGTTCCAGAGCTCCAGGTTCCCCTCTCTCTTGCCCCTGTCCCTCATTGATGACGTCACGTTCATGGGTCACATCACTGACCTTTGTGGTCACTTGTCATCCAAGCAGGCAAGTGACTGCTGGGGTGGGTTGCAGAATCATGTGATACATAAACAAGATGTCATCTTTGAGGGATTGAGAGAGCTCTGGAAGGTTGGTGATAGGAGAGGGTAGTATGGCTTCATTTTCTGTTTAACCAGTGGGAGAGGTGGTAGGAAGGTTTTTAAAAGTCTTTGAGACCCCTTTTAAGTACTAAGACGCTGTATAGCTAATTACTGCTATTAATGGTGGGCTAAGTTACTATGTAACTTAAAGGGGTTTTGCCAAGAAGTGAGTTCCTTACCCAACAGGCTGATACTCCCCTCTTGAGGCCTGAAAAAAGGGGAGTTGTGTTTCTCTGTTTAAAAAAATAAGTACCCCCTCTGTGATGTCATCACTCCACCTCCTATGCACATTCCTGATACTCAGTCTCTGTAGTTGAGCAAACATTGTTTTGCTAATCCACAGAGGAGAACTGTATTGTGCACAAGCAATATGTGTTTTATTTCTCCCTCTTAGTTGTTCAGGAGAGAAGATAAGCTCAACAGGCAGGCTTCTTTCAGTCCTTCACAAACGGCTGCAGGGGAAGCGGGAGGGGGGCTGAGCAGAGAGCTAGGGATGCATGTTTACTCAGATAATTACATTACAACCAGTGGATTCTATAAACAAAAGATACAAGATCTTTCTCCCCAGTCCCTTCAAAGCTCGTTCATGTTCCCTGCCATCAGATAAGAAGTGCAAACAACGCAAGTGCGGCCAGATCAGCTTTGATCAGCTCCTGGGCGTGACTAATGTAAACTGTCAGGAAACAAAGTGCATGTAAGTCAGGCTGTAGCTCTCACTTTTTTGATGACATATATTTAGAAAAGTGATTAAATACCCATTTTGTAGGATCTCAAGTCAACATTCTATCGTGGCAAAACCCCTTTAAGATAACTCTACATTTCAAGTGATGTTAATTTCATAGAAATGGATTTTGGGTATGGAGCCACTTTAAGTATGTATATTTCCCGCATGTAAGTTGTATCCCTCTAACCATCGTGTAGAAGTAGACGTGTCCTTATTGAGGTCTGCATTGTTATTTAGGCAATGATTCATTTTTTAATCATCTCATCAAAGCTGCTGACTTTTGAATGTACTTGCACGCACTAAATCTGAAACCTAGGAGGAGGTTCAGCGCTTCCATCTGGACTCCTGCATGAAGCCATGGGGTGATCTTTTGATATGACCACAATCCCACAGGTTCATTCAGGAATTTTGCTGAACAGTAAGCTAATTGTGAGATTTTCAGAGTATTACAGATCTACGATTGAAGAGGAGTAGTAGCTCATAATAAAGTACTGACAACCTATTGGCCTGCATCTCACAGCCCTGATTTTCTTTGTGTGATATCCATAGTACAAGAAGTTTCTGATCAACCAGCTCTGTGCTGCAGGCCATGAGACACTATGGTGAAGTCATATTGAAGGTCCGGGATTTGTATTCATTCCCATGAACCCAGGAAATGGGACCAGGGCTTTTTTCGGAAGTTGCTTGATCATTTTGAGAAGTCTGTTATTTGTAAAACAAACTATTAAGTCTTGTAAACAGGAAGCGTGGGTCACTCGTATCCTCGTAGACTCTCTCATTTACTTCAAGCTTGTGGTCATGAAGTCACTAGCACAGGCCGCCAAACAAAATCCTGTCTACTGTGGCAGGTTGTCACTCTCTATGGTCACTGTGCATGGATTTAGCATTGGTCTTAATGCATTACGATTTATTTTAGAGCGCCATTGATTCCAGGGCACTGTACATTGAATGGGGTTACTTATATAACATAAGTCAAACAAGTACAATGGTGACAATATGTGACTAACAACTGATACAGAGGGAAAGAGAAACCGGCCCGCGAAGGCTTAGGGTATGTTCATACGGCTTAATTGCTGGGTGTACAGTACGCCCCGCAATAACGCCGGGTGTTCGGGAGTCGCGCTGATCGGTGAGTACCCCCGCGGCGCCAGCCCCATAGACTGTCATTACCATAGACATCTCACTTATCTCCTACAATACGATCGTATTGTATGAGCGGGGAGAGGAGGCGTAATCCATAGTTCTCTATGAGAACTGTGGATTACTGTAATTATGGAGCGCATTTCGCTCGTATTAGAGCGCAGTACGCCACGAAATGCGCTCCAAAATAAGCCGTGTGAACATACTCTTACAATCTACAAGGATGGAATGCATGTGCCATTTAAAAAAAAAAAAGCTGCCATTGCTGCTTGATTTGCACATTTGGCCCCAGCTGGAATTACATTTATGGATACCCCATATTATCTGTAGATACAGCTGGGGACCAGGAAAGCACACTGCGCTATAGTATTAGTAGGGTGAGTAAGCCCTGCAGGTAATCCACACCAGTTTATTTTTATTGATGAATTCTACTTTCCTATTCAAGTTAGTGGGGAAAAATCCATTACAAATCTGCAGCCAGTACATGACAGAAAATCTAGTCCACTTTCCTGCTGCTATAGTACACTGTGAAGTTTACCTGCTTAAATCTGAAGGTAAAATCCACTGCACCATGTTTGCACTTGCCTTTACAAGCTGCTTCTGAAAATTAGGGACAACTTAAAGGGGTTGTCTCACTACATTGAATCATCTCACCTCAGTCCTGTTTTCTTGGTTTCATTTTGAATTCAGGGGTGTTTACTGGCTTCTACTAGGTTGCAGTAGAAGCCAGGTCTGTAGCTATAGCAACCAGCATTGGCAGCCTATCAGGATAAATCAAACAGATCTGTAGCTATAGCGACCTGAGGAGCTGATGCAGCCCATACAAGAGGGGATATCTAGGAATAGGTAGGACACTGTTAATGGACACATACTGCAAAGTGACTTGTTTTTGCAAGATCTTTAACATAAAAAGCAATCCTTGTAGTGAGACACCCTCTTTAAATTTTTCCCATTGTACAACGTAGAAAGCCATGGCAAGAAGACAAATCGGTGCACAAAAAATGCATGTAATTGTGCTGTAGGAACCGGTGTGAGGCCTGTCTTTTAATTATTATCTGGACATACTATGGACATGCAATGCATTTTGCCCAAATGTACCCTCCTCCAAAATACCACATACATGCTGCCATTGGCATATATGTGCCTCTTCTGCAGTGACTGTATTATACACTGCAGCTGTGCATGGTCCGCTCCAATATGTTTTCTCACCAGATACCGGTCATGATGACGCCTTCATCACCAAAAGCGTTAATCCCTTTACATGTGTGAGGCGGCACTCTCCTGTCTGCTACCAGAGAGTTAATGCGGCTATGTTACTGTTCCGTTAATCTGCTAAAGGCAAGGGAGAAAATTGCATTCACTTTGTTAAATTGATTCCCATTTTGTCTGTCTGGTACAGTAGCTGTAGTGTTGAATAACAATATCCGATCTATAAATCAGTCACCTATCATGAATGGGTTTTTGAAGTGCTGCCGAGTGATCTGTTTGCATGTGATTCCTTTTGATTCCAGGGCTCTTCTAAAGTAAATGGTGTGACTGACCTGTGTAAAGCATAGTATCCTTATTGCAAATGCATGAGATCTCTCATTGGCTTTCATTAGGTCCTGCTTCTGGTGCTGGAAGGGTGTTTAGGTCTCTACTAACCGATTCTTTTCCATCAGAATTAAATTATGCTGTAGTAATTAGACTTTTCCAATCATATTGGAAAAGACTGCGAATTCTATTAATGATTGATTGCTTCTCTAGCTAGACTTGCATGAATCTTTTAGATTTTCTTCATACGGAAAAAGAAATTTGCTCCAGCTCATGGTTTAAAAGGCTTTCTGTTCATTACCAGTGTTGAATAAAGTGAATGCACCAATGAGGATAGTATCTGACATAGGGAGAATGGCTTGTTGTATCTTATTGTAATTGCCTACAGCTGCTGTAATCATAGTATTTGACAGGTGTATAGCCATATACACAGTCGAGTCACATTACTATAACCACCCAATAATACCCAGAGTAACCGCTGTGTGCAGTATGGACAGCAGACAGAAGGGCTGGGACTGACTTAAAGGTCCTGGCAGGTTGTCACAGGAATCTGAAGCCATGTTGACTACAGTACAAACCCACAGCTGCTGTAGGGGAGGATCTGTAGAGCAAACACAATTATTGAGGTAGTCCCATGCATGCTTAATTAAGTTCAAGTCTGGGGAAATAAGGGGCCAGGGTAGTACTTGAAAGTCTTGGTCACGCTCTTCCAAAAATTCACAGTGAAGAAAAAAACCCAATTAAAAAATAACTTTTACTTGATATGCCTTAAAAGAATGCCCTCCAAAATGGAGGACCCACAGCAACAAACACCAAAATTTGTTCTCCTACAGAGGAAGAAATGCTGGTTCCTCTAAATCTAAATATCCAATATAGTGGTACTGACCCAAGGGGTGAAAATTACCCCCTCGGCGGAGTAGTTGCCCCAACAGGAGCGGCCCCACCTATTGAGAGCGCACCCTAGGTCAGACCACTATAAACAGTTCCTAAAAGGATACCAGCAGGACTCCCATATGTACTATAGACACTCCAGGAGAAACAATTTATCCACATAAAATCTTTTCTTTTTAGTCACATGTATAAAAAAAAAAAAAAAAAAAAAAAAACGTTAAGTTGAATCATTACTTAAAAAACAAGTGTGATTTTTTCAAGACCCGACGCGATTCCCCCAAAAATAAGATAGGGTTCATCAGGGGTAACAAGAGAACATTTAGCCAAAAAGACTAAAATCACAGCATACATAGACTAATGGATAAAAAATACTTAGCAATGATATCCTTAATGGTGGTGATGCCGTCAAGATAATCCAATAAGATACAGATTGATGATGTGTCTGATGGCAGTATCGTCCACACTGAGGCTATGTATGCTGTGATTTTAGTCTTGTTGGCTAAATGTTCTCTTGTTACCCCTGATGAACCCTATAGAATTTTTTGGGGGAAACGCGTCGGGTCTTGAACAAATCACACGGGTTTTTGAATTAATGATGCAACAAAACGTTTTTGTTTGTGGGTCTTGAAAAATTTACAGTTTCTGAATCATGAATTGCAACAGAAGTTGTTTTTTTTTTGTTTGGTTTTTTTTGTTTTATCATGTGACTAAAAAGAATGTTTTATGTGGATAGAATTGTTTCTCGGGGTTCTAGCACATATGGGAGTCCCTGCTGGTATCCTTTTAGGAACTGTTTAAGGGTCTGACCTAGGGTGCGCTCTCAATAGGTGGGGCCGCTCTGTTGGGGCGACTACTCCACCGAGGGGGGGAATTTTTCACCCCTTGGGTCAGTACCACTATATTGATATTTAGATTTAGAGGAACCAGCATTTCTTCCTCTCTAGGAGAACAAAAAATTTTGGTGTTTGTTGCTGTGGGTCCGCATTCTTTTAAGGCATATCAAGTAAAAGTTATTTTTTAATTGGGTTTTTTTCTTCACTGTGAATTTTTGCCACAAATTTAACCCAAATTGGCAAAATTAGATTTGTCTGAGTTTTTTCACGCTCTTCCAACCAATGTTGGACATTTCTAGCCATGTGACTTGTTGCATTGTCTTGCTGGGAGATTCCACTTGCCGCAGAGAAGACAATCATTGTGTATGATGGACCCAGAGAATGCTGTGAAAACATTCTCCATCCCATAACACTTGTGTTCCTCCAGCAATGGTTGCTGGGTGTTTGTTCTCTGAAGTCTCTTGCCTGTCAATGTCCATACTTTTAATGAAGCAGTAAATGTGACTCATTGGAGAAGGCAACCCTTTCCCAATTCCGATACCGCTGTGAAAATTGAAGCCTTCTCTGCTGACGCAACTCTGTTAGCAGAGGTGCAATAATCATCCATCCATCTGCTTTGGAGCCCCATACTTAGTAGGGGTCTGCTGAACTGTTGTTTTAGACATGGTAGCCCCTGGAACATTGTGGTGGTCAGCTGCTCCACTTTGTAGCTAACTGTTGCCCCTCCGCAGTTACCACAAAGCTTATTCACAATAGCGTCATTTGTCCACAGTTTCAAAATACCACCAGCCTTGTCCGAAAGCCAGTAATCATCCCTTTTTATAATTCTGATAAATCGCACATTTTACCCTTGACAGCAAAGAGGAATATGTGTGCAGACAGCCTATTGCACACCTCCTCTACCACCAAGCCAGCTCACCTTCATGAGCTAAGCACTGCCGACATCAAAAGTAGGAAGTGGTCATAATAATGTGACTCGGCGGTGTGTTCTAGGATTATATGTATTAGTTACAGTGCTTCAGTAATATTTTATATCTAAAGCCAAGATATACAAAAGTGCATGTAACTCTGGGAAACGGATGCATGGGAAAGCTGTGCTCTAGCCTGCCGCTGCCCCGCACTGGATCTAATGCAGGCCTGTATTTTATTTCCCTGTCTGTATCGCTGTATACAGCCAAAAGTACCCATAGCAGCATAGGGACCAGGTGTTTGGGAGCCGGACCCACACACTGGAAGCTACAAACTAATCCCTTTTTACATGTCATCCTGACAGAGTCACCAGGTGTGGAAAATAAATAGAAGCTGTATGCGGCATGTGTTCTGGAAAAGTAAGTTCACCTGATCATCCTCACATTCTGTGAATAGTTACCTCTTCAATTTGTATGAAAAGTATTTACTTTGTGTCATAGTATGGGACCGTTCACATGGCATTTTACGCATCTGTGGTACTGTGAAATATGGTACCCTGCAATGGAACCACCCTGGCCACATAGAGGTCAATAGAGCAGACATGGGCCTACGTGGACTATATTTGCTCTGTTTTCTCGCTGTATATGCATTTCCTGTGGGACTTTAAAGCGTGATAGATTGTGCTCTTGTGTTTGGCATGAAACGCGCGTACTGTCGGGAGATAGAACAAATGTAGTCCACGTAGGCCCATGTATGCTTTATTGATCTTTATGGTTTTGCAGTATTTGTCTGGTTTCCATTTTTTCACAGTTCCCCAACAGATAGACCTTAATAGAATAAATGTCGTCCTATTTGAACTACATTTGCTCTGTTTGTCGCCGGTGTGTGCTCTTTTTGAGCATGTGTCCTTCACAGAGGGCGTATACCGCCGGCTAACATAGCAAACGTGGTCCAGGTAGGATTCTGTATGTTCTGTTAATTAAGTAGTTAAGAAAACCAAAAAAGAGGTGAATCCTAAAAATGTACTTTTATTCATACAAGATAAGAAAGTACCTCTGTAAACAACTCTCTGAAAACTATGCCATGCGATGATCCAAAACTAAACAGTCCCTATCCTACTAAATGTAAGAAACTCGCCCTGATAAGGGCGTTCTTGCCTGGAACCTGACCCTAGCACGACAAAAACAAAAAATGCCAAAACGTAATACCCTATATTCCCCTTCAGTCTAGAGCAGGCATCCTCAAACTGTGACCCTCCAGCTGTTGGGAGACTACAACTCCCATCATGCATTTATATCATCTATAAGGCTATGTTCACACGACTTATTTGCGGGGCGCAATTACGCCGTGTGGACGGGGGCTCGGCAGGAGCGGGGGGCTGGCACCTCGCCGGCCCATAGACTATCATTACTAGCGGCGCGTATACACCACTAGAAAATGACATGTCACTTATCTCCCCCCGCGGCGGATTCGCCGAGCAGGGAGAGGAGACATAATCCATAGTTCTCTATGAGAACTGTGGATTACCGTAATGACTGGGACGTATTCCAGCCGTAATTCACGCACTGCGGCGAGTAATTACAGACTGAAATACGTCCCATTTTAAGCCGTGTGAACATAGCCTAACAGTGGGAATGATGGGAGTTGTAGTTTCCCAACAGCTGGAGGGCCGCAGTTTGAGGATGCCTGGTCTAGACCCAACATGTTTCGACCAGCCTTTTGGATTGGTCTAAGTACAGGAAATCAAGACCGGGGCTACATCGCCATACCTTTTCTTCCTGATACGAATCCCTGCAATGTCACGAATAACGTAGTGTGAACCCAACCTAGTCAACACAGCTTTGCCTCGTATTCTGTAAAACACCTCCCTAATAATCTGCTGATTGCACAGTCCAGGTCTGAGCCAAACACTTCAAACTTCTTTTCAAGATTTCTTTGCTGCCCTTTATTACATTCTAAAAAATTAAAAGGCCGGATTGATAAAGACAATTATCCTCCCGTCTTCTATAAACCTGTCAGTCTTCAAAGCGGAGACCAGCTCAGTGTGATGCCAGCATGGACCCTCGGTTTAGCTGCTCTTTTCAAGTTTCTCTACTGAAGGAAATTCTGTTTTATTATTCATGAACGCTGTGATCCTTTTAAGGTTGTGCATGTGGGAATTTTGTCTTTTCTCCAACTTTTAAAAAGTGTCTATACTTGTGGAGAAGGATTTAGCTTATAATTGTTAAAAATGTTGTCTCATTAGGCAACCCCTGTCCATGGACCATATGAAGGGGTCTCCTGCTCAGGACCCCATTCTATGAGCCATAAAGGAGTCGGCCTCTCTTGCTCACTCATTGTTAAAGGAGTAATCTCATCATACTGTTTCATAGAGCTGACTCTTCTGTCAGCTTCAGACTCGCGCTTTCTGGTTAGGCTGTGGCAGCAATAATTGATATTTTAGCTCTGCTAGTCTTGGTTGAGCCTGTTGGAGAGACATTGGTAATGGAAAGGTTTTAACAGCAGGACATAAGACTACAAAGCTCATAAAGATTCAAAAGGGTTTTGCTACAAAGAAGAATCTCCTTTGAAGGGAGAGAAGGAGAGGGCCGCACTTGTCTATTCATGTCTATGGGGGTTCCGAGTATAGTACACTTGCTCAGCTACATTTGGAACTGCCATGGAAAAGAACAGGGAGAACTGTGCAAGCGTGGCTTCCAAAGAGGATTTTGCTTCGGGGCAAAACCCCTTTAAGTTTGGCATTAAGTAAGATAAGCTTCTGTGCTGCCGATAAGACACAGCATGCAGTGACAACACCATTCTGACCAAGGCCGCTGGAGCAGAGAGAGGTGGACAGTCACACGGGATGCTTGGGTACTCAAACAGGAGACGAGAACTGCTCTAAGGCTATGTCTCCACTGTACACGTTTTTTGAAGCCGCTGAAAAAAATGACTGACAGTCCCATAAACTTTAATAGTAAAAATGTTTTGTAGTCACTACAGAAGTTTTTTTTTTTTTTTAGCTCATTTATGCTCACGGTCATTTTTTTAAACCTGTTGCAAAAAACACCAGAGCATGGCAGAAAATGTACTATTGAAGTCTAGGTAAACTGCCAGATGTTTTTGGTGCGTTTTTTGGACGGTTCTGCTGAAAACCCACCAGGTGTTTAAACAAGGCATATAAAGGCCTGAAGACTAAAAATGATCATATAACGCAAAACGCGCAAAAAAAGGTCTGTTTTTGAGCTGTTTTTGACATGCACTGTCAGTTTTATGAACTGTTTTAGGATTTGGTTTTCAGTGAGTTTTTCATGTTTTAATGCCGTGTAGACCTAGCCTAAATGTACGTTCATACATCAGACAGGAAAATCCCGACATTGTTCCCTCAGCTGAAATCCAAGGTGACAGCTTAAAGGGGTTGTCTCACTACAAGAATTGCTTTTTATGTTAAAGATCTTGCAAAAACTTTGCAGTAGGTGTCCATTAACAGTGTCCTACTTATTCCGAGATATCCCCTCTTGTATGGGCTGCATCAGCTTCTCAGGTTGCTATAGCAACAGACCTGTTTGATCTCTTCTGATAGGCTGCCAGCACTGGTTGCTATAGCTACAGCCCTGGCTTCTACTGCAGCCTAGTAGAAACCAGTAAACACGTTCCTGAATTCAAAGTGAAAGCAAGAAAACAGAACTGAGGTGAGATGAATTCAGTGTAGTGAGACAACCCCTTTAACTGAGACATACTTCACCTCTGGTTTGATGCACATTAGTCCCATTGAAATGGGGCTATTCCGCCTCCCTCTCCCCAAACAGGATTTTTTTTTTTTCTCCATACCATAGATTTTAAATCCGTGCTGTGGCAAATCTGCACTGTTCACTGTGAACTGCAGCGCAGAAAGGCCATTCAAGTGAATTGCTGTCAGGTTGCATGAGGATTTTAACAAAGAATTCAACACGGAATCCGTATTAAATTCCTTGTTAAAATCCGTCCCGTGAACTTACCCTAACTCCCTGAAATGCAGCATAATCAGAACAGTAATGTATTTGGTAATGGGCTAATTTTCCTTGGCCTACATGTTTAAACCTAATCCATGCGATGGGAATACCTCTTTAGCTGTCTATGGTTTAGGAAGTAATAATGTGAATATATGTTCACAGTGGATTCGGTGTTATTATGGCAATGGCAGCTGCTTGGAATAGTGTTGGTATTTGGGAGGAGAGGGGGCTGCCTTGCCCTGTGAAGACAGTCTGCTGATAATGAATCATTGCATGCTTGCTGGTGACTGCATTCACTAGGCAGGAGCAGTCATAGACCATGAAGAGAAACTTGCCAGTGCTCAGCAGTGTGTGGCCCATACAGGGAGTGGGAATCTGTAGTAAATCCCAGCCATGTGTCTGTGTTCTGGGGATCCAGCCTGGAGCAGTACACTTCCTCTGCTTCCTTCTCTCTTAGCACTATTCATTTTTAGCAGAAGACATCTATTACGGATGGCTTGACTTTACTTTAGCAGACTGCTATAGGGGAAGTTACATGACAAGGCTACATTGAAGAGGTAAGACCGCCAGCTTCATGGAGCATTGTGGCATCGGAATAAGTATTTGTTCTTTTGGGCCGTTGATGGTTGACGCTATCAAAGTGCCAACAAATATATAAGGCTGTGGCTGGGACAAAGAGTACATCTACATATGAGACCTTCTTATCTGGGGACTGCATTGCTTATGTGGCTCAGATCTGAAAAAAACAGTTTCTCATGATCTTTTTTATAGGTGCACATTTCTGTGAATGAAGATTGTTAAGGATGACGACACAACAGAGGAAAAAGCAGAATATCCTTTCTGTTTTTTAGTGTTTGGCAGAGCCCCATGTATGAAAACTGGCTAGGTCTAAGGGCATGTCCCCACTGCACGGGTTTTCGGCCGGTTTTTTAGCCGGTTTGCGGTTTTGCAGACCACCTGAAAAACCTGTCAAAAATGAGCACAATGTTGCTCTATGGAAAACCCGTGCAGCAGTCCTCACTGCAAGGGATTTCCGTCCGGCGGTTTCTCCGCCCGCAAAACATTCTACAAGCACATTCTTCCGTCCGGTTTTTGGGCGGAATATGAACATGTCAATATAAAGGGGGTGGGCTTTTGTCCGCAAACCACGGAGAAAATCTGTCCCCCTGCGGCTGTGTGCATGGCACAAAAACAGAGCAAATACCCGTCGGATAATCCGACCGGTATTTGTCTCTGCCGTGGGGACGCGCCCTTACAGTTAAAATGGGACAAGACGATCTAGTGAAGTGTAGAGTTGGACATAAGGATAAGTACACTCACCTGCCACTTTATTAGGTACACCATGCTAGTAACGGGTTGGACCCCCTTTTGCCTTCAGAACTACCTCAATTCTTCGTGGCATAGATTCCACAAGGGGTTGCAACGATGCTCAATTGGTACCAAGGGGCCCAAAGAGTGCCAAGAAAATATTCCCCACACCATGACACCACCACCACCAGCCTGAACCGTTGATACAAGGCAGGATGGATCCATGCTTTCATGTTGTTGACGCCAAATTCTGACCCTACCATCCGAATGTCGCAGCAGAAATCGAGACTCATCAGACCAGGCAACGTTTTTCCAATCTTCTACTGTCCAATTTCGATGAGCTTGGGCAAATTGGAGCCTCAGTTTCCTGTTCTTAGCTGAAAGGAGTGGCACCCAGTGTGGTCTTCTGCTGCTGTAGCCCATCTGCCTCAAAGTTCGCCGTACTGTGCGTTCAGAGATGCTCTTCTGCCTACCTTGGTTGTAACGGGTGGCTATTTGAGTCTCTGTTGCCTTTCTATCAGCTCGAACCAGTCTGCCCATTCTCCTTTGACCTCTGGCATCAACAAGACATTTCCGCCCACAGGACTGCCGCTCACTGTATGTTTTTTCTTTTTCGGACCATTCTCTGTAACCCTAGAGATGGTTGTGCGTGAAAATCCCAGGAGATCAGCAGTTTTTGAAATACTCAGACCAGCCCTTCTGGCACCAACAACCATGCCACGTTCAAAGGCACTCAAATCACCTTTCTTTCCCCATACTGATGCTCGGTTTGAACTGCGGGAGATTGTCTTGACCATGTCTACATGCCTAAATGCACTGAGTTGCCGCCATGTGATTGGCTGATTAGAAATTAAGTGTTAACGAGCAGTTGGACAGGTGTACCTAATAAAGTGGCCGGTGAGTGTATATGTTCTTCAAGCTACAGAATACTTAGGCCGTTATTTTCACTCATTGTAGATATGTAGCAAAGGCACGCATTGTCATGTATGAAGTAAAACAGTCCTTTGTTGTAGAGGGGGATTCAAGCTGATAGTTTTGTTGTTTTTTTTTTTGTATTCTTGATCTGTAAAAAACATTGCACAGTGTGGAAATAATGGATTAATCACTCCACATTTGTGATAAAGGGGTTGTCTGTGTGTGTTTGTTTTCTACATACATACATACATACATACATTGGCAGGATCTTAAATTTGCATGTAATAGGAGAAAAAACACAAAAACTAGTACTAAACAAACATCCTGCACTAAAATATAATTCCCAAATTTTTATTTAATCTTCATTTGAAATAAAAATGTATACCCCATTGCTGATACATTTCGAGTGTAAAGCGCTTAATTATAGCATATGATACATATCAACATCATGAAATAGTAACCATTCATCAGTGGTGTCATAAGTCACCTGATTTACACCATTTGATTTTATACCTCTATTCTAGTGTTTGCATATAAATACCACCAAATCCAAACTCTATATATATATATATAATATATATATATATATATATATAATATATATTATATATATATATCCTACTTTAAAAAAAATGTTTTAACCTATAGATTAATATGAAATTGTGTTAGGGTGAGTTTATATGGCATCTTTTCCTCTTTGAAAATTCTGCACTTGCAAACATGAAAATTCAATGCAGATTGCCTGGGGCAGATTTCTGCCTTTATACTTTAGTATTGTCATTTGCAAAAAAAATAAAAAGCCTTAAAGAATTGGTGTCAATACTTATAGGCACTTATGGCCACATGTGTGAAAAACTGTCTGGTCTAAAACTCATTTTGTTGCCCAAAAGCAACCAATCAGAGCACCCCTTTAATTTTTCCAGAGCACTTTATGAAATGAAAGGGGCGCTCTGATTGTTGCTATGGGCAACAAAGTGAGTTTTAGACCTAAACAGTGTTCATACATGTGGCCCTTGGAGTAAGCGCAGAAAATACTCGAATAAAATCGGCGGCGTCTGAATGACCACGGTGATTTTACATTGTTGTCAATGAGAGGCATCCTACTCTCGGTATTCATGCATTTTGACACTTATTTTGGGGTGGTTTAGGCACCTAATCCACCCAAAATAAGTGTAAAAAAAAACACGGTCTGAACATACCCTAAGTCAGAAGACACTTATGCCACCACTGATGGAAGGTTACTATTTAGTGGATCGTATTTATGCTATGTATCCTATGTATGCTACAATTCTGTTCGAAACGCATCAGAAGTGGGGTATTCAGTTTATTTTATAGGAAGATTAAGTAAACCTTTTTGAATTTTATAATGGTGCTGGATGTCTACAATTTATTTTTTTCTGGGACAATTCACATGTCCCCTGAGTTGCCCATGCATCTTTTCACAGTCGTACTGTACTCGATTCAGAGCCATCTATTCAGGTGATCTGGCCAAACTGTTTGTTTGCTGAAAAACTGATACTAGCCTTGCCACTCATCACTGTTTCCCATCTTGTTTATATCCAGCTGCTGCGGTCAGCTTGTAAAATGAATGGCGCCAAGCATTGGCACAAGGCCACATCAGCTGGATCTTTAAAAAAGATGTTTTTGTTGTGCTGTTTTTTTTTTTTTTTTTTTTCCATTTATAGCAACAATAGTGGAAATTCAATAAAAAAAAAAAAATAAGACAACCCTATAAAGTGGTGTTTCCATCTTGGTAATATATTGATAGAATATGCCATCAGAGAGTGATAAGTACAGGTCCCAGAGGTTCGTATCTCAGGATCACCTCCACCCCCCCCCCCAACCCCCCAAAGCCTCTGCTCAGAACAGAGAGTCAT
Source organism: Phyllomedusa bahiana (assembly GCA_025379985.1). Lineage (NCBI taxonomy): Eukaryota > Metazoa > Chordata > Amphibia > Anura > Hylidae > Phyllomedusa > Phyllomedusa bahiana. The sequence continues at coordinate 68,673 of JAODAL010002251.1, read as the reverse complement.
TTGCGCTTGCGCACTACTTTCCATTTAGCTCTATGGTTATTCCAAGTATAGCTGAACACACTGCTCACCTGTTTTTGGAACTACCATCAGATAAAATGGAGAGCTGTGTGCTAGCGTGTCCAACTCTCCATTGTGAACAGACACTTTAAGGGACCCGTTCCCGAGATCTAGGACTTGCAGCTATCAAACATTGATGACCTATGTCCTATCAAAATATGAGATGGGAATACCACCTTAAGCACTGGCACATATCAGTATATAATGGTCAGCCATGACAACTGAGAATTTGCTTTTTATCTACTGTAGACATGTATTTTACATAGTATAATTTTATTTGGAGGGGAGGGACGGCTCCAGTCATTGTTACGTTCAGTAATTACATTACTGATGACTGACATATAAGCAGTCTGATTAGCTCAGTTTAAACTGTACAGTCAATCACGTCTGATAAAATCTAGGCTTTTCACCTAAATACAGCTGAAATAACAAACTTTCTACAGTTTGTCCATATTTATTTTTTTAACCTAAAATGGCCCTAATTATTTAAACATGATTAAAGTCTGGATGTCAAGTTTATGAGCCCCTAGACAAGGTTAGTATGCGGTGTGGTCCTTATGTGGCTCCATAGTATGTATACTAGTTAGCTAATATTCCGGTACCTAACAATCAGACCACAGAGGTCAGGAATGTAGACAATTCATTCAAACCACATGTGTTTGTGATCTAGCCAAAAAGATTTGTCCAGGGTGTAGGTATGGGGCCGAAGCTTTTCTGCACACGTACTGTATATAGATCCCCATATCCATGGAGGTGGCTGTGCCACTGTATGTGAATCTATTTCTGCAAGATATTTGATGTTGCATGTGAGAAGTTGACTTTTACTCCCGCGTATCGATTTATACATCACGGCCCACTTTATTAGGTACACCATGCAAAGAAAAAGGGTTGGCCCCTTTTTTGCCTTCAGAACTGCCTCAATTCTTCGTGGCATAGATTCAAAAGGTTTGAAAACGATGCAAAATTGGTCCAAGAGGCCAAAGAGTGCCAAGAAAAATTCCCCAACCATGACCCCACCACCCCCACCTAAACCCGTTGTAAAAGGCAGGATGGATCCATGCTTTCATGTTGTTGACGCCAAATTCTGCCCCCTCCCATCCGAATGTCGCGGGAGAAATGAGATCATCAGACCGGGGCAACTTTTTTTTCCAATCTTCTACTGCCCAAATTTCGATGAGCTTGGGAAAAATTGGGCCTCGTTTCCTGTTCTTAGCTGAAAGGAGTGGACCCGGTGTGGTCTTCTGCTGCTGTACCCCAATCTGAAAAGTTCGCGTTGTCGTCCGAGATGCTCTTCTGCCTCCCTTGGTTGTAACGGGGGTTTTTTGAGTCACTGTTGCCTTTCTTAGCTCGAAACCAGTCTGCCCCTTTCCCCTTTTACCTTGGCTCAACAAGGCATTTCCGCCCAAGGGTGCCGCTCATGGTGTTTTTTCTTTTTCGGCCATTTTCTGTAAACCTAGAGATGGTTGGCGTTTAAAAAACCAGGAGATCAGCAGTTTCTGAAATACAGCAGCCCTTCTGGGGACCCAAAACCCTGTATATGCAAATAAAAATCCCCGTTAAAAATAACTTTTACTAGCTATCTAAATTTAATATCTAAAACCCTATAAAAAACCACTGCTTTTCCCAGATGTTACAGATACTGTGCACTATCCCTCAGTGGAGTAAACGCCCCCAAAAGGCGGCTCCGCTTTTTAATGCAGCAATACACACATGCGTGTATCGCCCCTTTTAAATCCCGTTATCCGAGGGTTTTTCCCCCTAAATTTAGGGTTCATCGGGGGTTCAAATTTCTTCACTGGGGAAAAAAAGAATAGCTTATACAACCATTACACAAACAGTATTCCATTTAGGTTGGGAAAAGGGGACTGTACTTAGCTTAAGTGCGCGGGTTAAAGACGAAAATTCCCGAGCTCTCTAGTACGCTGGCACCCAAATAAGGGGATACCCTTTATCTTGGGTGTAATGGTTGTGTATATGCTTTGTATATAGCGTATTCTTTTTCCACAGTGAGAAAAATTTGAACCCCCTGATGAACCCTAATTTGTAGGGGGGGAAAACGCTCGGGAAAAATGGGTTTTAAAAAGGTTTGTTTTTTCCCGATGTTGATTTGTCTGTTTTAAAAGCGGGCCGCTCTTTATCGGGGCGATTTATCCACTGACGGATAGTGCACAGTTAGCGTATCATCTGGTTGCAGTGGTAATATATGGGGGGTTTAGATATTAATATTTTGATGTCTAGTAAAAGTTATGTTTTCAGGGATTTTATTTGAGTGTATATTGGTTTAAATCCTCGTTTCATATAGAATTTGTGTATTTCACCAACAACCATGCCAGTTCAAAGGCACTCAAAAAACCTTTCTTCCCCATATGTGCTCGGTTTGAACTGGGAGATTGTCTTGACCTGTCTACATGCCTAAATGCACTGAGTTCCCCCCCTGTGATTGGCTGATTAGAAATTAAGTGTTAATGAGCAGTTGGACGGTGTCTAATAAAGTGGCCGGTGAGTGTATGTTTGGAGTACGTTCGGTGAGGGTGTTTTAAATTTGGTCACTCAGAAGGATGTGTCTCTTTTACACTTGAACTAAAGGGGACTTTACACGGTGCGTTTTTGAGGTTTTTTTTTGGGGAAAGGACAGCAATTAATGTGAACTTTCTGCCCAAAAAAAACTAAAAAACGCACCGTTGAAAGACCCAAAAAATAAATCAGATTCCCCTTTGGGCCGTTCAAAGTTTATTTGGGCACGGACTCCGCCGTATTCTGCCGTGCTGCGCTGCAATACGGCGGGAAACCGTGCCAGCCATTAAGGTAATCCATTTGTTCTCATAGAGAAAATTATCCCGGGGGATAGCGCGTGGATAAAGGTCTTGGGGGCCGGCGAGCAGGTCGCCCCCGCCCCCTATAAGCCGTAATTGCGGGCGAAATCCGTCCCGCAGTTACGGCTTAAATAAGCCGTGTGAACCCCGCCTTAGGGTAAGTTCACACGGTTGATTTGGACGCAGAATTTTCAGTGTCCAAATCGGTGTCAAAACCTCGTCTGTAAAGTGCCTCAATGCAGCAATTTTCAGACGAGAATCTGATCAGGTTTTCGAGAAGGTTTTCCAACACTGTTTTGTTTCTGAAACACTCATACAAATTAATAGCCAGGGCAAAAACTGCGCCGCAAAACACGTCAAAAAACCACAGCATAAACCGTCTCCAAGGTTTTAGACGAGGTTTTGAAGCTTTCCACTGATTCCTATGGGGATTTTAAGTGTTAAAAACGCTTTAAGAATTGACATAACACTTCTTTTTCAGTGCCCAAAACAGTGTCCAAAAAATGTGGAAAATGCGCATAAAAATCTCATTGTATGTGAACTACAACGCTGGTTTACATACTGTAGGAATCGATGAAAATGAATTGTGGGCATTTTGGAGGCTGTGTGAACATACCCTTACACTAGGAACCTTTTGGAGGGGACTGGTTTGGTTAGTATGAGAGAGTTTTCTTCTTTCTCGAAACAGTATATGAAAAAGGTGCCCTGCCTGCTAGCATCCTGGTCTATGGTTGGCTCATCGCCAGCCGCAGAGAATGCTAAAAACTGTAACCCTGCCATTACTTATGGTGATCACCATTATGGTTTACAGCACATCTGGCGCATGGCTGGACAACCAGTTCTATATGTTCATGGAAACATTGGTGTACTAATTGCTAAACTGTATGGGGTAATAGAATACAAGTAATGACCTATATTCATATAACTTGTGGACCTAAATCTTTACAGTCCTTTTCAGTTTTGGATGTGGCTTTAGTCACCATTAGTTTGCACTAATTTAATCTGGTGCATGCAGTATCTTTTTTGCCTAGGAAAACAAAACTTTTGACCTTTTGATTGTATTGCATTATACTACCCCTTTTAGGGTAGGTTCACAAAGGTCGGATTTACTGTGGAATTTTTAACAGCAAACTCTGCAAGACACATGGATGGTTTACCATTGAAGATTTTTAAGGTTATTTGGAGGGGCGGGGAAACCATTGTAAAAACTGAAGCCAAGATTTCACTTCAGATATGTCCTCAGCAAATTCCACAACCACATGTTGCTTGTGGATTTTATTGTTCTTAATAGGGAAAATCTGCAACAGTCTGCAAACCATATGGTGTAGAAATGGACATGCTGCAGATTTAAAAATGTGCACGCAATACAGGTAGTATTTCTCAAGATTTCTTCGTCTACTGGCCTGCTACTGAGTGAGATTAGGGTTTTTGGACTGATTTTGAGAAGGTTTTTGGATTTGAAAACTGAAAATCATCCCCATTGACCTCAATAGAAAATCAGAACTGTAGTCTACACTGCACTGATTTTCTGAGGTCTGATTTCAAAACGGCAGTTTTTGTTAAACTTGGAACATGCACAATAAGCAGACAGTTTTCAGACAGATTGTGAACTGATTTCTGAAAAGAGTTAGAGAAAACCTGCCCAGAATCCGAAAGCAGAGTAAAATACTTTGGGTTTTAAATTCTGATTCAAAATCCTACAGTATGAGGACGCAGCCTTAATGCAGTGCTCTTTCCTATACACATGTTCTATCTGTCTCTCTCGTGTGTGTATAGATAGATAGATACAACAGTTGGCAAAATGAGTATTTAATACACTGACGATTTTGGCAATTTCTCCCCTACAAAGAATGGAGAGGTCTGTAATTTTTATCATAGGTACACTTCAACTGTGAGAGACGGAATATAAAAAACAAATCCAGAAAATCTCATTGTATGATTTTTAAATGATTCATTTGCATTTTATTGCATGAAATAAGTATTTGATGACCTACCAACCAGCATGAATTCTGGCTCTCGCATAGGGTACCTATTAGTTTTTGTTTAAGGGTGCGCAGTTTTGGTGCAATTTAAACTGCGCTCCAATTAAACTGCCTTTATTACCAGCAAGCTTCTTTCAGTTGTCTAAATTGTTCAGAAAAGTGTTTCAAGGAAGAAATCAATGACTGTGTTTGAAGTCTTGTAGATAAACACACTAAGGCCGTGTTCACACGGCTTATTCCCGACGGATTTGTGAGCGCAATCCGGCTCACAAATCCGCCGTGATTAAGGGGCGGGATGGAGGCGGGGCCGGAGCGCGGCGGGGGCGCCGCTCCCCGGCCCCATAGACTTGCATTATCCACGGCGCGTATTGCGCCTGGATAATGTGCATGTCACTTTCTCCCCCTGCGGCAGATTTGCCGAGCGGGGAGGAGCGACGGGAAATTCCACTGTTCTCTATGGAGCTGTGGATTACCGAAATTTGACCCCGAGGGATTGGCGCCGTACTGAAGCGCAAATCCAGCGCGCAGTACGGCGCCAATCCGCGGCAAAATAAGCCGTGTGAATGAGGCCTAATTGATTACTGACTATCCAAACAGTTTAGATGAGTGTAAACACCTAGCGGGCACTAACGAGGCTTACTGGGAGCGCAGTTAAAACGGCCCCAAAACTGCGCTGTGTGAAAGCACTCAAAGACCCCCTTCTACTCTGCAGTCAATCATTAGCTGGGACCACAGTCTCAAAGATTATCATTAGTAACACACTATGCTGTCATGGATTTGAATCCTGCAGGGCACGTGTATGTATGTATGTATGTATGTATTGTGTGTGTGTGTGTGTGTGTGTGTGTGTGTTGTGTGTGTGTGTGTGTGTGTGTGTATATATATAATAATGTGTGTGTGGCATTACAATCATTACTAAGAGATATATAAAAATGTAATTTATTTCAGTTCTATGGATATTATTTTTCGAATCGGATCTTTTACTAATGATTGTAATGCTCTGTTGCATGCAGAGGTTAGCACTCTCTTGTAAATTGTGCTGTCAAATCCTTTCACATTACCTGAGACAGCTTGTTATTTTATGTCTTTACTGTCAAAAGTCTTGTTTTTTAGACTAGATGTTTGATAGATGAGTAGAATATTTTCTTAAAAGTTCATGTGTTCCTTCTATATATTCCGAGATTACCTTCTTTTCCGGATGACAGGTTGCGCTTCTCTTAAGGGATTTTTTTTTACAAAGCCCTTTTCTGCTTTCTTTATATACAGGTTATTGAGGCTGCTCCCTGCAGACCCTACCTTTCTCCTCTTGATGTACAATGCTGGGCTAGGAATCTCAACTGTTTGCTGTAGTACTAAGCCCTGGTGTTTTTTTTTGCCATAGATTATGAAGGAAAGACTTGCAAATCTCCCCTTTTTGTAGCACAGTTGTAAACTCTTTTCATTGTCACTTCCAATAACAGCTGCTTTGTTCTGTAGAGTATTATAATTTCTATAGCAGATCAAACACACGCTATCTACTTTATAGTCCCTGCCATTTGCGGAAACAAAATGATACCTGGCTTAATAAATGGGTATTTGTGCTGAGATAATTTAGGTAGTTATTTTCGAATTGTTTTCTTCTCATACTTAAAGCCTTTACAGACCAGGATATTGTTTCTAATTGTTATTTGGTAAATTAGGGGAAGGTAGTGTGTCTCCTGTAGTAAGATATTGCTGAAGCTTTTAATGATGTTTGAGTACAAATGATGGTTTAATTTTGAGATTTGATGACTCGTATTAATTTGCTGTTGACAATTCTGTATTTATTACAGATTTCCTAATAAAAACTCTGTTAATGTCAGTTATGTTCTTGAAGGGGTTATTCCCATTTGGGGAAATCAAATTTTGCAGCTTTCTCCTGCGGGCCACCTTTCTGCTCTCTGCAGCCCCTTTAATAAGTAATGGAGTATGCCTACATGGGTTGGAATTACTGTGGATTTTGTTAACAAATCTTCACCAAATAATATTAAAATTCAGATTTTGGTTAAAAAAATCCCCAAAAAACAGCAAAATGAATTACATAGTTCCATAGTTTGTAAGGCTGAAAAAAGACAAGATGTCCATCCAGTTCAGCCTATTGTGCTATAGTGTTGATCCAGAGGAAGGCAAAACCCCAATGAGGTAGAAGCCCAAATTGTCCTCATTTGAGGGAAAAAATTCCTTCCTGACTCCAATTGGCAATCAGAAAAATCCCTGGTCAACAACCCTTCTCCAGAATCCTAGTCACTATAACTATATTATTACGCTCCAGAAATGCATCCAAACCCTTTATGAACTCTGTTAGTGAATTCACCATGACAAGTTCCTCTGGCACCAAGTTCCAAGTCTCACGCTCTTACAGAAAGAATCCTTTCTATGTTTATGTAGAAACTTTCGTTCCTCAAGACGTAAAGGATGCCCCCTTGTTCTAGATACAGCCCTGTGTATAAATAAATCTTGGGAGAGATCTCTATATTGACCTTTGATGTATTTAAAAATATTTATTATGTCCCCCCCGAAGCCTTCTTTTCTCTAAACTAAATAACCCTAATCTTGCTAATCTTTCTGTGTACTATAGTCCACCCAGTCCTTTTATTATTTTTGTGGTTAACATGCTATTTTAAAATGCAGGTCAATTTGTGGGCAAATAAGGTTGCTGATTCTTTGGGATCATTTGGATGGAGAGGACTCTGCCCATTCCATTTATGCCCATGGTCAGTGGGATATGTAAAGGAGGGTAAGAATCATTAAAGGGTGCCCCACAAGTGCACTTCCACACTGCAGGTGGGCTCATAGATAGTTACAAGCCAACTGTCTTGAGCGAATGAGGCCATCCTCCCAATTTATTTCTATGGGAGTTTCAAATATAGACTAACACACTTGCTCTGCTGTATTCAGAACTGCTGTAGAAATCCATGGTGGAGTGGGGGGTGGCTGCCAGTACCTTCTCATTTTCTCAGACATTCAACTTGTTGCTGTGTGTGAGCCGACCTTCAGCGCCGAAATGTGCTTGTGGGAGAACCGCTTTAAATGGATTGGTCAAGATTAGGAAATATTATGACAGAAACAGAACTACAGCTAGTCAGCAATTTGTTTCTGGTATTTCAAATTCGTTTTAGGGTATACAGGCGGTCCCCGACTTACATACGTCCCCTAGTTACAAACGAAGACTTATGGGGTGTGGCTGACATTCAACATTGAGTCACGCCCCATGATAACCAAGTGCCAGCATGCCACAGCTGCATATGAGATACAGAACGTTAGGTGAACTCTTCCAAAAAAGGGCACAGACAGCAAAAGAAATGTAAAAACCCTTCCCTGCACTATCCAAAACTAAAAAAAAATATTTTTGTGCTGGAATTACATTTAATACATATACCTGTTCAGACTTGCATACAAATTCAACTTAAGAACAAACCTACAGTCCCTATCCTGTTCATAACCCGGGGACTGCCTGTATTCACACGGCTCATTAGACGCCAGATTGTACCAAACCTGTATCACCTAAGAATTCTATTATATCCATTCACTTCTCCACAGTCCATAACGCGGAGGCGTCTTCTTTCTCCTTCATTGGCCTAGAATGGGTCACGAGAACCATGAGGGGTGGGGATTATCGTAAAAGAAGCTTCTCTGTAGGGAAGCTTACTGGATCTTTCATTTGGCAACACGTGTCCCAGTAGGCCTGAACATCAAAAATTATATTCTTTAGTAATGTTAATAGGCGTACATATACACATACTCTTTGTGGTATATTTATTTATAGTGATATCTTTGCCTATGTTTTAGATGTTGTATATTACATGTTGGTTTAACTTGTGATCTTCTCATGTGTGGAATAATTAGCTTGATTTGATGATGTGTCTATCACTGTGATATGAGTTGGAGTTGGTGAGTAGGGAGTTCATACTATGATTTCTTCCTGAAACGCGTCAGTGTGGACGCTATATCATATGTTCTGTTTATGGACTTTTTAATTATTATGGAATAAAGGCAAAGTTTTATTGAATAGCTTGGAGTCCTGCTGACCTTCATGCTGATGAACTTTATATTGCCTCTATTGTATTAGGACACATATGTCAAACTGTGGGCCAAATATGGCCCTCCACAACATTATACGTAGCCTTTGAGAGCTAAGACACCTCGACAAAGTCCACACGCAGAATAACCAGCCCTCCACTCTCCCCGAAGACGCAGCAGTGCTAGCAAACCTAGTGGGTGCCATCCTGGATTAGGGAGCTCCGGCGTGCACCTGAACACCGAGCCTCATGTCTAGATTGGTGAAGGCCCCCAGATGAAGCAAAGCCCTTTATGGGGTCTTACCCTGTTTTCCCGAAAATAAGACATCCCCCGATAATAAGACCTAGTGCATTTTTTATGCAATTCAGAGTTTGGCTGCTTATGCTGATGTTTGTGATGAAGTCACTACAGTATATTAATACATGTTGATTTTTTGTTCAATAATAAATTTGAATTCTTGTTCATGGAGGAATAAGACATCTCCTAAAAATAAGTCTTAGCTCGTCTTTAGGAGCAAAAATGAATACAAGACTGTCTTATTTTCGGGGAAACAGGATATTCACTGCATGTCCTCCATTATGTGACCATTGGTTTACCCAATATAGAGGTAAAGAGTAATATGTTGTTGCCCTACTTGCACAATTTTGCAGCTTGCATATTTTTTGGAGTTTATGAATAGCTCTTGAGTTCATGTAGTGTCTCCACCAGTAATCCTCACAGTAGAACAGCCTCATACTTCAGTTTATAAACAAGACTATACGTCTCTGGTGAGCACTTAAGCTGTAATCCCCGACAGAACACTGCCCTTTTCTTCACACTTTTTAGCTCTTTTCCTTCTAGTTGTTTTTTTGACAGTCAAAATAGCTTAAAGGGGTTGTCTCGCTACAAGGATTGCTTGTTATGTTAAAGATCTTGCAAAAACAAGTCACTTTGCAATATGTGCCCATTACCAGTGTCCTACCTATTCCTAGATATCCCCTCTTGTATGGGCTGCATAAGCTGCTCAGGTCGCTATAGCTACAGACCTGTTAGATCTCTCCTGATAGGCTGCCAGCACTGGTTGAAATAGCTGCAGCCCTGGCTTCTACTGCAGCCTAGTAGAAGCCAGTAAACACCCCCCTGAATTCAAGATGAAACCAAGAAAACAGACAGATCAATGTAGTGAGACAACCCCTTTAACATACTGTGCTATTGTATCCAGCAAAAACAGCAGAAACTGTACTAACAAATTATCAGTGAGGTTAGAATAAGTTATAACATGTCATATCTGTCATGGATCCTTGATTCATCTTTATCCATTCAAAAATGACTGACATAAATTGAAGCCATGATGCTAGTGTGAACAGAGCCTAGTTAAACATGCCTGTTATTTGCTTTCTTTGTATAAATGTATAATGTTGGGCTTTTCTAGCTAAGTACTCCGATTTTGATTGCCGTTTTAATTTTACACCTAGGTTTGAATATTGACAATAAAACTGAATATTACATGTCAGCAGTCCAAGCTTCCGAATTATTACAGGTAGGTGCCTTTTTTAATTTATTTTTATAAATGGTGTGAGTAAACTATATTATAGTGTGGGGGGATTATCTTTGCATATTAAACTGTGTTTATCTGCTTTAGAGCCCGCAATTTTCTGTGAAATATGTCAGCCATGTAGTTACCTAGGAAAGAATTCAGTGAACGCCATGTAGCCCTTTCTACAGCGGTTTTAGGGTGAATTCACAAAGCTTTTAGCAGCATATAGCAGCGCGTACTGTGCGTGCTGCTATACACCGGGTGTTTTAGAAGTACACACTGGCCAGCGCGTACTTCTAAAGTGCTCTGTGCTGGCCCTGTTCACTTTTGTTTTCCCCTGCGCGCAGTACGCGTTGGGAAATAAACGGGCTTATCTTAGCACTAACTGCGGGCCGTACTTCGGACGTATTGCAGCGCAGTTATGGCCCACAGTTAGGCTGTGTGAACATACCCTTAGGACATCAGCGTATTGTAGACTTATTTCGGCACATACCGTGTGCGCCACTATTCGCCTTCAATATGCCTGCTGGTTCAGAAGACGCACTGGCCAGTGCTTACTTATGAATTACCATATTTGCATATTGCAGTGCAATTACATGTCGAATTACGACCCGCAAATGCGCCCTGTGAACATACTTTACAAGGTTTCCGGTCTTGCCCTGTAGGCTCCATCGTGTAGGAGCCTTTGTACAGAGCATGTATGGCTTCTCTCATTAGTGTCAATTTGTACCTCCTCAGTGCACACATTGGGGCAGATTTATCACAGCTGTCTAATGCTTAGAGTATAAACGTAGACTAGACACTCTAAAAATGCGCAAGATTCATCATAGTGCTGATAAGTCTGGCGTATATTTAGACTGTCTAGTCTACGTTTACTCCTTGTGCTGGTTGGTTTACTTTATGCCACTAATTGGCAATGGCGTCGTTTGCTAAGCCAAGCCCTTTCTGTGAAAATATACCTTTTTAGAGAGGCCACACCCTTTTTGTTGGAGTAAAGCATGTACGCCAATATTTTGCCGCAATTGCCATAATAAATGTGGCCCGCTGTGTAAATGATCAGATAAAACATGCTACTTTTTCTTCTTCTTTTGGATTCCTGCAACACAAAACTCGCTGTAAAACTTGTCGGCATGTGGAGGAATAGGAGACGCCTCATAGACCTCTAGAGTAAACCCGTTAATCTCCCCTAGCATATAGTTGGTCATGGAGGGGACCTTGCAAGAAAAAAATTGTTGTCCAGACTGGACTTAACACTAAAGTTAAAGGGGTTTGTCACAAAGTAAAATTTACATGGGAAGCTTGCAAATTAAATAATAAACATTTTCACCATTCATTATCAAAAATTTTGTAGCATTTTTGTTTTAGTTGCTACCTTAGTGATCCATAGTGTACAGCTTTTCTCTAGAGTATCCTCAGTCTTGGCCACACATGCTTAGATATCACTTCTCCTCTCAGACAGCTACTGTCTGTCTATTCCCTGCTTAGTAATCACATACACTCACTGCTGAGCGACTGTTGAACCCCAGGTTCTGACATTCTTCTCCTGCCGTCTGTACTTGGTAATTAGTCAAACAGTGCAAATAAATAAAAAGAAAAGAGAAACCTCAATCATGTATATGCACTGAGAAAAAAAGAGTAATCCATGTTTGATTCCTGCAGGGATTTGAATCTAGGACCCCTATGCTGAAAGGCAGATGTGCTAACCACTCAGCCACATTGTAATGACTTGCAGCTCTTTATATAAACAAACCTTTTTTGACTAGAGTGAGCACACTGTGGGGAAAAGCATGGTGATGTCAGGCCTGCTGGGGTCACATGATCTGCAGTTCAAACAAATCATAAACGCCCCCTTTTGAGCACACTGAGAGCTGAAGAAGGACAAAACAGGCATGAAATGGCTATGTGGCAAAACCCCTTTAAAAATTCCACCTATAACTCTAGAAGTACTTCTTATCCTATCTTTATATTTTAATCCTCCTCTAAATGTGAATCCAAAAGAAATTACAGACAATTCCCAGAAGGCATTGGTTTATCTCTTCCTACTGTGGATGGTGGTTAGGCTTAATGGCATCAAATATTTGCTATGTGTTGTAGAAACGTGGATGTTCCTAAATGTCCTGTACAATGATGCGCACTTGATTTTATATGAAAACTTGTTGCATGTCCGTATATAACACTATCCAGCTGCCTTCAATAACACAATAATAATATTCAGCTACTTGACTCCTTGGGGAAATCAAGAGGCATATCATTATGTGATGGTAATTAACGGATGCCAATGCTTATCTGACAACTCTGAATTCTTCTTATGGTTGGCAAGATGTGAATAAATGGTTGTCTTATTTGTGTTGCCAGTCCATTTTGATTACAGTCATTTCAGGCAGTCTGAAGGCAGGACACCATGTAATACTCAATGAGCTGCATCTTGCAAAGCCTTGCTCGTAGGAATAGGTTGGCTATAGTAAGGAGTAGTGTAAGAAGTTTTGCATCACTGGTTTTCTATAAAGTATCCCTATTACAAGGTCATTAAACGCTAAAATCTCTTCACAATTACTGTATCTAATTAGAATTCGAGCAATACACAAAATGAAGATCATTAGGCCATCAATATTTATTCTTTTCTTTAAAAAAAAAGAACCAAAAAATCCCTTTGTGTCTGAAATGTCAAGCGGCAGTTTTGTAACCTTTCATGATTGACTTTATTAAATATTCATATATTTGGGATTGTTGATTTAGACTTATTTATTATAATAGGCTTAAGCTGAGATGGCAAATCTAATATTTGAGCAGAACAAGAAAAATGCTGCAGATTCGGGATACAGATTTTCTGTGTACGCTGTGGACATCGTAACCCTATACTAATGGTGTCACAGGACATTTCTGTGGACATTCTGGCTTTTAAAGGGGTGTTCTCACCATGCACTTTGATGGTATATCGCTAGGATATGTCATTAATTCTGAACAAGCCCCCAAAGTGGTCTACTCAGAATGGAGAGCTTGAGTAAGGGTATGTCCACACGACGTTTTGGATCCGAAAAACGCATTCAAAAGCGCCACGAAAATATGTAATTTCTGCATGCATTACGCTGCGTATTCGCGCGCCGAAATTACGGTAATCCATAGTTCTCTATGAGAACTATGGATTACCCCCCCCCCCCCCCCTCCTCCTGCTTGTACAATACAATCGTATTTTCTGCACGGGGAGATAAGTTACATGTCAATTATTTGCGGCTAATGCGCACTGCGAGTAATGCATGTCTATGGGACCGGCGGGCTGCAGGCCCCCCCGCACCGTGGGAGTACGCGCTGATCAGCGCGAGCTCCCGAAAGACACAATGTACTGCAGCGCTAACTGTACACGCCGAAGTATATCGTGTGAACATCCCCTGAGCCTCTTCCATCGGTTCGACGGGAGTTTGTCTGTACTCGGAACTCCTACAGAACAGAATGGAGAGTCGTGCGCAAGCACAACCAGCCTCCTGTTCTGAGCCAACATTTTTGGGGACTTGTTCCAGAGCTACGACTATCAGACTTTGATGACATAGCCTATCGCTATGCCATCAAAGTGCATGGCTAGAACACCCCTTTAAAGGGAACCTGTCAGGTGGTTTATTCTGGGTTTATATAATACGGAGCAGGATTTCTGAGTAAAAAGTAGAGCAAATCCTGACAGGACTCCTTAAGTGACAGTAGGAGTTCTGCTTACCGTCACTGCATACAGCGATGGAGAGCTTTCCCTGCATCAGTGTGTACAGAGCAAACTGTTAATCACTGTATGTGGACGAGATTAGCAGGACTTTTAGCTTTACTTTCACAGATTTTCTTTGATTTTTGCTCAGAAATCCAGCTCTAGCTCCTATAACCCTACATATCGCAGAGCTCAGCTGCTCTGCCTCTATCACATTCTGCTCTCAAATAGGGCAGCGTAAAGGTTCCTTTTAAAGGGTTTTCCGATCGCTGAAATCTATGGCATATCGATAGGAACAGAGAGCGAAAAAGGATAGGATATTTTTAATAATTTTAATAATTTTTTAATACATTTTTTTTGCAATTAGAAAGCCAATAAACAATGACAAATGTTTCATTGCAAGGTTGTCCATAAGCTGTATGTTCACACAGCTTTTTTTAGATGCGTGTTTGGATCCGTGTTCTGGACCCAAACACGCATCTAACAATGTGCCGTGTGATTTACATTGCTTTCAATATTCAGTTCAGTGATCGCCGATACGTGTTTACTTGCGTTTTTGTGATGCGTCTTTCGGATCTGTTCAGGATTGTCATGCCAATTCTTGATCCGTTTCACGCAGCAGGTACCCTATTTAAAACTACAGGGTGTGTTTCTGCTGCACAGAAAACCCATCCAAACACGTAGCACACTTTGGATACGTTTTACGCAGCGCTATTCAATACGTTTTTGGGATTAAAAAACGCTGTATGAACATACCTTAAGAGTACCTTTAGTTTGACTGCTCAATAAGAGATTATTGTGCTGGTTTCACAAACCATGGGAAAGCCCCATGAGTTTTACTGAGGCTTATGATTTTTACACACTTTTTAACAAGTTATATCTGTAAACAGCGCATGGCCAATACCCACACTGCAAAAGCATGCAATATATAAGTGCACAACAAAATACTGCTGTGTGTAACCCAGGCTTGTTGTGGCCACTTAAAGGGGTTATCTCACTACATTGATTCATCTTATCACCGTCCTATTTTCTTGGTTTCATTTTGAATTCAGGGGCGTGATTACTGGCAAAAAACAAAATCTGGTCAGCACATCCATTTTGAAAATTAAACATATAATTAAATGTATTGGTGCACACTGTTGTGGCAGTTAAAGGTATGCAAAAACAATACAATATCAGCAGCACTCTAAGGCACTAAAAAAATGATCAAAGAGGACATAGGAATCTTTTGGAAAAGCATTTCTGCTACCATGAAATATATGAAAAATATGAAAAAATTTGAGGTTCTTAGTGTACATTTTTGATCAAAACTGTAAAAGCCCACCTACCGCTGCAAGTTTACTGGCTTCTACTAGGCTGCAGTAGAAGTCAGGTCTGTAGCTATAGCAACCAGTGTTGGCAGCCTATCAGGACAGATCAAACAGGTCTTTAGCTATAGCGACCTGAGAAGCTGATGCAGTCCATACATGAGGGGATATCTAGGAATAGGTAGGGCACTGATAATGGACACATATTGCAAAGTGACTTGTTTTGGCAAGATCTTTAACATAAAAAGCAATCCTTGTAGTGAGACAACCCCTGTAAGTTCCAGAAAATTAAGTCCTGCCAAATTTGGGTGTTACCTTCTGAGTTGGTTCTTTTTCTTAAGTCAAAATGCACATTTTGGATTAAAGTCTGAAACGTCTTGGAATCCAGTCAAATTCTTTTTCTTCATTTTTTTTTTTTTTTGGATCCACAGCATTTGCAGCTTTAAAAGTGTTTCTTCTCTCTCAACCATGTAAATTGATCTTGGCTGAGGATATGAAATCAAAATACCTCATTTTCTCTCACTCTTGGTGGTGAAATGAGGGGACTTAAACAGCTGGGACATCTTGAGCGCAACAGTCTGCCAAGTGTAATGCTATAGCTAAGGTGTTTCGTCTCCTATCTAGGAACACATTAGAGGTGTAAAGGTTGACACAAAACCAGAAAATGCATTATTTTCCTCTTCAGAAGAGTGCCAGCATCCAATATTCTACATCCTTCACACATCTTGGAGTTAAGCGGTGGGGTACTTTTTGTTTTTGCCTATTTTCCCAAGACTAATGATTTGAGAAAAGTGCAGTATTACCTTTCTTCATTGAACTTTTGTTCAAAAAGCTGAAACCTTGTCCTTTAAGAGTTCATATACTCCAAAAGACTATCACTGTTGGCCAGTAATCTGAGCAATTTGTTTTTCCATGTAGTGCTACTGAAATGTACTTATTTAACCCCTTATCTGTCATGCGGGCGATAGAAGGTATAGAGGGGCCTCATGTGCTCAGTCCGTACTATACTCAGCGGGTGCTGGCTGTTAATTGCTTCAGACACTGCTGTACATAAGTAGTGCTGTATATAGTCAAATCCATTCGGGCGATTAAATATTAAAGTAAAAAAAAATAATTCTAATTAAAAAAACTTTATTGCATAAAAGAAATAAACTTTAAAATAATTATGTAGATCACCATGTCCATAAAAGTCTAAACCAGGCGTGCAAGACATTTTCTGGCCCAAGGGCCACATTGTATTATACCTCTCCAGGAGCTGCATTACATCTTAGTGGAGTATTCCCCATCTGACATCTTCAATTTTAAATACCTAAAATCACTGAGCGGTCTTGTTTCCACTTTAGGGACTACCAGAGATCAGAACGGGTAGTCACCTGCATGGTACTCCAGAAAGAGGATGAGGAAACTATTTTCATTGTAGTTTCTGGGGGTTCCAGAAGTGGCTTTTTTCCAACTATAACCAAAGAGAACAACATACATACAGTGCCTTACGAAAGTATTCGCCCCCTTGAACACCTTTTGCCACATTTCAGGCTTCAAACATAAAGTTATAAAATTTTAAGTTTTTTTGTGAAGAATCAACAAGTGGGACACAATTGTGAAGTGGAACGAAATTTATTGGATATTGTAAACTTTTGTACAAAATAAAAAACTGAAAAGTGGGGCGTGCCAAATTATTCGGTCTCCTTAAGTTAATACTTTGTAGCGCCCCCTTTTGCTGTGATTACAGCTGCAGGTCACTTGGGGTTTGTCTTTCTCAGTTTTGCACATCGAGAGACTGAAATTCTTGCCCATTCTTCCTTGGAAAGCAGCTGGAGCTCAATGAGGTTGGATGGAGAGCGTTTGTGAACAGCTGGAGCTCAGTGAGGTTGGATGGAGAGCGTTTGTGAACAGCTGGAGCTCAGTGAGGTTGGATGGAGAGCGTTTGTGAACAGCTGGAGCTCAGTGAGGTTGGATGGAGAGCGTTTGTGAACAGCTGGAGCTCAGTGCGGTTGGATGGAGAGCGTTTGTGAACAGCTGGAGCTCAGTGAGGTTGGATGGAGAGCGTTTGTGAACAGCTGGAGCTCAGTGAGGTTGGATGGAGAGCGTTTGTGAACAGCAGTTTTCAGCTCTTTCCACAGATTCTCGATTGGATTCAGGTCTGGACTGTGACTTGGCCATTCTAACACCTGGATACGTTTATTTGTGAACCATTCCATTGTAGATTTTGCTTTATGTTTGGGATCATTGTTTTGTTGGAAGATAAATCTCCGTCCCAGTCTCAGGTCTTTTGCAGACTCCAACAGGTTTTCTTCCAGAATGGTCCTGTATTTGGCTCCATCCATCTTCCCATCAATTTTAACCATCTTCCCTGTCCCTGCTGAAGAAAAGCCCAAACCATGATGCTGCCACCACCATGTGTGACAGTGGGGATGGTGTGTTCAGGGTGATGAGTTGCATTGTGGCCAAAAAGTTGGATTTTGGTTTCATCTGAGCAGAGCACCTTCTTCCACATGTTTGGTGTCTCCCAGGTGGCTTGTGGCAAACTTTAAACGAGACTTTTTATGGATATCTTTGAGAAATGGCTTTCTTCTTGCCACTCTTCCATAAAGGCCAGATTTGTGCAGTGTACGACTGATTGTTGTCCTATGGACAGACTCTCCCACCTCAGCTGTAGATCTCTGCAGTTCATCCAGAGTGATCATGGGCCTCTTGGCTGCATCTCTGATCAGTCTTCTCCTTGTTTGAGATGAAAGTTTAGAGGGACGGCCGGGTCTTGGTAGATTTGCAGTGGTCTGATACTCCCATTTCAATATGATTGCTTGCACAGTGCTCCTTGGGATGTTTAAAGTTTGGGAAATTTTTTGTATCCAAATCCGGCTTTAAACTTCGCCACAACAGTATAACAGACCTGCCTGGTGTGTTCCTTGGTCTTCATGATGCTCTCTGCGCTTTAAATAGAACCCTGAGACTATCACAGAGCAGGTGCATTTATACAGAGACTTGATTACACACAGGTGGATTATATTTATCATCATCAGTCATTTAGGACAACATTGGATCATTCAGAGATCCTCACTGAACTTCTGGAGTGAGTTTGCTGCACTGAAAGTAAAGGGGCCAAATAATTTTGCACGCCCCACTTTTCAGTTTTTTGGGTTTTTTTATACAAAAGATTAAAATATCCAATAATTTTCGTTCCACTTCACAATTGTGTCCCACTTGTTGTTGATTCATCACAAAAAAATTTCAATTTTATATATTTATGTTTGAAGCCTGAAATGTGGCAAAAGGATGAAAAGTTCAAGGGTGCCGAATACTTTCACAAGGCACTGTATGTAGCGTCCTCTCCAACTCCTGTTCTCCTCTGTGGAGTCTGGACATTTTTACGGTATATTTTGTGGATCTGCCCTGATTGTGTCAGATATGAATACTTACGTTATACTGGAAGGAATCCAGAGTTAACATAAAAACTGTTTTCATTGAATTGCTCTTTTAGACTGCTTAAAATAGTACATACAGCCCTATAGTGCCAACTATACAGTGCCCACCATAACGGTGATAGTCACACAATGCCTACCATAGACTGCCCACCAGAACAGTGCCAGTCGCACAATGCTACCATAACAGTGCTGTTTGTGAAATGCAGGAGTCAAATGATGAATATGAGAACAGACACAAAGCATGTTTGTGTTCTTATGGCGGCACAGAGGGTCACTGGAAGCTGCATGTGGCCCCTGGACGGCATGTTGTGTACCCATGGTCCAAACTAATACAATATTATATTATTTGTCCTGCATGGTGAACACTGCAACAACAACAAAAAAAAACTAATTGAATTATGTTTTTGTTTTTTCTTGTCACACTGTCTCCGAGAAAAAGCTACATGATTAACAATGGATAAAAAATACACTACAAATTTGAAAGAGTTATAATTCAATGTGCAAGAAGCTATGCTTGTTTGTCATGGTTATAAACCTTATGATCCATAGAAAAAAAGCATGTTATTTATTGTTAAGGTAAATGCCACGTAACAACAACAACAAGAAAACAATTCATTTTATTGCTGTTTTTGTTCTAGTCCCCCCAATGATCAGAGTGAATTAAGTTAAATACTCCCCAAAAGGGACTGACAAATACAAAGTAACCTCATACAGTTTCATTAGCAGAAAAATAAGTTATGGCTTTTGACGTTTTGCGAGAGTCCTGTTTTGACAGTGGCATTACCCCTACTACCATTACAGTGGTTAGTCTTGGTTTTCCGGAGAGTAAGGGGCTGTTCACACGCTGTGTTGGATCCGTTTTTAGATGCGTGTTTGGATCCTTGATTCGGACCCTAAACGGACCCAAACACGCATCTAACAATGTGCAGTGTGAGTTACATTGCTTTCAATGTAAAACACGCATCAGCATTCAGATGAATGATCACCGATGTGTCTCGTTGCGTCTTTTGAATCCGTTCAAACAATTGTCATGTCAGTTCTTGATCCGTTTGACGCAGCAGACGCCCTATTTAAAACTATAGGGTACGATCCTGCTGCCCAGAAAACTCATCCAAACACTCACCAAAACGGGTCCAACACACCGTGTAAACATACCCAAACTCTGAAGGAGCATCACATCATAATGAGATTTTACCATCCAACTGTCTACCTTTTGCACAGGTGTGCAGTGGAGAGATCAATAGCTCATAAGGCAGGAGCTTGAGGTTGGGAGTCAAGCGAGTTAGCCTCAATGTACTCTTTTTTGGTTATGTTTTGCAGCAATGACTAAGCTAACATTTGTCATGGCCACTGATAATGTGTTGGCATTAGTGGCAGGATGTGGACAAGGGTAGCCGACTGCAGTCGTTGCTGCTTGCTGCTCCACCAATGGGAGTGTGGCTCATTTAATATGGTTAGGGAGATGATAACATTGCTCTGTTGATGGAGGGGGAAAAAAAGTTACGGCTCTCACTGTGGTGACACAGAAACCGATGACTTTAACAAAGTGTTTTTATTTTGCAAAACTTTTTTGAAAAAAAAAAAAAAAACTGTCTAATCTTGGTATTGGTGTCCCTTCCTGATTAGAGAGAGACAGTCTTTTTCTCTAGCAGGATTTAATTGTTTTTTTGGTTACCTTTGAAAGTCAATTGTTTTTACTCCTGGGAGGTCAGTAGTGTTTTTTACTTGCAGATTAAATCTCCTGCACTAACCTCTCTGTAAAGCTCAGCTAGGAACAGTAGAACTGATATGCTAATCATTGCTATAGAACAACCGACAGCCTAACCAGGAAGTGTGAGGCTGAAGCTGCCTGTGTCTCCCTGAAACAGCATGGTGAGACAACCCCTTTAACATCACTTTTACAGTTCTCACTATGCAGCACCCAAGACTTAAACCTAAGAAATTTGTTGGAGTAATTGTCAAGCTCTATATGTGCTTTCCCCTCCAAAAGACCGTTGTCTAACCCCCCGACTCCCAGCCCCACCCACCCCCCCAAAAAAAGTCTAATATTGTGTTTTCAGTGCAATTAGTGCACTTAAAAATTATGCAGTTAAAAAAAATCTTACTATTCCTACAAAAAAAATAAGCTCTTAAAGGGGTAAGTTGGAAAAATGACAATTATAGGGCTCAAAATATAGTGATAAAAATGGAAAAGAATGTTTCTTAAAGGGGTTGTCCATGTGTGGGAAAAAAATTGGCTACATAAAAAAAAAGCCCACCTCTGGTT
Organism: Phyllomedusa bahiana; assembly: GCA_025379985.1. Classification (NCBI taxonomy): domain Eukaryota; kingdom Metazoa; phylum Chordata; class Amphibia; order Anura; family Hylidae; genus Phyllomedusa; species Phyllomedusa bahiana. The sequence continues at coordinate 47,584 of JAODAL010002251.1, read as the reverse complement.
CCAGTGCTGTGTGTCCCTGGTCTACTCTTTACATTCTGTCACATGTGAACTGGGACGTCACAGCTCCTGCCACTCATTTACATTACTGTTTGGAAGTGACAGTATGTAAACAGCACTGGAACCGGAGGCTAGTATCCTCTTCCTTTTTTTTTTTTTTTTTTTAATTTTCTTTAGTAACGGACCACTAGAACAATTTTTTCCCCCCGTACATGTGCAATCTCTTTACACCCTTTGCGTAAATTGCGTCTGTGTTGGGTTGAAAAAAAAAAGTGTCAATGAAGAGTATTACCAAATGCATTGCTTTATTGATCTTCTTTTGGTCGGGAGAAAATGAAGATTTTATCTCCTCTTGGAGTACACAAGTTTCTCCTGTTACCGACCACCTCTCCTTGCTCTCTTATCTCTCATTGCTTCAAGTTGCGTCAGTCCATAGTGAGTCACTCCTTGAAAAACCTTATCTCTAGCAACAGCATGAAAAGCTTTCCCTCTTAGAGCTGTGTAGCCTTGCGTACTACACTTTATAAATCTCTTATAGTCATGTCTGTGTAACAATAGCTAGGACCAGCAGAGCTGATATGCCAGTTACTTCTATTGATCCGCTGACAGTCTGAGCAGGATGTATGAGCCTAAGGCCATCACAGCACGGGTTTGCGGTTTCGAAAACCATCTGAAAAACCGTCCGCAAACTTTTCAATGGACCGCTATGGAAAACCCGTGTAGCGGTCCACACTGCATGGGTTTTCCGCGCCGGCGGTCCGAAAAGCATAGAACATGTTCATTCTCTGTCCGGTTTTCGGACAGAATATGAACTTGTCTATGGAAGGGGGAGGGCTTTTCTCTGCTAATCGCTGAGAAAAGCCGTCCCCTTGCGGCCGTGTGCACAGCACGAAAACAGGACAGTTACCGGCCTGATAAATTGACCAGTATTTGTCCTGTGCCGTGTGAACGGCCCCTAAAACTGGCTGTGACTCTGTGAAATAACATGGTAAGAAAACCCTTTTAACAGCCTAGGGCCTATGGTAACAAGTGAACAATATAAAATAGTAAGTAATAAATGGCAAATATCTTTTTTAAATTTTTTATCTATTTTTTTTTTTAAATTTGTGTTAAAATTGTACTTCTTTATCCTAAAACATTGCTGGGAAAAATATCATTTCTACCACATACATTAAAGGGGTTTTGCCACGATCTCATTTTTTACCTCCTGCATCCAGATCTTCAGCTCTGTGTGCTCAGAAGGGGACATTGGTGATTTGTTTGAATTGTAGATCATATGACCCAGCAGGATGACATCACTATGTCTGTCCTCTCTGTAGTCAAAGAAAGGTCTGTTTATGTGAAGCATTGTGAGTAGCTGAGAGGTAAAGTTTTTGCCTCCAGGCACAAGGGTCCTAGGTTCAAATCCCAGCAGAAACCAAACCTGTGTTTTTTTGTTTTTTTTTTCTTTTTATCAATGCACATACCTCATTGAGGTTTATTTTTGTATTTATTTGCACTGTTTGACTAATTACTAAGGAGAACAGAGGACAGGAGTAGAGTGACAGCACCTGGGGTTTGAACACTCAGTAGCTGCCTGAGAGGAGAAGTGATGTCTGAGCATGTGCGACCAGGACTGAGGAGCGCTCAGCCCTGGTCGCATCCCCTGAAGACAAGCTGTAAACAATGGATCACTAAAGAAGCAGCTAAAACAAAAAACGGTGCGGAATTTTTAATAATAATGAATGGTGAAAATGTTTGTTATTTCTTTTGGAAGCTTCCCACGTCAATTTTACTTTGTGGCAAATCCCCTTTAAGACTTGGAGCAGCCACGTCAATGACCAAGTGAAGCTGTGGCTTGTAGAATGTCAAGATGCAAAAATGAAAAAAGTGAGTCTGGCCCCAGCAGGGCCGGTCATTAAGGGGTTAACATCTCTGGAACGACATCAAACTACCAAACAAACCTGACAAATGGAGGCCACATTTCCAGAGGGATGGTACTGTGACCAGGAGCGAGCAGACTGATCCAAAAGCCTTGCATAGAAGTGGTATTAATGAGACTGTATACATGACCTGTCTGCAGCCCGGATTCCATACTTAACACAAAGCATCTGTCCAGCAGTGTATATGCCGCTCCAGCTCTGCAATATCTCTTGTCGTCAGGATGTATACTCGTGAATGGCTTCCTGTATTGTTCAGTTCCTTTGTCTCAGATTTCTGGGCTGGTTTTTTTTTATCCTTTCAGTAGAATAGCTGTAAAGTAAATTACAATGCTCCTGTGATTTGTTGGAACCACAGGGCGCAAGCGAATATTAATGTGGTGTTTTTGTGGTTGAAAGTTGCAGCTGAAAACTACAGTACAACTGCACATTTCCCCTGACTTAATTGTAGTGCTGCGCCTCTTCATTATCCTCTGACAAGTAGCAATGATGCTCTGACTTCCTTGATAACATAAGAATCTGCTCATGATAATGACCATTAACTCGTTTGACAGGGTGATAACGAGATTACAGGGTTCAGTTTCCCTTTATAAATTTGGGCAGCACATGTGTTTCTGAAAGCGACAAGCTGTAATGTTTTGGGAGCATCGTGTGACTGGTAAAACAAAGTGACGCGGATGGAGGTTTTTTCTTTCTTCGCCTTTTGTTTGTGCATAATCAGTTTGTCCCTCACAGGGACGTCTAACATTAAGAATCCTCATCTTTGCTATTTACTGCTGCTCGTTCTATTGTTCCCTGTAAGCAGCCATTTCAGCTGTACATGCAGGGGTCATTGATCAAAGTGGGGAAAACATGACGGCCTTGAAGGGACACTGCCATTACATTGACAGGCAATCTGTGATTATTAAAGGGGTTGTCTCCATTAATGGATTGCTTTTTATGTTAAAGAGTTTACAAAAACAAGTCACTTTGCAATATATGTCCATTAACAGTGTCCTACCTATTCCTAGATATCCCCTCTTGTATGGGCTGCATCAAAACTCCAGCTGGGCCTATAGCTACAGACCTTTTTTGACTCCTTTTTGAATGTTTGCAAGCCTGGGTTCTATAGCTACAGACCTGGGTTCACTGCACGTAGTGGAAGCCAGAAAACAGTCCCGAATTTAAAATGAAACCAAGAAACAGAAATGGGTAAGAGAAAAAATGTAGTGGAACAAACCCCCTTTAAGTATGTTCAGACGGTTTTTGTGGGTGTAATTGCCTCATTACGCCCGAATACGCCCTCGCAATATTTTAAAATCAAGCACTTGTCGAGTTCTATGATTTTACAGCGTATTCCCAGGCGTGTACTGCGCGTCGGGAAAAGGCTATCACTCTTCTGGGCTTATGCGCTGGGGAAAGAGGGGAGTGGATGGGGGACGGGCCAGAGCACTTTAGAAGTGCACGTTCTTCTAAAACAGCAAGCATATAGCTGTGCGCACAATACATGCCTCTATACGCCGTGTGAACCTGCCCTTAAATAAATTTTTTCTCTATTGTATGTATGTGTGTATGTATGTATGTATGTATGTATGTGTATGTGTGTGTATATATATATATATATATATTAATAATATATATATAATGCGTGTGTGTATATATATGTATATTATATATATATGTATGTTATGTATGTGTGTGTATGTATATATATATATATATATATATATATATATATATATATATATATATATATATCTTTCATTTATTTTGTATTTTTTTATTTAAAGTACCTATATACATGACTACCTGGTTTGTCACTCTGACTTCCCCTCTGTGAGCTCTGATAGCACCGCGGTGAGCAAATTGCTTTACAGTTCTTCTCTATGGCTTTGGAGGTATAAATGTTATGAGCGACACCATGACACCATGTCATGAGCAACACATATATGAAAAAAAATACTGTCCCAAATTAGTTTTCAGGAATATTGGTTTTAACAAAAATACTCATTTCTGATGAAGCGTCCCTAACCATTTCTTTTCTGCATCTCTTCAGAAACAACATTGCAGTTAATCTCCTATCTAATATAAAATCTTTCTGTATTCCATACACACAAACTACATTGTCGGCAGATTAATCTTTCTCTGATTGACATTTTGGACATTTTTTTTCCCTCTGCAGTCATACCTACACTTTGAGGTTTTCAAATATTATGCATCATCAAAAAATGACCTCTTGTTTAAAATATTGTTTAAAGAGGTTGTCTCACTACACTGATTCATCTTACCTCAGTCCTGTTTTCTTGGTTTCATTTTGAATTCAGGGGCGTGATTACTGGCTTATACTAGGCTGCAGTAGAAGCCAGGTCTGTAGCTATAGCAACCAGTACTGGCAGCCTAACAGGAAAGATCAAACAGGTCTGTAGCTAAAGCGACCTGAGTAGCTGATGCAGCCCATACAAGAGGGAATAGGTAGGACACTGTTAATGAACACCTTTAAGGCTTTTTTTCTAGACATAGGAATCCTAAAAGGGGTATTCTACTTATATTCGCTTATGTTGTTAAAAGCAGATGGGGCAAGGTTGCTGCCCTCATAATTATATTAAGAAAATGTAAATTTTTATTCTAATCAGAAAATAAAAGCAGTTTAGAAAAAAAGAAAAAGGGATGGACTTTTGACACAGTAAAATTTGATACTGAAACACGAATGTAAGAGCTGTATCTTGAGAAATGTTTACCTGCTTTTGCTGGACAGGATCTGATTTTAATTTTTGAACTAAACTTAAAGTCTTCACATAAAGCAATAGTACACCAGTGTATAGAAAGTCTTAAAGGGGTTAGCTTTAAGCCTGTTGGTTAAGGTAAATACAGATTATTACCAAATACATTGCTGTTCTGATTTGGCTTTAACCCAGAGTTATAGCAGTTCTTGTTTCCTGCTTGTTTACACAAGCGTCTCTATTTACCGACCACCTCTCTCTGCTCTAGAAGTGGTGAGACTGGTGATGTGTCTTATCAGCAGGACACAGTAGAAAGATGAGATCATAGATGAGTCGCAAACTGAGATAAACTTTAACCCTTATAGTTACTGACCTGGAAGCAGCTTTGTATCCTCCTGCTAGGTCTGCAGAGCACATTTATGTGTTCTTTTATCAAAGATAACAGAGTCACTCTGCAGCTAACAGTGTGTCTTGCAGCATCTGCTTTTTTCTCTCTTGGGCTATGTTCACACAGCGTAATTGCGGCGTCTACAGTACGGCTGCAATTACAGAGGATGATTTGGGAGTCGCACTGATCAGAGCGTACTCCCGCGGCGTAGGGGGCCGGCAGCCCTCCGGCCCCATTGACATGCATTACTCGCGATGCGTATTCTCCGCAAGTATTTGACATGTCACTTACCTCCCCGTGTGTACAATACGATCCTATTGTACGAGTGGGGAGAGGAGGTGTAATCCATAGTTCTCATACAGAACTATGGATTACCGTAATTTCGGCGCGCATCTCGCCTGTATTAGAGCACAAATATGACGTGAAATGCGCGCCGAAATTACCCCGTGTGAACATAGCCTTGCTTGAAGCTTCCTTACATGACAAATACAACTCTGCTAACTCACATTTATAGTGCTGCTTAGACAGTGTTCATGTTTGTCAATCCCCCTCCATTAGTATCATCCCTGTAACAGGCTCAGTTAGGGATAGGACATAGCAGAACTGAATTGTCCGTCACCTAGACCTGCCACAACCTGCACAGGAAGAATGAGAATGGCTAGATGGGGAGAGCCCTTTGATGCCGTCTTGTGCAGAGCATATGTAGGAGACCAGAATATTGTCTGGGTTGTTGGTTTGTATAATGACCGTTCCAAAGTTCCTATCCAATTAACCAGCCGTGATTCATATGAATAATCTGCACCGTTCTATAAAAAGCCTACGCTGGAAATTAAACCTGATTGACCGTTATTGATCTAGCATCTTATTTGCTCATTTTCTTCCTCATACATTTTATGAAGCTAAAAAGTGAAATATCCAAAATGTGATTTTTACACCATATGTTGTTTTCTTCAGTAGAAATGCAGAAGAACCGTGCTGGAATGTGTATGAAAAACTATTCCGGAAGCAGATGTGTGGAAACGGTTTTCAGTGTGTGATTTTTTTATTTTATTCCTATATCAGTCTGGAGGTACGTGTAGACATCCTGGTGTGGTGAGCTGGCTGTCTTCGAAGTCGCAGAATCTACTCTGCTTGGCAGAGGAGGAAACTGTGCATGCTTGGCATCTTCGCTGAGAAGCCGAGAAGACCCCTCAGGTATAGAGGCAGCCAGCTCACCAAAGCAGGCATCTCTCCACATACCCAGCAGAGGACAGAGAGAACGGAGGCCAAGCATGTGCATCCATCTTGGTACATTTACTGAGGTGGACATAGTAAAGGTAACAGGAGATGGCACAATTCTTACCATGTTCCTTGAAATCTCTGGATAAGAGCATGTGTCAAAAGTGGAAATATAAAAACTGTTCATTATTTGGGGCTGGATTTAGTATGAGGAATATTCTTTATCAGACAACCCCTTTCAGTTTATAGTTCTGTGTATTTAACCTATTCTTTCTTCAAATTTCCAAATAATGTAGCTTAGAAATATCCAAAATGGGACTTTGTGACATATGTAAGGTGTGTAGAGACATTTCACCAAATCGAGTGTTCTTCCAAGAAGGACCAGTTGGCTCTGGCACAGCCCATGTTTGCAATATCCTAATGTTTGCAGTCAATTACAAGTCACATTATTATGACCACCAGCCAATATCCATAGTAACTGACATGCAGCATATACTGCAGCTAGATGGACTGGGAGTGATTCAGTAATGTCCTGGTAGGTGGTCACAGGTATCTGGAGCCATGCTGACTGCATCCCACAGCTGCTGGAGGGTGTGTGAGGAGGGATCCATAGCGTGAACATGATGATCGAGGTGGTCCCACAGATGCTCAATTAGGTTCAGGTCTGTGAGAAAAAGGGGCTAGGTTAGTACTTGGCTAGAAATGTCTGACATTGGTTGGAAAAGCATGACCAAGACTTCCATGTGACATATCGCTTTGTCTTGCTGAAAAATTCCATCCGCCCCGAGGAAGACAATCCGCATGTATGAGTATATGGGATCTGCAAGGATGGATTCATACCTAAATCAGTTGGAAGGGTCTTCATCATGGATGAGTGAACCCAGAGAATGTCAGGCAAACATGGTCTATTATGTTTCTGTCCTGACAACCAATGTCCATCCATAGGATGATGCCAATCAGCAGAAGTCCAATTCTGATACTGCACGGAAAATGGAATCCTTTTCTTCTGATGCAACTTCATTAGCAGAGCTGGTCTGCTTTGGAGCTACATAAGCGGCCGGGGTTATAGAACTGCAGCTGCATAGTTGGATGAGTGTTGGATGCAGCAGGATCGCACCCTACTGCGTCTTTCGGACCAATTCTTAGAAAGGATTCTTGGAACGGATCCAAAAGACGCAATGAGACGCGTATCGGCGACCACTCGTGTGAACGCCGATGCACGCTTCATATTAAAAGCAACGTAAATCACACTGCTATTTATTGGATATGCGTTTGGGTCCGTTTGGGGTCCGACAGACGGATCCAAACACGCAGCTAAAAGCATATGTAACATGGAGTAAAATACGCCGTGTGAACATAACCTTACCCACGACAACTACCAGGGATATGTGTTTAGAGAATCTATCACACAACTCATATACCCACCACGCCAGCTCACCACACATGACCGTTTTCATGAGCTATACACTGTCGTCATTGAGAGTAGAAAGTGGTCATAATAATGTGACTTGGCTATGTACATAGCACATTACTACTTTGCATTGATTGTGCTGAGTGGAAACAATATAAAAAGCAAACCTTTTATTTAATTGCTCATAGAAACAAATTTGTTCCCAGCAGAATCTGCTGAATGTATTGACTTAATGTCTTTTACTGCGGTACGGAGACTGTTTTGTCTATTCTCACTTTACAAGTGCCAACCTCTTACTTGATACAGCAAATGAATGCATTTAAAGTGTTGCTGAACCTTAGGGGATGTTCACACGGCGTTTAGATGCGTGTTTGGATCTGTGTTTCGGAGCCTAAATGGACCCAGACACGCATCTAACAATGTGCAATGCGATTTCCATTGCTTTCAATGTTCAGTTCAGACGAGTGATCGCCGATGAGTGTTTACATGCGTCTTTGTGATGCGTCTATCGGATCCATTCAAAGAATTGACCTCATTTCTTGATCCATTAGACGCGCTATTTAAACCTATAGGGTGCATCTGCTGCCGCAAAAGCGCATCCAAACACGCACCAAGTTTTTTTAGAAATCTGACCGCCAGAAATCCGAGCTGTGTGGGCTACAGCTTGGATTTCCTATTGAAGTCTATGAGGATGATTGACGGTCGGTTTTCAATCTGAAAACTGGTTGAAAGGCTATGTTCACACGATGTATTGCGGCGCGTAGAATACGCACCATAATACATTGTGTGACTCCGGAGCTTGCGCTAATCTGCGCGTACTCCCGAGGCGTGTGGGGGGACAGGCAGCCCGCCGGCCCCATGGACATGCATTACTCGCGACATGTCACTTATCTCCCCGCTCATACAGTATGATCATATTGTATGAGCGGGGAGAGGAGGCATAATCCATAGTTCTCTATGGGAGCTATGGATTACCGTAATTTCGTGCCCATGTGAACATACCCAAACACCGCGCTGTGTGGACGTACCAGTGAGGTCCCTGTTACCAAGGTTTTCTACAGCAAATCCGCCTTTCTAGGGGAGGGAGTGGGGGTTGCCTATGGTGGGAACATAACGCTAGAGGATGGTCTTAGGCAATTGTTCACACCTGTGGAGAAAGAAGTCTCCTGCTGTAGGTATTGCATTGTGGAACTTGGTTGATGTAAATGGAGCCCCGACCACACATTGTGCTGCCTAATAACACTGTGTCAAGGGATCAGCGAATGCCGTGCCAGTTACAGAATAGCGAAATAGAACTTAGGCTTGCAGTGTGGCAAAGCTGACATCTGGCACATGAAATTTACTGGCAATGATATGGAAATTTGTTGAAATTGAGCAAAAAAAAAAAAAAGTTGTTAAAAAATCTAAATTGTAAAATTTGACACTGAAACCTTTTGTCTAAATGCACAAATAATAAGGAAACCAGGAAAACTGTTTAGTGTAGATGGAAAAAAATAAAAATAAAAAGCCTGCATTTTAGACAAAGGATAATTATCTATTTGAAATTGTTGTTTTAATGTGTTTAATTGCCGCCAGTAAGTGTTATAGAAATGGACTGCAAAGTGGAGCTGAGGAGTGCTTCATTGAATCTATAGCACGTGTTAGATATAGTGTGTGCTGTCAGGTGACACTATTGAGCCTTGTTATTCATATACATAGTTCACAAGGTGATTATCAAGGGAATCTGCAATCCAGAAACATATGAACATGTATATGCCTAGCATTATGCCTTGTGCTATCCTTGTGTTCTTATCCAGGAAGCCTCAAGGTCTGGACGCACAAGACCTTGTTCACACAGAAAAGCCGTTTGTGATTTTTTTTTGTCCTGCAGATTTTGATGCATCTGTAGCCAAGTGTAAAGGGGTATCTTTATAGAGAACCTGACATCCCCTAGTAAATCTTTGTGTTCCTTGTGAAATACCAATTCTGAAGCATCTTATGCACATGGCTGATTTGGACGCTCAGAATCGGCGTCCAATCTGACCGCAATCCTCTCGTTTCCAATGTGAAAGCCGTGGTGTTGTGCACACAATGCTGATATTTTTCATTGGGGATTTATATTCAGCTGCAACTTTTTTTTACTTTGTTTCCTATTCTGGTATCATTACATGGGAGCTGTTCTTGAGTTCAGGATACAGGCTGAGAATCTGGCTCCCCCTCCCTTTAGTTATATGCTAGTTTGCTATTTTGTGTCCCTATAGTTGCGGCCACCAGAAATCTACTTCTGCTCCTACTTTTTTATGCTAAAACAAAGTATTTCTGCTAGTTTAGAAGCACCCTGAGAGCTCTACCTGTGAGTTAGAGAACCTGTTCGGTGGTTATGCTACCTTATCTGAGAGCAGGATGTTAAGAGGGAGAGAAGCTGAGCTCTGTGATATATAGGGTTATATGATAGAAGGAGAGAAGCTGAGCTCTGTGATATATAGGGTTATATGATAGAGGAGAGAAGCTGAGCTCTGTGATATATAGGGTTATATAATAGAGGAGAGAAGCTGAGCTCTGTGATATATATGGTTATATGATAGAAGGAGAGGAGCTGAGCTCTGTTATATATAGGGTTATATGATAGAAGGAGAAAAGCTGGGCTCTGTGATATATAGGGTTATATGATAGAGGAGAGAAGCTGAGCTCTGTGATATATAGGGTTATATGATAGAAGGAGAGAAGCTGGGCTCTGTGATATATAGGGTTATATGATAGAGGAGAGAAGCAGAGCTCTGATATAGAGTTATATGATAGAGGGAGAGAAGCTGAGCTCTGTGATATATCGGGTTATATGATAGAGGAGAGAAGCTGAGCTCTGATATAGAGTTATATGATAGAGGGAGAGAAGTTGAGCTCTGTGATATATAGGGTTATATGATTCAGGAGCTGAGCTCTGCAATATATAGGGTTAGATGATAGAGGAGAAAAGCTGATCTCTGTGATATATAGGATTATATGATAGAGGAAGAGAAGTTGAGCTCTGTTATATAGGGTTATATGATAGAGGGAGAGAAGCTGAGCTCTGATATATAGAGTTATATGATAGAGGGAGAGAAGTTGAGCTCTGTGATATATAGGGTTATATGATAGAAGAGAGAAGCTGAGCTCTAATATATAGGGTTATATGATAGACGAGCTGAGCTCTGTGATATATAGGGTTATATGATAGAGAGGAGCTGAGCTCTTTGATATATAGGGTTATATGATAGAGGGAGAGAAGCTGATCTCTGTTATATATAGAGTTATATGATAGAGGGAGAGAAGCTGAGCTCTGTGATATATAGTTATATGATAGAGGTAGAGAAGCTGAGCTCTGTGATATATAGGGTTATATAATAGAAGAGAGGAGCTGAGCTCTGTGAGATATAGGGTTATATTATAGAGGAAGAGAAGATGAGCTCTGTGATATATAGGGGTATATGATTTGAAGCAGGGTTTCTGAATAAAAAGCAGAGAAAATCTGTGAATGTGAAACTGAAAGTTCTGCTTACCATGGCCTCATACAGTGATTGACAGATTGCTCTGTACACACACTAATAGAGGGGAAGCAGTCAATCACTGTATGTGGGTGGAGTCAGCAGCACTGTCACTGTTAGGCCGTGTTCACACGGCTTATTCAAGATGGAATTGCGAGCCGGATTGCGCTCGCAAATCCGGCTTGAATAGGGGGCGGGGCAGGGGCGCGGCCCGCTGGCCCCATAGACTTCCATTATCCACGGCGCGTATTGCGCCTGGATAATGTGCATGTCCGTTTCTCCCCGCCCGGCGGATTCGCCGACCGGGCGGGGAGTGACAGAATCTACTGTTCTCTATGAGAACGGTGGATTACCGTAATTACGGCGCCAATCCGCGCCAAAATAAGCCGTGTGAACACGGCCTTAAGGAGTCCGATGATTAATTCTGCTTCAAAATTATATATTTATAATTTGTGATAGACTCTTTGAAAGCAGGATTGATGTGATAGAGGGAGAGAAACTGAGCTCTGTGATGGAAATAAATAAATATATATATATTATATACATCACAGAGCTCAGTTTCTCTCCCTCTATCACATCAATCCTGCTTTCAAAGAGGGAGGTATAAACCCCCTGGCAGGTTCCCTAAATGAAGTAATACTAATATGTGAGCTAAGTTACATGGTTTGCAGTGTCCATATAACTTCCTTAAAATATCGGTGTTGATGATGCCTGTTTATGTACTGACATCGTCTGACTGGAAGCCTTGTGGGACCCTCCTTCTAACACCTTTCTTTTTCTTTTCACTAAACGCCAAGTTTTTCTCTTTTTTTTTCCACTATTTTTCAAGTATATTATTGATATTGTTGTGTTTTCTGTGTAGGACTCATGTTCTTGATTTTACTATCTTAATTTGCTGTACATCTGTGTTTTTTCTTGTTTAATAACCATTACGTTAAAGAAAAAAGTTGCATTGCTTTTAGGCTCATTGAGTCTATTATGTCGTCCCTTACCCTGGGGGATACCCATTTTGTCTGCCTCTTCCTTCTTCACAGGCTTTAGATCAGACCTATAGCTGGCTGAAAATAAATCCGCTACAAAGGGACCTTCACACTGTCTGCAGTGGGAGGCTAATTTCTACCCTTTAGGTGGTCCACTTCAAAAGGGAGGGAAGAGTTCTACTCTTGCAATGAATATTTGCTATCGTTTATGATTGTATTTTCATCCATTTATAGGTTTAGTGCCTTAGTTACACTGCTTTGAATATAAGAGGGCAATGATTATTAGGGTGCGTTTCCACGGCATAGGACAAATACTGGCTTTGCTCCGCGATGATCGGAGAAAAGCCCTTCCCCTTCACTTTGAGAAGTACAGATTCCGTCCGGAAACCGGACGGAAGATTGTGCTTCTACAATGTTTTGCGGCCGGCCCACGGGTGGAGAAACCGCCGGATGGAAAACCCGTGCCGTGGAGACATGCCCTTACTGGAGCAGATGTACTATGAAAAGAGTGCCACAAACGGTGTAACTTTGTATAAAGAGGTGTATGCCTTTACTCATAGGGAGTGTGGATTCTATGAAAGTAGCAGGGCTAGAGGTGCCCAAATTTTGGCTCAATTATTCTCTTAAATTAAGGCGTTTCAAAAAAAATAAAATTTAAAATGCCAGAAGTTGCCTATTGTAGAAATGATCAACTTTTTGAAAGTTGATTGCCACTCTTTAAAAAGAGTCTTCAGCCCAATTGACAAATGATTGGTTGATCATACCTTACATTTGTTCATTTGGCAGTCCACCTTGGTTACTGATGGAAAGCACATACAAGAGCAGATGTGTACTGAGAAATTGAGCTGTAGGAAAGGTACATCAGCCAACAAATAAGTTTGCTTGTTCGTGTGGGGCTTTCTACAGAGGGCAATTATCCAGAACGAATTCTACAGATGCTCATACGCCCGATAATCTGGCTTTTAAGGAGGACCTGTGGCCATTCCTGACATGTCTGTCTTAGCAAATACCTTGGAATAATGAGCCTGAAGTATCTTCTAACTCTTTGTTGTCCTGTTACTGTGTTATTTCTTCTTTGACTTTATTATATAATGTGACATTTGGGTGTTAACCATTGAGAGTGTGAAGAGCACAGTCTGATATTGTCCAATCAGTGCTGATCGAGTCAGCATGTGCAGAGACACACCCTGTGGAAACTGAAAGGCTATGTTCACACGGCTTATTTTGGGGTGCATTTCACCACGTATTGAGAGCGTACTGCACTCTAATACGATCGAAATGCGCCCAATCATTACGGCAATCCACAGTTGTCATAGAGAACTATGGATTACGCCTCCTCTCCCCATGTATACAATACGATCGTATTGTAGGCGCGGGGAGATAATTGACATGTCATTTATTCACGGCGCTTACGCGCCACGAGTAACGGATGTCTATGGGGCCGGCGGGCTGCCAGCCCCCCCGCATCGCAGGAGTAAGAACACCCGGCGTAATTGCGGGGTGTACTGTGCGCCCCGCAGTAAGGCTATGTTCACTCAGGTTAACTGCGGGGCGTAATTACGCCCCGCAGTTACGCCGTGTGGCCGGGGGAGGGAGCGGGGGGCCGGCACCTCGCCGGCCCATAGACAATCACTGCTAGCGGCGCGTATACGCCGCTAGAAAGTGACATGTCAATTATCTCCCCGCCCGGCGGATTCGCCGAACAGGGAGAGGAGACGTAATCCATAGTTCTCTATGAGAACTGTGCATTACCGTAATGAATGGGCCATTTTCAGCCCGTAATTTGCGCACTTCGGCGCGTAATTACGGACCGAAATACGGCCCATTTTAAGCCGTGTGAACATAGCCGAAAGGTAGCACCCAGCAGATTCAGTAACACATTTCTAGAAGAAACAACAGCAACAGGTCCTCTTTAATCCAACAAATAAGTGGTATATAGTTTAAACCACGTCTCAAGATGCACTGTGATAAACCAGGTTCAATTCCAGACTGTTTCATCTAAGTTCACACAGTTTTTTTAGACAGTATAAGCAAATCTGCCAGAATGTTTTCTGTCAAAGAAAACAGTTTCAATAGAATATTTGCCTTTTGATTACTTTTAACATGTAGACTTAACTTTGTCTCTTCAACAACATTAGCAAATGACCTGAACAACAATTACATGATTTAAAGGGGTTGTCCATTTTTCTTTTCTTTTCTTTTTTGAGGTACTGCTGCCCAAATAAAAAAAACTATCTATCTAATAGAGAGCATGGGAGAGCGCAAACTATTTAAAAAAAAAAATCATAATTGCCTTCCACCTTAACACTGTACCCGCTTTATGGGTGCAGCAGTCACATTCCGCTGCCATCTATCCCTGTTCAGAAGTTAACCACTATAAACAAAATGTAAGGGAGTGGCATGTGACAGCCAGAGAAATGAATAAAACTGAAGACCGGGGAGAAAGTCCATAGAGCAAGCTCTGGAACCCAGGTGAGGTGGAAGAGGAGTACAGGCAGTCCCCGACTTACATTGTTCTGACTTACATCTGTCCCCTAGTTACAAACGGAGACTTATGTGGCATGCTGGCACTTGTAGTTCTATGTTCCACAGCAGATAGTAGCTGTGGAACGACAAGTTCCAGCATGCCACAGCAGCACACGAGGGGAAATCTTCTTAACGGGCACAGACAGCAAAACAAAAATGGAAAAACCCTTCCCTGCACTGTCCGAAACTAAAAACAAACCCTTTTGTGCTGGCGTTACATCTAATAAATACACCTGCTCCGACTTACATACAAATTCAACTTAAGAACAAACCTACAGTCCCTATCCCGTTTGTAACCCGGGGACTGCCAGTATAGTTTTTCCTTGTTTTGATTAGCAGTACCTAATTTTTTTATCTGTAATTAAACTGGACAAACCCCCTCCCTTTTTTTTGGATTTCTTAATTGCGGGTACCGCTATCAGATCTACTTTTCCTTTGGGTCCAGTCCATATGATTTACATAAAATCCACGTCTTTGCGAGTAAAGTCAGCTAACTAGACTGCTTTACCTCCAAAATGAGGGGACTTTGAACTTGTGACAAAACTATCCAGCAGAACCTTGAGACGTGAACAGAGAGCACTAGTCTGCGATGTATTATTTTTTACGTTGACTACTACTGTCCAAAGCGTTGCTGAAGCCCATCGTTTTCTGCTAGTTGCTGACACGTGTTTTTCTTTGTGGTGCGATGATGGAATGCACAAGAATCGAGACTTTCTGGCATAATAGGACTATAATTTAATCAAGACATTGCTGACTTTCCAACATAATCATTATGAGTGGTAGAGCATGCTTTTTCTGTTCCTGTGTAAAATGGACTGTTTCTTTATACTAGGTACTGATGCCTAAACAGTACTGGTAGAACATGCCGGAATACCGAATCTCTGGTAATAAGTTCACTGTGTAATGTTAATAAAGAAAAAATAAAAGGGAAAGCCGGGCACCACTAAATATCCAAGAAGGGTGCTGCCCATGCACCAAAAACAAGTCAAATAGGAACCAAAGCAGGTACATATAAATGGCACTCACCTCGAAATACCGAAAAACTTTATTGGATCACACAAGTACATGTTAAAAGCAATTAAAAAGCCATAAGGAGCCCCATTCATAGATTCAAGACCCCTTTGGAAATAACCAGAGATGATCAGTGAACAACAACATAGATGTAAAGTACACTGTGCACAACACCAAACCCTCACTAAAAATAAATATAGCGCTACCTGCAAAACAATATATAACATTTAACCACAAATATAATGGTTAAAAATGTATTGCATAGGCTAGAGAGATCTGAGCCAAAACATTGTACAGAAACCGATACCCCCTGAGAAAATCACACCGTTTGGCGATACACATGGGGTTTAATTGCGGCGCACATATCGGCGTGTACTTGCACTTTATACATGGCGAAATGCGCGCCGCAATTGCGGAAATTCATAGCTCTCATAGAGAACTATGAATTACGCCTCATCTCCCCAGGCGTAAAATTGACATGTCACCTCTCTCCCCGGGCATACGATACAATCGTATTGTACGCTCGGAGAGACGAGGCATAATTCATAGTTCTTTATGAGAGCTATGAATTTCTGCAATTGCGGCGCGCATTTTGCCGTGTATAAAGTGCAAGTACGCGGCGAAATGCGCGCCACAATTATGCCGTGTGAACATAACCATAACTTTTTTTATTTACATTTTTCTTTGTAAAATGGCAAAGAGGGATTTTTTTTTTTATTTTTTTATATTCTTAAAACATAAATAGTTTTTTTTTAATTGTATTTTAGTCCCCATAGAGAACTTGTCCACTAGATGGCACATTTGCTTGTACACTATCCTGCAATACATTAGTATTGCGGAATAGCATTTAATTACAGCTCTCCTATTACACCCTGCCTCACATCACTGAATGGTGATGCTAGCAGAACAGCACGTGCTCACTTAGGTTACGTCTATAACACAATGTTAAAATACCGTCTAAAATCCGATGGCATTTTAACATCGCTGGACCGGGAGGCACTGCTATTTTTTGCACAAAAAAACAAAACAAAACACTGTCTGTTTTTGGATTTCCTGCAGCCACAGTACATTGAACATGTTCTATATTCCGCCGGACGTATGTCCCTTTAGGAAACCATCAGTAAATAACCTGTGCTGTGTAGACATTCTATTGAGGTCTACACAGCACTATGTTCAGTCGGATTTTCTGTGGATTTTAAATACTGAATGTGCTGTAAATCTGATCATAAACCTTTGCTGTGTAGACTTGGCCATAGACCACTGAGTGATGGCAACAGTCTTGTGCCAATCTTCTATAAACAAAGTCCAGAATGACTACCTGAGCTTCAGTGCTGGACTGGCGGTGGATCTTCTTCTTTTTTTTTTTTTTTTTTTAAAGTTACCAGGATTATTCTATTGGTTTATTGTGACCTGTTAATCTGTGAAATAGCTGCAATATTACAGTCTTAGTTCACAAACCAGCTATGAAATTGATATTCTATGGCACAATAAAGGTTCTTTGTGTAGATCTGTCTCCAACATGGGTTGATAAGTTAGCGTTACTTTCAGAGCTATACATTGAGGGGGTTTTAAGAAGTCATGAAAACATGGCTGTTGTGCACTGCACAGTTTTATGGTTTGGTCCTGGCATTGAAGTTCTGTCCACTTGAATAGGACTTGAAGCATCCTGTGAATTACACACAAACCAATACACTGCAGTTAAGAGTGCAGTCCTGGTAACTGGTGAAGGAAAATCCTTATACCATTTAAAGGGAACCTGTCATAGTGATCATCCTATCTGATCTGCTTGTAGCATGATAAAGAGCAGAAGAGATTGTTTACATATGTGTACGTTTGTGTGTGTGTATATATATATATATATATATATGTGGTTGTGAAGGGAAAGATTCAGCAGTAACTTCATTCATTGAAGTTACTGCTTATTCTGCGTTAAGGAGTCCAGTGGGTGGTCTAATCGGTGACAGTGAAGCTTTTCTACTATGGGTAAACATGCAGAGATACCTGTCAGTTATTGATAAGATTTCCCACTGGACTCCTTAACCCAGACTAAGCAGTAAATTTAACGAATAAATTGCAAGCTCTGTGCTGTTAGAACTGCTCCCCTGGCCCGACTGTATCAAAGCATATAAGGACACTTGTAGTAATCTACTCATTTTAGTATTTGGTTTGTCAAATTGCCACTTGTCATCCACCTTTCTTAGGAACCTGATCAGCTTATGGCCATATACCCCTTCGTCTGTATTTTGGGTTTTTTTATAAAATATAAATAATTTTATATTTTTTTTAATTGTGACAGCCCAAATCGCATGTGACAGAACCCTTTAACCCATTTGTTGGGGTCTTCTCACAGTTCCATGTACTGCCCTGTGTCGTAGGGACCTGTAGCACTTCATGTAAGGTTTCTTTTTGTCGAAATGTCCAACTGTTGGGGATATGGCCAAAAAACTACCCGGGTTCCCAAGGGTGCTTTCACATGGGCGTTTTTTGGGCTTTTTTTTTTTTTTTTGTGCGGGAAGGGACAACAATTAATGCGTCATTGCTGCACAAAAATCCGACTAAAATCGGATTTTTGCGTTTTTTGTGCGCAATTAATTGTTGCTCCCCCCCTGCCCAAAAAAAACCCCAAAATCGCACCAGTGGAAAGCACCCTAAGAAAGGGATGAAATGGGGATTTGACAAACCAAATACTAAAACGAGTAGAATAGTACAAGTGTCCTTACATGCTTTGATACAGAAGGGCCCGGGAACCCGTTCTAACAACAAAGGTTTAGCTTTGGATGCATAGAATACTTTATTCCGCTAGTTTATTTTTATGTGTATTTTGGGGTGGAATGCACTTCATACCCCCACAGACTGTGCCTTATTAAAGAAGTACACGCCATTGTCTGTATTTTCATTTGAGAGCTACATTTAAGTGTAGGGCTGCTTTCTGTGTAAGTAACATCTCCTTTTCTTGTTCTTTCTCTCTGTAAATATAGCTTCTAACCATGCAGTATGCATTGTGCATGTGTGGTGTGCCCGCCCTGGAAGGGTTAATGGCCGCACTTACTCATCTAGTTGTTGAGCTCCTTATTGGCTCCCAGTAGTATTGGAGCTTGGGAAGTGTGAAAGTCTTGTGCAGTCTGCTCCAGTGTGCTGCAGCTCACTCATGTCTCCTCAGCCTTCTCCACCCAAAACTTGTTGTGACACATCTGGTGTAGATTGCAGAGGCTATTGTGAGCCGCCGGCCCTGCTGCCTCCTCTCCCAGCCACTTTCAGTTTCTCCGGAGCCTCCTCTTGTGAGCACGCTGGCTGCCTCCGCCGTCATTGACTCCTTTGGTTTCCTTGCTGTTGTTGGTGTTCCTGGAAGGAATCATGGAGCACACAAGGTATGTGTCTTGCTGTGGATGTCCTGGTTTGTGTGTGTGATCCCATTTCTTCCTCTCATTGAGTCTGTGTTGCCAGAGGCGTTGCACTGAAGTAGGCTCTTCATTTGAAATTCTCGTTTCATGCTTGGAATTCAAGCTTCAGGGGGGAGCAGAGGTCAAGGGAAAATATTCTGTTCCCTTTGCCTTCTGCTGCCTCTAACCCTTGTAGTAAATAATGATCACATGGGCTCCTGGATAGAGTGCCCCACAAATGGGGGCTCTGGGGGATCTGCTGGCCTTTTCTCTTCTTCTTTTTTAGGCCTATGTTTAGATATTGTGCGTATTACTTGTACTTCATTTATTGATGATCAGTTGATAATTGGCTGGTCCCCTTCTCCTTTCCCCAATAATTATATGGAGATATCTGGCTAATGAAATTCACTCATCCCAGCTGAGAAGTGACTAGAAAAAAAGTTTCTCTTCCCTGCTGTTTTCAGGCATTTACTGGTGTCTATACTTATTACTTACCAGCGGTAAAAATGCCAGGGGGTGGTTGTCCTAGTTTCTAAAGCCAATAATAATTTATCTCACAGTAAGGGGGAATGGCAGGGGGCAGCATTTAATTTTTTTTTTTTTTTTTACTTTTATGGGTTAAAAGTCTGACTTTTGCTTTAACCAAGTAGTGGGTTGTGATTAGATGGTGCTATAATGTGTATGTATGCACATGGTAGATCCTAGCACCGACTTGCGGGCAGAAATGTGACGCCTAATGAAACGTTAGGCTATGTTCACACGGCTTAATTGCGGGACGTAATTACGGCCCGCAATTACGCCGTGTGGACGGGAGGGGGAGTGAGCGGGGGGCCGGCACTTCGCCGGCCCATTGACTTGAATTGCCAGCGGCGCGTATACGCCGCTAGTAATTCACATGTCAATTATCTCCCCCGCGGCGATCCCGAGCAGGGAGAGGAGACTTAATCCATAGTTCTCTATGAGAACTGTGAATTACCGTAATGAATGGGCCGTTTTCGGTCTGTAATTGGTGCACTTCGGCGCGTAATTACGGACCGAAATACGGCCCATTTTAAGCCGTGTGAACATGGCCTTATTACTCAGTTTAAAAGCCCGTGGGAAATTCCAGATATTGCTCAGACCATTTCCCTGCACATGAGTCCAGAAACACACCATGTCCACATACACAGCTTCACGTTGGCAGCATCCAGTGATTACATCTTGTTCTAATGGGAGTTTTTAGGCTACGTCTACACTGCAGTGGACAAAAAATGACCAGAAAACCAAATACAGGCAGTCCCCGACTTACACCGTTCCGACTTACATCTGTCCCCTAGTTATAAACGGGGACTTATGGGGAATGCTGGCACTTGTAGTTCCATGTTCCACAGCAAAGAGGGGCTATGGAATGACGAATTCCAGCAGGCCACATCAGTACATGAGGTGAAATCTTCTTAAGAGGGGCACAGACAGCAAAACAAGTGTGAAAACCCTTCCCCTGCACTATCCGAAACAAAAACAAAAAACTTTTGTGCTGGAGTTACATTTAATAAATCTACCTGTTCCAACTTACATACAAATTCAAGTTAAGAACAAACCTACAGTCCCTATCCCATTTGTAACCCGGGGACTGCCTGTGCTAAAAACGTTCATTAAATTGAGTTTTTTGTCCACTGCCTGTCAACAGCTGCTGAAAAAACGGCCTTTTTTGGAGCGTTTATTTGCAGACATACACAGCATTGTAAAAAAAACGCTGAAAAAACGGACGTTTTTCTGTGCAGTGGAGACACAGCCATAGACTCCAATAGTTCATTTTCTGCCCTGTTCAGTAGTTTTTTGCAACATGTTTCACCAGAAGCAAAAAACGAGCAGAAAAAAGACGCTTTGTGGAGACAGCAGGACGTACTTACTATAGAAGTCTATGGGAGCTGGTTTCAGTTGTTTTTTCAGCATTTTTAGAGTATGTTCACACGGCTTACTGCGCGCCACAATACGCCGCGTGTTTTGGAACCACAGACTAATCGGCGCGTAATTCCAAAGCAGAGGGGGCAGCATAGACATGCATTGTCAGCAGCGCATAATCACAGCTAACAATTGACATGTCAGTCCCCCACCCCCCGCGTACAATATTGTATACGTGGGGAGACGAGGCGTAATCCACAGCTCTCTATGAGAGCTATGAATTACTGGAATTGGGGTGCGCATTGCGCCACATTTAAAGTGCAATACGCGGCAAAATGTGCGGCGAAATAAGTCGGATGAACATACCCTTGGAGGACGAAAACCACTGAAAAACCAAGTGATGATATTGAGAAGTTCAAAGCTTTATGTAGACCACATTGTCTAATCTCTAGTAAATTCTTGTAACCCCGCTTTAGTGTAGAGGCCAGTGGAAGGCAATCTAAAGTTGTATAAGAGGGCAATCTGCACATATGTTCCCATGTTGAAAACGCTCTCTCTGGGTTCCACTGCAGATTTGTGTTAATTTGCATTTAACATTATCCTTCTTATTTTTGATTTTCCAGATTAAAAAAGGGGATTATAATCCATGGATTTAGTTGTCACATATGCTGGCTGCCAGATGTTCTGTATGGTGCTGTATATACCTTCCCAGTGCATTCAGTAGCTTATCTGGCAGCCTGCTTAGCAGATAAGGCCATCAGAAAGAGTCAGGGGTCGGTGATCTACCCACATCAGTGATTAATGGTTTCCAAACAGTTCCGTTTCTTTAGGATTTGTTGGTTCCCTACTGGTCATTCCTCTCATGCCTGTTTTAGGCAATCATTTCCTTAGGATGCTTTCTCACGGTGCGTTTTTGATGCGTTTTTTTGGATGCGTTGTTTGTGCAACAATGTATATCATTAATTGCTGTGTCTTTCTGCACAAAAAACGCACCAAAAACGCACCGTGTGAAAGCACCCTTAGGGTACATCCACATGGCGCACTCCGCAATACGCCTTCAATAGCAGGGTTGAAAGTGCAAGTGTGTACTTTCAACACGAGCCAGCTTTCTGCCTCCTATACCTCCTCTTTATTGGCGCCTGAAAGAAGTGACAGCTTACTTCTTTTTACGAGTGTACGTTACACTCCGAGAAATACAATCGTAAAATCATTGCTGTCTGAACTACGCCAATGATTTTACACAGCACACAGCGAGTGCTGGGCTTTTAGGGCATGTCCCCACAGCATAGAGCATATACCAGTCGGGTTATCCGACAGGTATTTGCTCTGTTTTGGAGCCGGGGGACGGCTGTTTGCGGAAAAAAGCCCGTCCCCCTTCACAATGAAATGTTCATATTCCGCCCGAAAACCGGGCAGAAGAATGCACATGTTCAATGTTTTTCGGACTGCCGGTGGTCTTAGAATCCGTCCGGCGGAAATTCCGTGCAATGGAGAACGCTGCTCGGATTTTCCATTATGGGAGTTGTCTCCCCACAGTGTTTCAAAGAGGGCATGAAAGAAATGCGCTGTCACTTCCTGGTTCAGACTAATTTGCATAAGCTCCGTGCTCAGTACTGTGCTTTCAGATGCTAATTAGATTAGATTAGCTTCTCAAACTACGTGCAGGACTTCGTATCTGATCCCCAAAACGGAAGCCCTAATTACTGAGCTGTTTACTTGAGAATAAATCAAGCTTTTTTACTGTCTGGCAGCACAGGACACTGACTGACACTGCCAACCGTGTGATGACTACACTCTCTGTTATCTCATTGAACAAACAGCCCAGCGAGATTGTTTACAGGTCGGTTACTGAGGGAACTGAAATAGCCAGGGAGGTAATAAATTCACTTGTATCTCTTTAGGGAAAACAGAGGAACAATGCAATATATTTGGAAAATGTCTTTATTTTGTGTTCCCTACAATTTGAAAGCTATTCTTTGTAGCGAGACAACCCCTTTAAGGTCCGTGTAAAAGTTTGTCAGCTGGTTTACAGATCGCTTTCAAAACTGAAGAACCGTGCAGTGGGGGCAAGGCCTTAGAATGTTTTCACCGTGTTTGCTGCGCGTACTTCGGAGCAATTATAGGCCACACGAATATGCAGTGTGAACATACCCTTAGATTTGCATGTTGTCTGGTTCTCCTGTTATTCCTCCTAGAAATTTATTACCAATGTGCCAGCTGGGTGTTAGTTACGGGTGTGTCTCAGTCTAACATTGTCCAATTGGTGCACATCGATGGAGTGTCTGCAGAGACGCAACTCTTTGAAAAACTGGAACAGTAACAAAGTCAGTCCTACTTTTCTGGATGGAATAATAGAGGAACAGCACAAGAAAGAGCTCTAAGGCCATGTTCACACGGTGTACTGCAGCGCATACAGTACGCACTGCAGTACATTGTGTCTTTCGGGAGCTCCCGCTGAAACGTGCGTACTCCCGCGCCGTGGGGGGCCCGTAGCCCGCCGGCCCCATTGACATACATTACTTGTGGCACGATTCGTCAACAAGTAATTGGACATGTCACTAACTCACCGTTGTCACCAGAGGGACGTATGTGTTCAAAGCGTGGGAGAGGAGGTGTAATCCATAGTTCTCTATGAGGGCTATGGATTACCATAATTTCGGCGCGTATCTTGCCCGTATTAGAGCGCAAAAATGACCCCGTATGAGCATACCCGAAGAGGAAATGCTGCAAAATGATTTCACAGGGAACACGATTACTTACTAAATAGACCTGTCAGGAGATGTCACAGGTCCTTTTTAAGTATGAGGATACAGAGCACCACATGAATTAATGGTACTCGTTTCTGTTCTACCCTTATCTCGGGTCTTGCAGGGATGGTGCTTTTTGCACGTCGGCGGTTTTAGTTTTTGCCATCGGCCCGTACAATTGAATGTATGGGATACAGACAGCCAACCATGGGACTCCAGCAGAATATGAAGCATATTGCATATTCCGCTGGATTTTTAACGTGGCTGTTAACAACCTGTACTGTATAGACTACAGCACGGGATTTTCATTGCGGTCTATGCAGCACAATATACCATCGGCTTCTTGGCGGTTTCAACATACTGAAACGGTATTCTGTGCTGTGTGGACATTTCTAGATACAGCCTGGGTACTTCTATTAGACTAAGGGGGCATCCTTTACGTCTTGCGGAACGAAAGTTTCTACATAAACATAGAAAGGGATTCTTTACTGTAAGAGCAGTGAGACTGTGGAATTCTCTGCCAGAGGGACTTGTCATGGTGAATTCAATAACAAAGTTCAAAAAGGGTTTGGATGCATTTCTGGAGCGTAATAATATAACAAGTTATAGTGACTAGGATTCTGGAGAGGGGTCATTGATCCAGGATTTTTCTGATTGCCAGATTGGAGTCGGAAGGAATTTTTCCTAAAATGAGGACAATTGGCTTCAACCTCATTGGGTGATTTTTGCCTTCCTCTGGATCAACACCTTAGCACAATAGGCTGAACTGGATGGACGTCTTGTCTTTTTTCGGCCTTACAAACTATGAAACTATAAGTAGTGGTACTGTTCTTACCGATCCTCTTCCACTCCCAGTCAGAAGCTTACCGGATTCCCCACTGGTCTCTACTTCCTGGTCTTTCTCAACTTCGGAGCCAGTGGTTGAGGGAATTATTTGGCACTGCAGAGCACAGCCCACTTTATTTTGTCCACAATGTTATTTGACGATCTAAACTACAAATTAGTTGTTTTAAAGGGGTTGTCTCACTACAAGGATTGCTTTTTATGTTAAAGATCTTGCAAAAACAAATCACTTTGCAATATGTGTCTTTTAACAGTATCCTACCTATTCCTAGATATCCCCTCATGTATGAGCTTCATCAGCTCCTCAGGTCGCTATAGCTACAGACCTGTTTGATTTATCTTGATAGGCTGTCAGCACTGGTTGCTATAGCTACAGACCCTGCTTCTACTGCAGCCTAGTAGAAGCTAGTAAACACCCCCCTGAATTCAGAATGAAACCAAGAAAACAGGGCTGAGGTAAAATGAATCAATGTAGTGAGACAACCCCTTTAAGGATGTGTTTACATATTGTGGATTAGCCCCATTTAATGGTTCTAATCCATATCCAAACTACATGTCTCCTCTCATGACATGCCATATAATCTATGGTCCAGATTCCAGTTACAAGCAGTGGGACACCGGTTTCATGCTTACACAGACAAGGAATCTGAACCACGATGACGGTTATAGGTAATCCTTGCACATGGATATTCTTGTCCATAAATGAATGATTAAACATTAGGATTAAAACATTGATACATTAAACGGGTGTTCCCAACATGCACTCTGATGGCATATCAATAGGAGTCTGATAGATACAAGTCCCACCTCTGGGACCCGCACCTAGGTCAGAGCAGGCCCTCAATAGTGTTGGCTCAGAATAAGAAGCCAGTCACACTTTCTGAGTACAAGAAACCTAGGTGAAACTGCTGATGTGTATCCCAATGCAGCACAGCAGACTAGGACCTGTGGGGGGAGGGAACATGTAACAGGTATCGCTCCTGCAAATGTCAGGCTCCATTTCCATATTGGTGGCGTCACTAACACACACAGAATGTAAGTTGGGGGGGAATGGTGTTTCTGCAGTACCATGCGGCAGAGGAGGAGGGGAGCACTGATTGGCTTTCAGCGAGGAAGCTCTACAGATGTCAGAAATTGCAAGT
This sequence comes from Phyllomedusa bahiana, assembly GCA_025379985.1. Taxonomy (NCBI): domain Eukaryota; kingdom Metazoa; phylum Chordata; class Amphibia; order Anura; family Hylidae; genus Phyllomedusa; species Phyllomedusa bahiana. The sequence continues at coordinate 21,942 of JAODAL010002251.1, read as the reverse complement.
TTATATAAAATCAGGTTGCTTAAATTAGCATATGCAGTACATTAGCGCCACCCATACAGTGCCCACCATAGCAGTAAAGTTGGTTGAATGCAGCTGTCAAAACACAGCGCAGCTTTGTGTCAATTTTAATCATCCAATTAAAACTGCTTTATACCTGCAAGCTCTTTAAAGTAGTGTCTAAATGTTAGGCATATTTGTCACTGATCGTCATTATTTCTTTTCGCGGGTACTGCGCTTTAATTACGAGCAAATGCGTTCCGCCAATCATTACGGTAATCCTAGTCGCATGAGAAACTCATGTGATATCGCACCTCTCCCTGGCTTAAAATACAATACGTATTGTTACATGACGGGGAGGATTAGAATGTACAATGTCTCCGAACACCTGGCAAATAGCGTGGGCGTACTGTGCGTCCCTGCAATTAAGCCGTTGTGACATAACCCTTAGAAACTGCCTTTATTACCTGCAAGCTTCTTTCAGTTGTCTAAATTGTTTAGGCTATGTTCACACGTCTTATTTCTTTTTGCGGCGTACTGCGCTTTAATACGAGCAAAATGCGCCCCATTCATTACGGTAATCCATAGTTCTCATAGAGAGCTATGGATTATGCCACCTCTCCCCGGGCGTAAAATACAATCGTATTGTACATGCGGGGAGATAAATGACATGTCATTTATTCATGGCGCCTGCGTAATGACAGTTTATGGGGCCGGCCGGCTGCTGGCCGCCCCGCGCCACCGGAGCACGCGCTGATCGGTGCGAGCTCCCGAACACCTGGCGTAATTGCGGGGCGTACTGTGCATCCCGCAATTAAGCCGTGTGAACATAGCCTTAGAAAGGTGTTAGGGTATGTTCACACGGCATGTTGGATCCGTTTTCTGAAAAACACATTCAAAAGCGCTGCGTAAATCGCATCCAACACACAGCTGCATTCTTGTATACTATGTTGCACCTGTTGTAATTAATGTATAGTAATGTCAAATTGACTTTATTTTGTTCCACCTGCTGTTCTTAGTCTATAGCTATGTCAAATGTACTTGTATACTGTGTTGCACCTGCTGTTCTTAGTCTATAGCTATGTCAAATGTACTTGTATACTGTGTTGCACCTGCTGTTCTTAGTCTATAGCTATGTCAAATGTACTTGTATACTGTGTTGCACCTGCTGTTCTTAGTATACAGGTAGATTTGCCATTGCTACACTCGTTCACCTGTTTTAGTATATAGCAATGTGAAATCTACTTTTATACTATGTTGCTTCTGCTGTTTTTAGTATACAAGTAGATTTCACATTACTATACACTGTTGCACCTGCTGTTCTACATGTAGGGCAATGTGAAATCTACTTGTGTACTTTGTTGCACTTATTGTTTTTAGTGGATAGCAATGTGAAATCTACTTGTATACTATGTTGCTTCTGCTGTTCTTAGTATGCAAGCAGATTTCACATTACTATTCACTATGTTGCACCTGTTCTACGTGTAGGGCAATGTGAAATCTACTTGTATACTGTGTTGCACTTGCTTTTAGTGTAGGGCAATGTGAAATCTAATTGTGTACTATGTTGCACTTGTTGTTTTTAGTATGGACCAATGTGAAACCTACTTGTATACTGTGTTGCACTTGTATTTAGTATAGGGCAATGTGAAATCTACTTTATACTGTGTTGCACTTGTTTAGTGTATAGCAATGTGAAATCTACTTTATACTGTGTTGCACTTGTTGTTTTTAGTGTATAGCAATGTGAAATCTACTTGTATACTGTGTTGCACCTGCTGTTCTTCGTATACAAGTAGATTTGCCATTTTAATACTGTTTCACCCGTTGTTTTAGTATATAGCAATGTGAAATCTACTTGTATACTATGTTGCTTCTGCTGTTCTTAGTATGCAAGCAGATTTCACATTACTATTCACTATGTTGCACCTACTGTTCTACGTGTAGGGCAATGTGAAATCTACTTGTATACTTTGTTGCACTTGTTTTAGTATAGGGCAGGGGTCCCCAACTCCAGTCCTCCCACCAACAGGTCATGTTTTCTGGCTTTCCTTAGCAGTGCACAGTTTATATCATTATGCTGCACAGGTGATATGATTTTTGTCTGTGCATTCTGTGGGATATCCTGAAACCTTGACCTGTTGGTGGGTCCTGGAGATTGGAGTTGGGGAGCCCTGGTATAGGGCATTGTGAAATCTACCTGTGTACGATGTAGCATCTGCTATTGTAAGTGCATGTACACTGCAGAGCAGCCAGTAGAATGGTTGCTGCCCGGTGTCAGCAGTGGCATGGCAGTATAGCTGAGGAGAGACTGTAGTATTAGCTGCCAGAGAGAGGAAGGGACTTGTTATGGAGAGTCCATCCCCTACAGCCCAACTCCTAGGGGGACACACAGAAGCTAACAAAATGAGGAAGATATTGTTATGCTGAAAGCACTGCACATTAACAGCTACTAGCAGCATGCTTGCCTGTCAGTATACACCCAGTGCATGAGATAATCCCTTTCATACAGGTATGTTTTAAACCTGTGTGCTTTGTGTTAGGAAATCTATACTAATCGATGCCAAGCAATTGCTCTTTTCGTGGAAGGAGGGGAAGGAGCTCTTTGTTCTCCATTTCAGAGTATAGCGGGAAGCGATTTCATTATCTCGTCTGTAGTAACACTGTGAAAGGTGCCAGACAGAATACAGATGCAGTTTTGCAGCAGGAACACCTGCTCCTGGATGACATACTGAGCCTGAAGCTAAAGAGCTTTCTTCTAGCACAGACAGTACAAACAATTTCCACTTCTTTGACTCTACAGCTGAAAATTGTGCTGCTTCTTGACTTCAGTATTGTATGGAAGCTGCTGTACATTGCTTCTGTGTCCTAGATATCTGTGCATGTGAAATGCATAGGATTAGATGGTTATTAACCGTATCCTAATATGCTATAATTAGCTGAGCCGGAAAGTCATACAGAATGGAGCTTCTGCATGGTTGTCCTTTGACCACAATTTACAGAAGTCAGTAGTCTTGTGCTGTGTGGGCTAAAGTGTCATAATGTTGCCCATGGTTTATTAACGACCTGATAAGGAAGCCGCAGATCTTTCTTTTCTGCATGATTGCCCAACTCTGTTCAGATTGTTCAGCCTGTGTTGAATGTTACTAAGAGATGACTATATTATAATATTAGTGAACCTTCGCTTGGAAATTACCTGTACAAAATAAAATTCCCCTGGTGTCCAACAGCAGAGCACAGACTGAAATGTAGTGTGCTCATGTAAGTCTTTGTAAATGAGTCCATAATCCATGTACATGAGTCCATAATCCACTCAGCCAAGCTAGCATCGCTCTGCTCTGTACTGATGAGGGGCAAACACCCCGAACCGGCTGTCTAAAGATGAGGGATGCTGGCTTGGCTAGATATCCCTTCTTGCTTTCCAAAGATCCAGTGGGTAAAAAGCAAATTGAGGATTTGTTACATCCAAAAGAGGGCGCTAGAGCTTTTTGGCTCCTTTCCCATAATGCCTTGTGATATGCAGATGCTTCATGGAGTGCAAAAAGGCAATTTCGAATCTCCACACACCTAAGGAGAGATCTTCCCTTTCCATAATCTGGTGACAGGAAGCCTATGCTGTGGGGGATTTTCCATTCCACGATTTTGCCCTATGTTGCAATCAAATTGCTGATTTTATCAGTATAGCGTTTGCTGCATCCATCTAAAGTTCATAGAAGTTTTCAGAGATCAAATGTTATCCAAGCTTAGAGTGTGTAATATAGCAGTCTTTCAGTTTTACATGGGCCTGATTCACATCTGCCTCAATTGTTCTATTTGTCTGTTCCACAAGCAGCCTTTTTTTTAATTAAAATGACAAACATCATCATGGAAACCAGTCATTGGGTTCTGGTCGGTTCCACTACTAAACGGGTCCGGTTTCACATCTGCGATGGAGGCTCCGAACAGAATCCCTGGTACAGACATGAACTAGGCCCAACAAGAATAACAGCAGTGCCAGTCCCATTTCATGATGGCACCTGACCAATTCCATTCACTGTAGTGAGGTTTCCATCCTGGTGTCTGTCATTTGAATGGAGAAAAAGGGTGCTTCATGCTGCGCTATTTCTTTCATAATTCGTAATGGAACCGACAAAGAAGGCTCCGAACAGAACTTCCAATGCAAATGGAAACCGGGCCTTACTGTTTTCAAAGCAACCCCATTTTGTGTGATGGTGTGTTGTATGCTTCTCACATGTCCCAATTACTAATAAACACTCCCCGATGTATGGAAGATCATGGATGACGGGGTTCATGGGGCTATCTGTTGTGAATGCATCATTCCATAGCGTCCACAGAACTACTGAGCTTCATATCACTAAAGAAATGATGTGGAACTGCAGAAATCCAGAAGAAAAATCTGAATGAAAGCGTACTATGTCTAACTTTTGGAAGAGGGATTATTTAGAAAATATTTTTTTTCTCTTGGACAACCTCTTTAATTGATTTCACATTTGCACACTTAGGGCAACATGTATGAATCCTGGCACTGACAGACCAGTTCTAAATCGCTTTAAGGCAGTGTAAAATGCGGCAGAATGTATGAACCTGTTCTTCTGCAGGTCATACATACAGGTGCAGTCTAGTGCCAATACAACAACTCAGGCTCAGGCAGACCACCTTTAACCTGGTCTGTGAGTTCTAACTGTTCCCCCAAATCTTTGGCGCATTAAAAAGTGTCTTTGGCACATTAGAAAGGTACTTATCGCGCCAAAGTTTGGAGTGCACCTGTTCATGCCTTCTTTTTGGCTTAAATTACAATAAAAAACTGGAGCCGGCCCGTTCATACATGTCGCCCTTAGAACTGAAAGGTGTTGTCTCACCACGCTGTTTCACAGAGCCACAGGCAGCTGGTCAGGCTGTGGGTGATTCTATAGCAGTGATTTGCATATCAGCTCTGTATTCCCTGCTCTTCTAATTGCACTGACATCACTGCAGGAGATGTAATCTATACTGCAAAAGGCTTCACAGCTCAAGGTAAACAATTACAAGTAATGAATCTCCTTTGTTTGTTAGAGAGAACCCACTCTGTTCTTGAGCTGCTGTCTGTCTTGGTGACATCATTTCATACTCTCTAATCAGGAAGGAATAGCAGGATGGTAACCAAAGAAACCTGTGTGCACTTGGAGCAGATAAAATATTTCTTATCTCCTGACCAAGGTAATATCAAAAGACCAGTGTATTTGGAAAAAGTCTTGATTTAACATTGACTATATGTTGAAAGTTTATCTTAGTAGTGTGACAACCCCTTTATGCGCTTGAAATGGGCAGCGCTGCGAGGGAGGAAAAGCTAGGAGCTCTATGGGCCTACCGGAGTATTCCAACGGATAAAAAGCCTTCTAAGAGCACAGTCATTTGCTGTAAGCTTTATATCTTTGTTCCCTCAGAAGCAGGCGTTACAAATGTAAGGTCATGTCTCCACAGTACTAGTTTTTGGTAAAATTTTTAAGTGGATTCAGTATTTAGAATCCACAAAACCTGAATGTAAAGCTTCTCCATAGACCGCATTTGAAAATCCAAGGAACATAAACCATGATGCTGTGTTGGTAATATACCGTCGGACTTTCGACTGCATTTTACCATTGCCATATAGACATAGCCTTAGTGGCTGGAGAACAGCAAGTAGTCAAATTTCAAAGCTGCTTATACACTGGAGGTTAGGATATCTCTTTCTGGCTACGTTCAGGTGTAGTATCTGTTCTCTGATGGTTAGGTCAGGGCCACCAATACAGGAGTAGGTACTGTACACTGGAGGTTGGGATACCTCTTTCTGGCTACCATCAGGTGTATCTGTTCTCCGATGGATAGGTCAGGGCCACCGATACAGGAGCAGGTGCTGTACACTGGAGGTTGGGTTATCTCTTTTTGGCTGTGATTAGTTGTCGTATCTGTTCTCTGATGGTTAGGTCAGGGCCACCAATACAGGAGTAGGTGCTGTACACTGGAGGTTGGGATCTCTGTTTGTGTCTGAGAATATTTGTAGTATAGGGTCTCTGATGGTTATTTCAGGGCCACCGATACAGGAGGAGGTACTGTACACTGGAGGTTGGGATATCTCTTTCTGGCTACGTTCAGGTGTAGTATCTGTTCTCTGATGGTTAGGTCAGGGCCATCAATACAGGAGCAAGTACTGTACACTGGAGGTTAGGATATCTCTTTCTGGCTGTGATCAGGTGTAGTATCTGTTCTCTGATGGTTAGTTCAGGGCCACCGATACAGGAGTAGGTGCTGTACACTGGTGGTTGGGATATCTTTCTGGCTGTGATCAGGTGTAGTATCTGTTCTCTGATGGTTAGGTCAGGGCCACCGATACAGGAGTAGGTACTGTACACTGGAGGTTGGGATTTCTTTTGCTGTGTTTAGTGTAGTATCTGTTCTCGATGGTTAGGTCAGGGCCACCAATACAGGAGTAGGTGCTGTACACTGGAGGTTGGGATATCTTTCTGGCTGCATCAGGTTTTATCTGTTCTCCGTGGTTAGTTCAGGGCACGATACAGGAGTAGGTACTGTACACTGGAGGTTGGGATATCTCTTTTTGGCTGTGATAGTTGTAGTATCTGTTCTCTGATGGTTAGTTCAGGGCCACCGATACAGGAGTAGGTATAATGCACAAGGAGGTTGGGATATCTTTCTGGCTGTGATCAGGTGTAGTATCTGTTCTCTGATGGTTAGGTCAGGGCCACCGATACAGGAGTAGGTACTGTACACTGGAGGTTGGGATATCTCTTTCTGGCTGTTCAGGTGTAGTATCTGTTCTCCGATGGTTAGGTCAGGGCACCGATACAGGAGTAGGTACTGTACACTGGAGGTTGGGATATCTTTTTGGCTGACATTAGTTGTATTCTGTTCTCTGATGTTAGGTCAGGGCCACCATACAGGAGTGGGTTTAGCTGTACACTGGAGGTTGGGATATCTTTCTGGCTGTGATCAGGTGTAGTATCTGTTCTCTGATGGTTAGGTCAGGGCCACCGATACAGGAGTAGGTACTGTACACTGGAGGTTGGGTATCCTCTTTCTGGCTCATAGTTGTATCTGTTTCTCGATGGATAGGTCAGGGCCACCGATACAGGAGTAGGTACTGTACACTGGAGGTTGGGATATCTCTTTTTGGCTGTGATTAGTTGTAGTATCTGTTCTCTGATGGTTAGTTCAGGGCCACCGATACAGGAGTAGGTTAACTGTACAAGGAGTTGGGATATCTCTTTGGCTGTGATTAGTTGTAGTATCTGTTCTCTGATGGTTAGGTCAGGGCCACCAATACAGGAGTAGGTACTGTACACTGGAGGTTGGGATATCTTTTTGGCTACGTTCAGGTTGTAGTATCTGTTCTCTGATGGTTAGGTCAGGGCCACCTATACAGGAGTAGGTACTGTACACTGGAGGTTGGGATATCTTTTTGGCTGTGATTAGTTGTAGTATCTGTTCTCTGATGGTTTGGTCATGGCCACCAATACAGGAGCAGGTGCTGTACACTGGCATTTGGGATATGTCTTTTTGGCTGTGATTAGTTGTAGTATCTGTTCTCTGATGGTTAGTTCAGGGCCACCAATACAGGAGCAGGTGCTGTACACTGGAGGTTGGGATATCTTTCTGGCTACGTTCAGGTGTAGTATCTGTTCTCTGATGGTTAGGTCAGGGCCACCAATACAGGAGTAGGTGCTGTACACTGGAGGTTGGGATATCTCTTTTTGGCTGTGATTAGTTGTAGTATATGTTCTCTGATGGTTATTTCAGGGCCACCGATACAGGAGTAGGTATAATGCACTGGAGGTTGGGATAGCTCTTTTTGGCTGTGATTAGTTGTAGTATCTGTTCTCTGATGGTTAGTTCAGGGCCACAGATACAGGAGTAGGTACTGTACACTGGAGGTTGGGATATCTATTTTTGTCTGTTATGGGGTGTAGTATCTTTTCTCGGGATGGTTTGGTTCAGGGCCACCGATACAGGAGTAGGTACTGTACACTGGAGGTTGGGATATCTTTTTGGCTGTGATCAGTTGTAGTATCTGTTCTCTGATGGTTAGTTCAGGGCCACAGATTCAGGAGTAGGTACTGTACACTGGAGGTTGGGATATCTCTTTTTGGCTGTGATCAGGTGTAGTATCTGTTCTCTGATGGTTAGGTCAGGGCCACCGATACAGGAGCAGGTGCTGTACTCTGGTGGGTGGGATATCTTTCTGGCTGTGATCAGTTGTAGTATCTGTTCTCTGATGGTTAGATCAGGGCCACCAATACAGGAGCAGGTGCTGTACACTGGTGGCTCGGATATTTCTTTTTGGCTACCATCAGGTGTAGTATCTGTTCTCTGATGGTTAGGTCAGGGCCACAGATACAGGAGTAGGTTCTTTACACTGGAGGTTGGGATATCTTTCTGTCTGTGATCAGGTGTAGTATCTGTTCTCTGATGGTTAGGTCAGGGCCACCAATACAGGAGCAGGTGTATGCACACTGGGCATTTGATTGGCCTTTTTGGGTGATTAGTTGTGTAATCATGTTCCGAGTTGGGTCGGGGCCCACCAATACAGGAGCAGTACTGTACACTGGGTTGGGTATTTTTTTTTGGGGCTGGATTATTGTAGTACTGTTCTCTGAGGGTTTAGTTCAGGGCCACCAATACAGGAGCAGGTGCTGTCATGGAGGTTGGGATACTTTCTGCTGTGATCAGGGTAGTATTGTTCTCGAGGTTAGGTCGGGGCCCACCAATACAGAGTGGGTAAATGCACAAGGGGTTTTGCTAAAGGGGCTCCTGGGGTCTCCTGATTGAAGCCATGAGATGTGACTAAACAGTGAAGTGACCCTCGGGTGCTGTAACTCACTGTGCGAGGGGCGGGGGAGGGAGAGTTCACTCAGTGCAACGTTTTTGCACAAGGACCTCCTGTCACTCTTTTGAGCACACATTATTTGCCTGGTTGTCTGGTTAGATACAATATGAGGAATTATAATAATTTTGGACAAAGGTCCAGTCAGTACCTCACTGCACACATCTTATTTCACTTATTCTAGTGTGTTTCACTGTATGCTCACATCTACATTTGTCACAGAACCAAATCAGGGTGCTTGGCCTGTATGGGAAGTCCCTCCTGAGGTAAGGAAGGGCAGGATGGGGTATGAGGCCATCTGGTTCTTCTGCCCCTCTTCAGCCCTGGCTCCTCCAGAGATTGACCACAATTCAGTTTTCCTATTGTGCATCGTATTAGTTGCCGAAAATACATAGGGCCGTTTGTTAGGCCAGGTCCACACACAGCAGAAATCAGGAAAAAAAAAAATGCAACAGAATGATCATAGGTAAAATCTACTGATATTCAATTTCATGTGGATTTTACATTAGGCCTTGTACTGCAATTATACTTGAACTGTATATTTGAGGCTACATCGTGAAATCTGGGAAATCTTTCTGAAACCGATTCATAATAAAAGCAGATGGAAAGTATATTGAATGTTCACCAAAATCACAGGTGCTCTACACAGGTCTATGTCATGAGTTTGTCTTAACCAGAACAGATATGGAGGTAGCACACAGGGGTAAATGTTTTATGGCAACCAAAGTGGATCACCTACCCAGACTGCACATCTACACCGCCTTTAGAAAATCTCTGCATGTGATGTATTATCCCCAGAGGATATGTATAAAATGGCTGATAAGTCATCCATCTCTGGGTCAGCCTTCACTTGGGCAATCCTTTTTACATCCAGTACTTGAACGACTTTCTCAGTTAACGTCTGTTGGTGTTGTGGAAACTAGCAAGCAAAACTGAAAGGCTCCACTCTGGGTTTAGGCTTGCAAAAATGAGTGCTGACAAGTGAAGTCAAACTGTCCTTTGTTATTTTCCATACATGTCTGCTTTAGTGGAAAGACGCCTTGAAAAATGTGTTTTCTTTTAATCGGAGAGAGATTAAACATTGATGATGAATCCATCCTTAACCATGAATGGTTTTACATGAAATCCAAGAGCATGTCAACCGTGTTAAGATCTGATTCATATTAGATAACCCAAGAGCATTTTAAAATTCCTTATGCTGGCAAAGATAATGTTGTAGAGCATGCCAGGGTCTGTAATTAGTTATCCTTGACTACATAACATTTTTTGGCACTAGCTACTATTTTCTGTTAGATAATAATTTGTATCACAACTACTAGTATACTAGTACACAAACATATTATTATGTGTATATATATATATATATATATATATATATATACACATACACAGGCAATCCTCGACGTACACCGTTCCAACTTACATCTGTCACCTACTTACAAAAGGAGACTTAGGGTGCGTTCCCACGGCAGAGGACAAATACCGGTCGGTTTACCCAGCCGTACTTGTCCTGTTTTGCGGCCGTCCCCACGGCCGCGGAGGGGGGGACGGTTTTTCTCCGCCTTCACAAGCACAGATTCCGTCCGAAAACTAGTTGGAAGAATGTGCAGGTGGAATGTTTTGCGGGCGGACCGCAGGTGGAAAACCGCCAGACGGAAAACCCGTGCAGTGGGGACTGCTGCACGGATTTTCCATACAGCACCATTGTGCTAGTTTTCGGCCGGTTTTTCAGGCGGTCTGCAAAACCTCAAACCGCCTGAAAAAACGGCCGAAAACCCGTGCCGTGGGGACATGCCCTTATGGGGCATACTGGCACTTGTAGTTCCAAGTTCCACAGTAGGTAGTACAGCAGCACATGATATATATATATATATATATATATATATGTGTGTGTATATATATATATTCTGTGGAAAATAGACTATTATGGGGCAAATTAATCAATACTGTCTAATACTTAGTATAAACTAGACAGTCTTACAATGTGCCATATTTATCATGGCTGTAATAAATCTGGTGCATGTTTAGACTGTCTGGTCTTAGTTTACACCTCCTGTTAGTTAGCTTACTTTATACCACTTATTGTGACAAAATTTTGGTGCTTTTTTTTGATACACTGTGGTGTACACTAAGCCCCACCTCTTTCCACAAAGCCATGCAAGGCAATGAGGTATCTAGAAACTGTCTAAAACACATAATAAATGTGGTGTACAGCATGTGCGTCAATATTTTGGACACAAATTGGGACATAATTCTGGCATAATTGCCAAAATTAATGGGACCCAAAATGTTTTTGGGGAGCCCTTCCATTTATAGAGCCTTCAGTGCAATTGACTACTGTAACACTGTAAAGCTGCAGCCCAGTCCAATACCAGTGCTTCTTAAAAAATTACGAACCATGGGTCATAGACACCCAGGGCTCATAGATCCAAATGGAAAACAAAGGCCATCGTGTTTGGTCCAATCCCACAGAGAGCTATTGTTGCATCCGTTGTCCAAGCTGTGATAGTTAGGTGTCAGAACACATAGAGCATTGTAGCTGGCTCCATATGGGGTTGTGTAGCCACTGACTTGCCAGATTGTCTGTGCTGAACCCAGTCTTCCTCCAAAAGCCATGTGAACATCAGAACTGGAGCATAGTGCAATAAAGAAGGCGACCTGGTCTGATGAATCACTGTCTTATACATCATGTGGATGGCTGGGAGAGGATACTGTAATTACCTGGAATAGGAGTAGCACCGGGATGCGCTGTGGAAAGAAGGCAAAGTGCTGGGCAAACTTATAGTGGTTGTCTACTTTATATTGTTGTCATTTTTCATGGAGATTTTAGGAAGTCAAACAATTTTCTAATATACATGTATTAAGAATTCTGCTCCCTTACCTCTTTTATTCCAGTGCAGTATCTAGATATAAATGTCCATAGTAGTGACTCCTAGGGAAGTAAGGCCCGGTTCACACGGCTTATTGCCGGCGTAATTGCGGGGACGGATTTGGCCCCGCAATTACGCCGGCAGCGGGGGCGGGGACCGGCAGCTCGCCGGCCCCATAGACACTCATTATCTACTGCGCGTACGCGCCTTAAATAATTGACATGTCCCTTTCTCAACGGAGAGACGGAATCCATAGTTCTCTATGAGAACTGTGGATTAACATAGTTACTGGGACGGATTGGAGCCGTACTGCAGCACAAATCCGGCGCGCAGTACGTTTGCAATCCGTCCCATTTTAAGCCGTGTGAACGAGGCCTAACTGTATGAAGTAAACATGGCGTCAGTCATGTGACCTGGCAGTCAGCTAGCAGAGGGATCACATGACCTCTATAGGGCAACTGAATAGGAATAATATTGATATGGTTATTATAGTAGCTTCTTCACTGAGTGAGAACTGCTGTCACTCTAAGGGACGACATGTTAATAAAATGAAAGGGATTGTCTCACTTCAGACAATGATGGCATATCGCTGGGATATGCCATCATTGTCTGATAGGTCTTGGTCCCATTCATGTTTGTCGTGTTCATAACCGAGACAGTTTGGGGATTGTTTAGGAGATGGGTGCATGCCCCACCTCTGGGACCCTCATCTGTCAAACAATGATGACATATTTTAGCGGTATGCCATCACTGTCTGTAGTAGAAGAGTGAAGAAATCAGGCGATACCTTTTAGAGGCTGAGTATATTTGATGGTAAGCTTTCGAGAGCACTAGCTCCCTGTAGTGAGACAACCCCTTTAACTGCTGAAAATTGAGGCAAGGGAAGAATGTGCAGTGTTTTTTTCCATAGACACCTACAGACGCTCCTGGAGGTAGTCCTTCTCCTCAATAACCTACTGTTACCTGGCTGTCAGGGGTTCACATGATGTGTGTGCTGTTTTGTCCATGCAGGAACTCCATTGGGTCCATTACTATGGACAGAAATATGGGCTATACCATTATTTTTCCTAGATGGTTGCTATTGCACCTATAAAAGAGGCACAGGAGAAAAATTTTGAATACATGAATTGTATAAAATTTTCTGATTTCCTGTTATATACATAAGTAAATGCATTATTAAGTTGACAAGCCCTTTAAGTCCTGGCATGCATGTAAATGGGTTTTTTGACAGGTCACCGTGAAGCAACTACTTTCAGCAAGATAATGTGCCCATAGCGCCACGTTCCTAGTACCATTCAAGATCATTTTTTTTGCTAAGAATTCAAGGTGTTATCTTGGTCTCCAAGTTCCCCAGATCTCAATGTAAGATGGTGGTACCAGCTTACAACTTAGGCAATGTCCACACGGCTTATTTTGTGATGGATTTCGTTCCGTATTTCGCGCCGTACTGCGCGAAATACGGCTGAAATCCGTCCCAGTCATTACGGTAATCCACAGTTCTCATAGAGAACTATGGATTCCGTCTCCTCTCCCCGCTCATTTCGTGAGCGGGGAGAAAGTGACATGTCAATTATTCATGGCGGGATACGCGCCGAGAATAACGAATGTCTATGGGGCCGGCGGAACGCCCCGCCCTCGCTGCACGGCACACGGCGTAATTGCGGGCAAAATCCGTTCCCCCAGTTACGCCGTGGATAAGCTGTGTGAACATAGCCTTACAAGATTTAAAGGATCCGTTGTTAACTTCTTGGTGCTAGATACCATAAGACAGGCATCCTCAAACTGCGGCCCTCCAGCTGTTGGGAGACTACAACTCCCATCATTCCCACTGTTATAGATTATATAAACGGGAGTTGTAGTTTCCCAACAGCTGGAAAGCCAGTTTGAGGATGCCTGCCATAGGACATCTTCAGGTCTTGTGAGGACCTTAGCTGATCAGAGCTGTTTTGGTAGAACAAGCTATGGCTGACCAATGTATCCGGTTATATGACTTTTTGTACCGCTCTATTGCACTATAATTCCTGATTGATGATAAAAACAAGTTCAAGAACCCAATCTCCTTCATCTGGACAAGGCATGGGATTCCATTTTGGTCCGATTCCCCCGAAGTGTTTCACATTGTGACAGCATCGGAGAGGCCGAATGCATTGGATTTGCATTGCTCCTTCGTTTACCATGTACTCATTATGCATGAATGAAAACCAACACCAGGCGTGTAATTAAAGCTTGATGTAGGGGTTAAAAAGGCATTATTGCTGGTAATGATACATTTGTGAGGCCTAAACAAAGGCTTCCACAAATATGAACTTAAAACGGCAATTTGTCTGCTCCAAGTCTTTTCAGCGGCGCTTGCTAGCTGCCATCATTGTTAATGAGTCTGTGCTCGCAGGCAGATGTGCTCTAGCTTGGTTTGTTTTAGCAGAATGTGGAATTATTATTAATGCTAACTTGAGAAACGTGTAATTGCAGCTGTCTAAATTGCTCTGAAATCAGCCGCACGTGTAAATGAAATAGTGCACATAGGAGCTGGCCTGCTTCACAAATATTTCACATCACAAAAGCCAGTATTGTCATGGAGCTCTTCATGTTTTCGGTCACATTAGATGGGACATTGTTCTGGGTGTGTTCCGTAGTTAAAACAAAAGCAGATCTGATTTTTGGGTGTTTTTTTTTGTTTTTTGTTTTTTTTTTACACTTTAAAGGGGTTTTATCGTTACAAAGATCATGTCTCAGATTATAGGAACAGTAAAAATAAGCACTTTTGTAATTGGGTTGCATTACCTCTGTCACTTGGTTTAGCAGATATGAGCTTTTCTGTAAATCTGTGTTCTATTTCTGCTGTTGCTGGTCGGACACGCCCCCTGCACTGTGATTGGCTGGCTGACATTTCATTCTGCCTGTTATGATACGCCTCTAGACAGGAAACGCCCCGCCCCCTGCGCTGTGATTGGCTGCCTGCACACTCTGTGTTTACTCCCCTCTGAGCTGTTAAGATCGCTCGTGAAACCTAGGTCTGCTGGCTCTAGGCACATCTCCCAGCAATAGGGTGACTGATCTGGGCAATTACTGCCTGTTTAAAGGGCTTTTGCCAAGATTTTGATTCACCTCCTCACAGGTCCAGTCCTTAAGCTGCTACTTTGAAAAGAGGGCGTTCTGTTCCTCAGATCAAATGCAAGCCCCCGCCTCCTTATGACGTAATCATCTGTAGTGTTTAACATAAGGATTCAACACAGTGCTTGTACAAGCTGTATGTGTAGTGTAGTGCTTAGCTGATCCGCTCTGCAAGAGAGAGGTTAGGAGTTCACACCAAGCACTTCCAACATATGTGATACAATGCATATACTCTGGGGGATGATACATGATATAGAGGAGCTATGTATGTGTATATATATATATATATATCATTATAGAGATTGACATATATATTTTAGGTCTCAATACATATGTGTAGAATTTAGGGGGGGCGGGAATACTCTGCGAGGGACTAGAACTCCAAACCCCTTCATTGTAAGAGCAAAGCTCTACAGCTGCACTACCAGCCCAAGCTAGTTATAGGTTGAGCAGGGTCTTATCTCAAAGCTGATTGCTTCTCCTCCACATTGTTTTCACTGACAGCAAGCAGAGATCTTTACTTGAAGCTGACATTTGTCCTTGTAGTTGATTAAAGATCTCTGCCTGTTGTCAGTACAATTTGGGAGAACACCATTAGAACAGAAGTAAAAGCTGCTGCTTTCAGTGTAATTTGTGTGTAAACTAAGAGATATAACAGGTGCTTGCTGGAGCTTGTGGAGCCTGAAGGCTGCAGACATAAGAAGCATGCAGGAGGCTACAGAGCTGTTATATCCAGACAACCTTCTGCATCCCCTGCTTCATACAAAATGATGTCACAGTTATTCAGGGAGGAGAGACACGCCTCTTGGGAGGAGAGACACGCCTCTTGGGAGGAGAGACACACCTCTTGGGAGGAGAGACACACCCCTGGATTTCAAACTCAATCTGAGAGAATTCGCAGAACAGCACGAACAGTTCAAACGATAAAACTCCTTTAAAATTTTGCTCAGTCTTCTGCTTCCTGACCAGGGAGATTCTGGGTGGTTTGGGTTTTTTTTTTACACCAAGCTATAGAATTGTGGATTGAAGTGTTTGTGCCTCTGCACAGTCTGATACATATAATAGCTGTAGTCGCTTATAAAGAGGAAACAAAATATAATCAGCAGCCTGTTGTCTTTCCATTCTTTAGAAAGTCAGGAGCCCTGTGTGAAGTGACCTCTTTGCCAGAAATAAAGACGTTCCCAGGGAACATAAAAATAAGTTAGCTCATAGAAAACATCACTAAAAGTCTTCTTTCTAACACAGACATTACAAATCAGTGCTTGGTCTCTGCTACAGTCACTCTGTGTGATGCAGACTGTTTACTCGCATCTCGACTCTGTGCCAGTGCTTTTGTGAATGGAGCAGCACTAGGCGTCCTGGCATCCCCAGCCACACCCCATAGGCTTCTTTTGTAGTTAACAGACATTTTCTTTCTTAGAGGACCTGTCATCTCTCCTGACATCTCTTTAATACCTAATTGTCAGTTAATTCCTTCCTTTATTGGTGGAATAACATGAATGGCACAATCCAGCACAATAGCTGCCAGCTGACACTATTCTTCCCATCCTCCACATACATATGAGGCATAAGTGTGTTCTAGTGGGGAGAGGGTAATAAGCCATTGCCAGATCTCTCTTGAGAACAAAAGTAGAAATTCAATATGCTTGGTCTTCCTTTCCCCCAACTTCATCTGTAAGGGGAGAGTTGGGACAATCCCATACACATAAGATAGTCGTATGGGATTGTAGTAGTTTGACAATAAATGGCTTTACCCGACCACTATCCATGAGTGGAAAAAAAAAATTTGTGTGATCATTCATGTTCTCTGAAAAGACAAAACAAGCAAAAATTCTGCCGGGGTATGTAAACTTTTGAGCACAACTGCAAATTCTTCTTTCCCTTTCCTTTTCATGGACAGGGTAATTCCACATTTAACACATTCACAAGAAGGATGAGAAGTGTAGCATAGTTCAAAAGGTAGATTTAAAGAAAGATTCTTCTTAACTCCTTTTTTTCCCTAACAAGTAAGACAGTAGGCCAGCAAATAACTTAAAGGGGTTTTGCCAGGACGTGCCTTATCGGCTAAGAAGCAAATGTAAACAAGTCATGCTAAGCTAAGAGAGCGAGAGACACAGCCAGAGCACAGAGCCGTGAATAAGGGATCGTGTGAAATGTTCACTCAAATAATCAAACTATAACTAGTGGATTATGTATACAAAAGACAACACCTTTTCTCCACAGCGGCTTGAAAGCTTCTTCATGTTCTCTGTCATCAGATAAAGCAGGGATCTACTCAGATAATCACACTACAACTAGTGGATTCTGTATACAAAAGACAACATATTTCTACCCGGTGCCTTGAAAGCTTCTTCAGCTCCCTTTCATCAGATAAGAAGTGTTCTCTGCCCAAGCCCGGCCAGCAGCTCTTGTCAGGTTGTATCTAATAGAAGCTCTGAAGTTACTAAGGGCAGGTAAGGCAGCCTGTAGCTCTCTCAGACTGCAATTTTTGTAATCACATATATTTAGAAAAGTGATTAAATAACCATTTTGGAGGATCCCACGTCAACATTACATCGGGGCAAAACCCCTTTAATCTTACTGTAAATGTCCCTATAATAGTTCAATGGGTAGTGTGCCTGCTGGTTTCCCCTAGGTTTTTTCAAAATAGTAATAGCGTACATCAAGGTTGAGAAATAAGGACAGTGGGGCAGATTTATCACTACTCTTCTTTAGAGGCCATGCCCTTTTGTAATGGTCACACCCCTTTTGCAGAGTAAGGAGCAGAAGTGTCTAAAATACATAGTAATTGTGTAAAGCATGTTCGACATTATTTTTGGTGCAAACTGTAGCACAATTTTGGCGCAGCTGCTTTGATGTCCCCCAGTGTTACAGAGGTGACTTGAGGAGCCCTCATGCCCATATAATGAATGTTACTGGATCTCATCATCACTATGCATATTTTAAGTGGTTGTCAGGGACTTACAAAAGCTTGTTGGTCCACTGGGGTACAATTAGAAAAAAATTTATATATATACTCCCATCCATGCCATCACGTGCATTCCGTGCACCCAATCACAGTCCAGAGCGGTCACATGTATGTGATGTGGTGGCCTGTGATTGGCTGCACATAGCATGTGAACAATGGACGTTCACTGTGCAGTCGGGACGTATGGGACGGAACAGGAGCACCATGGAGGCGAGTTTATTTCTAATCGTAGTGGACCGATGAGCTTTTCTAAGTCCCAGAAAACCCCTTTGTTGCTTCAGTGACTTTAAAGATAATCGCTCATAATGTAGTTTGGGCTTCCCCTTATATCCTCTCCTGGTACCATGCACTCATGCAGACATCTTCAGAAAGTTAGGTGTAAATATGAAGCGGTAAGATCGCAATAAAGCTTTCCCATAGCTTAATAAATGGCTCCTCCTTTCTTTCTTTGTGAAAGGTTGATTCCACTCAATCCATCTGCATTAAAAATCCAGTTTTTCCAGAAATCATTTTATAGGAGTGGTTGTTCATGCAGCCTGGTATGTAGAATGGCCTTGGAGCCGGCTGCGCTGACCATATATAACAATATTTAACGCCAGGTATCGCTGTCCAAGTGGCTGCAGATGGCCCACACCGGGTCTAGAGGAGCAACGACAGTATGGGCTGTCAATACCAATGAATTTACTTTTGAACAGGGGATTTCTATTGCATTTGACAGAATATCCTCCTATGCTCTCCTACCCAGTGATAAAACCTAAACCCAATAGATTGACAATGTTCGGCATTATTAGGATCTTTTCGGAACAGTAGCTTTGTTGCAGATAGAAGAAAACCCAAATTGTCCGTGACTTTTTGTATTAGTGACATTGTAACATGTTCCACATCACTGTGCAATTATCAGACCCGGAAGGTCTCTCCATTAAATGTACCATTTATGTGCACAGTAGGGCCGGTTTCATTGATTTATTAAACCAGCCTATTATTCTTTAAGATGTTCATTGAATTTTGTTCCTATGTAGTTCAAGGTAAAGTATATTGGCGACAACCCTCTTATACCGGGCATCAGGTTGGTTCAATTTAGGGATCTCTTATTCAGAGATACTGATAACTTAGTTTTGTGGGGCTTCGCAGACCTTTAAGGGCTTGTTCACACGACGTTTTGGGTACGTTTTGGATGCGTTTTACGGATCTGTTTTTAATCTGTGAAAATTGGATGCAAACTGCATCCAAAAAGCGGATCCAGAAAACGCAACAGCTGATCCTTTTTTGGATGCGTTTTGGATGCGTTTATCATGCGTTTTACGGATCCGTTTTTTCAATACTTTATTTAAATCAACCTAACAAACTGCAAATTAAGTATAATATAACATATCATTGACCAAGAAAAAACCCTTTTTTTTACCTAGTGTCAATCAACTGTACATACACCTATGATTTTAGAACCCGCCCCCCCCGATGTTTTTTTTTTTAATTCAACCAAAAGTTTTGAAAACCACCCCATGTAAATTAATAACAATCATTTATAAACTAAATATTTATAAACTAAATATATATTTAGTATACATATTACATTTATATACTATTATATACATTTATAATATTATATACATTTATATTATATATAAATACTATACAAAAGTATATTTTTTATAATATACTATTATATATATATATATATATATATATATATATATATATATATATATATAATTTTTTACATTTATATAAATTATATATTTATATACATTTACTGTATATTAACCCAAACATAATATTCAAATTTTATATTTAATTTAAATCCAATGCGTTTTACTGATGCGTTTTTGGCATCGAAACGGATCCAAAACGCACCCAAATGTATGCTGCGCTTTTGGATCCGCTTTCAGGATGCCAAAAACGCACTCCATTATTTCCTATGGGGATTTCTCTTGCGTAAAATGCAAGACGAATTGACATGTTAATTCTTAAAACGGATCCGAAAAGCGGATCGCGAAAAGCGCATCGGCGATCACTCGTGTGAACAGCGATGCGCTTTTGCCATTGACAGCAATGTTAATCACACTGACAATTGTTAGATCCGTTTTGCGGATCCGTAAAACGGATCCGTAAAACGGATCACAAAAACGTCGTGTGAACAAGCCCTAAAGGTAACCTGTGAGATAGTTTATGCCCCCCCTCCCCCTTACTGAGGGCAGCACAAGCTAGTGTCAGACATGCTGTTTCCAGCGCTGTGTCCCTTATTCTGTAAGATCATTTACCCCTCAAATCTTATTCATGAGCAGGTGTTGGCCCTGCCCACTAAAGGCTAGCCCCACCCACTGACAGCTATTTGCATGTTTCTACCTATTCAGAGTAATAGGTTTGTCAGTTGAGGTGAGCGGGGCTAGCCTCAGGTGGGTGGGATATGAAAAAAACGGACTCTGACTCTTTTCTGGCTGAAAACTGCAGATTTGAGCACTAAATACTCAAACTACAGCAGCTTACAGAATAAGGGACACAGTGCTGGAAACAGCAGGTCTGTCACTAGCTTGTGCTGTCCTCAGCAAGGGGGGCATAATCTATGTGACAGGTTCTCTTTAAGGCTATGTCTACACTGCACAGCTTTTAGATCGTATCTTCAGCGCTTTTAGATTTTTAAAAGCGCCGGAGATCCGATGTCGTGCGCCCAAAATGGGCGCAATAAAAAAGAAGCTGTAGCTCCCAGCTGTTTTGGGCCCGGTATTATTTAGCATGTTGTATTCGCTGGGCTTTTAGGTTTTTGGGGTTTGTCTTCCCATACAAAACAATTGTCGGGGCCCGGCTAAAAAAAACGAAAAACGACCGCATTTTTGCGCAAAATTGACAAAAGCCCGGGGTCCTGCACGGAAAAAAAGGGCCGTTTCGGGCCCCGTTTTTTTGGTCGGGTGCGTGTAGACATGCCTAAAGGCGAACCTTTGTATATAGAATAATCATAATTATTTTTTTTGTATTGTCCCAAATATTCCACAACACTTTACACTAGGGGATACAAAAAATCCAAAATGTCATGAATGAAAAGGACATATAAAAAATTTAGTTTTTCCCCTTTCATCAAGGGAAGGGGGGGAGCTGCATTTCAAACCCCTTTGTGGGAAATTTGCGTTGTTATTTGGGATTGGCTTTTGTATGTGGATAAACCAGATGCCAAAAAGCCTTAAATGTTTTAAAATGTGGAAAATTTTGGCAAAATGCAAAATCTCTTTGCGACTGGGATCATGTGGGTCTGCGTCTATCCCCACTCTTCCAGGTTTTTGAAATTTTCCCGGTGTACCTTACATTGTGTGTGGTTTACAGAATCCAAACTCCGTCTTTCCCCTCCCCCTACCATGGGAAGAAAATGAGCGCCCTCTTGGGTTTTTCAACTGCTGTAATTTGGGTATGCTGGCGTATCTGTGCCTGGTATGGTTTTTACTTGTACATGTTTTCTGGGTTTGGGGAAGAATGTAGACTGGCTCTACCCCGCCCCCTTAGAGCTGCAGTTTACTGTGCTTTCCTGAATCTTAAGCTGCAGGGGGAGGGGGAAAAAAAGCTTTGTTTATTGTTTTGAACATCGAATCGTTGCCCTTTACAAGAGATTTCATAACGTTTTGGGGGAAATTCTCAAATCTGTAATCTTTCTAAGAGGATGAAGTTATTTCATGTTCAATTTTAGCTAAAAAGGGATAATGTTGTCCACGGCTTCCCGTAGCCTGCAATTTTGGGAGTTGTTGCAGTTTTCTTTGTGTCGCCACCGGATTGCCTTCTCCCCCGTGATGCATATCTTATCCGCGACGGCCCTATAATGGTGTCCAAATGTGAGTAACGAACTGTTCTCCTGACTGGCCCCCCCCCCCTTTTCCCATTTTCTGCTTACATTTAAAAATTTTAAATTTTTTGTGGTAGACAGGGGCCCTCCGCATGGGCAAAGACCGACTGGGAGGGCTATGTGGGGCCCCTTACTTTGGAAAACTTCAAAGTATTTTTACCTAACCAGGGGTGGGCAATTAATTTTCCATGGGGCCGCAGAGAGGGCGTGGGGTTTTTGGGGGCCCGGCTAAAAAAAACTGGGAGAAGGGGAAAAATTTGTTTTTGGGGGATTATTTTGTGGGAAACTTATGGGGGGTTATATATACCTGCATATTTTA